>JAYDZK010000202.1:2609345-2668294 GCA_034509185.1 Euphonia xanthogaster | reverse complement strand
CTCCCCTCAGGGCTGCGGAGCCGCCGCTGAGGGACCCCTCAGGGAGGGTGGGGCGGGCGGGAGTCGTCCCCAAAGCCCCCCTGCTCCCTCTTCCCTCACGGCGCTCCAACGCCCTCAGGGAGCAGCGCCAGCACCTGCCGGGCTTCCCCGCACTGGCCGCTGCGGCGCCGGACGACCACCACCCCAGAGCCCGCCCGATGAGCGCCCGCCCGCCGCGCCGCACAGGTACCTGCGCGCCGCCCCCGGGCCCCTCTTGTCTCCCCGCCCCAGCGCCCCTCACGAAAAGGGCGGGAAGGGACGCGTCCTTCTGGCGCCCCTCAGGACACGGCGCTCCCCCACACCCCTCAGCTCCCTCCTCAGGTCACACCGTCCCCTCGCTCGGAGGCACCGCATCGACGCGGCTCCCCTGCGGCTCCCTCTCTCGGCCCTTATCCCACAGCACGGCTCTTCGCCTCAGCTCCCCCCCTTCTCATCCCAACTTCCACGGCTCTTCCCCTCAGCCCTCCGGCTCTCATCCCCCTTACATAGCTCTTCCCCACAGCCCCTCGACTCTTATCCCCTCCATCCCGTTCAATGGCTTTCCCTCCCCCCGCTACATCACACCCTCCACCGAGGGCACCCTCACCCTTGCGGGAAGGGAAGAGGGAAAAAATAGACTGGGACAAGCAGCGAGGTGGAACGACATCCCTCCCCACCTCCCCACCCCGGACCCTCCGCGCCGCAGCCGGGACTCCTCGGCCCCTCGGTACCGCCGAGGCCCCTCACCGCTCTCCCTTCAGGGCCGCTCCTCCGCGTCGCTGCCTCTGGTAAGGAGCCGACGGCCGCAGCTCCGCTCGGGGCTCTTGTCCTTCAGCCGGGTCCGCCCGGCCCGGGCTGCGGCGCTGCTGCGGCGCCGAGAGCGCCGGGCCCGCCGGTGCCTCCGCCCGGGCTCTGCTGCACCTGCTGCGGGGCTGGGCTGCCCTGCGAGCAGAGGAGGCTCCCTCGCTCCGTCCTCCCTCAACTTCGCATCACTCCGGGCTGCCCCCGCTCCGCCCCACCGCATGCACCGGCGCTGCCGCTCGCCCCCGCGTCCGGGGAAAGGCTCGGCTGCCCTCCCGCCCCATGCACTGCCCCGCTGCCGGGACGGCGGGCAGCTCCCGGCACAGGGCAAGTCCCCTGTGCCCGCCTCTAGCGGGCGGAACCGGGACCGCCCCTACCAATCAGCCCCAGTGCAGCCGCTTTTCGGGTCCAGCCCTTTGCCGCGGACAGAGATACCTTCTCTTGGACCAGGTCGCTCCAAGCCACATCCAGCTGCTTAGCTAGTCAAGCACCGACTAAATGTAGTTATCGCCATATCGCTCCCCCCGACCGTCTTTAAATACAAGCGCTAATTATCCAGTTGGTTTTTCTGCGTGGGTGGTTTGGGTGGAGGTGTATTTATTCCCCCCCCCCCCCCGTGTTATTTGCTTGTTATCTAATAATGATATGTCAAAATAGAATAAAGCTGTTATCTCATAGCTGACAGTAAAGTTCTTTGAAACAACAAGATTTGACCCTCACCTCTCACACACTCTAGAGTCCAAACTTTCCCTGTTTCTTTTAACTTTCATGTTCACTGGAGTTTTTGCAATGAGTTTTAAAGGACAAGAAGTGTCAGATTGTCTTCCTGATTTGACTGATCAAGTTACTCCTTTAATAAAAGTGGAGGTTTAAGTTTCATCAGACAAAACAAAAAAGTTAATGAAATTGGAATGATGGGTTAATGAAACAGCATGATAAGAAAAATGAGCATAAGCTTTAAATTGATTTCCATTTTAGTCAGGATGGCTTGCAAAAGAAGATGAAACTCAACTTTCATTCAAATTAATCCAATTTATTTGGGGCATATAGTTTTCCTCTATATTCGTCGTATTGCTTTTTAAGAGCTCTTCTGTTCCTTACACATGGAACCAATCATTAAAGTTGGTCAAACCCCTAAAAGTGGCAATTGGTGCAGGTACCTGGCAAATTCTATCACAATTATTTACCAGACCTTGGTAAAAAATTAAGGGTTTCTTCATGGAATGTTGTACTGAAGATGTCTTACAGTGGTGGTAGAACTTTGAATTTAATTACTGAGTGCTAGTTCATACTCAGGAGTGAATGTTACTTCTAAAAGCTTTTATATTATTCCCCACCCACTCTTCTGACAGCACATCAGACCTGCTTAATTTTGTCATTGTTCTGCCTTCCCAGTTTCCTGTCTTGAGCAGATGAGAATAGGTCAGACACAACGTTTTACCAAAAATTAATGTGTTCAAGAGCTAATGATTTTCTCATAACATCCTACATTTAGTGTAATGGTGTCTTTCCTTGCCTTGTAATGGCAACTTGCCTCGAGTTTCCATCAGCTCTAGGTACGTGTACATCGTAGTGTCCTGTCTTTGCCTCTTATGGTTCCATGCTATTGCCAAATTAATTTTATTTCAAACTCCAGATATGTGTATAATTTTGTATTTAACAGTTTTGTATTTCTTTCGAAGTAGATATGAGGCACTCATTATTAGCTAAGGTATGATTATAACTTTAAGGTGGATAAGGTGTACAGCAAAATACTGAAACAGGGATTTTTTTGCTCTCCAGTATGTTCCAGACCCTGTCAAAGAAATTCTGTGTTGAAAAAATTTTGGAGTCTTGGAATCCAAAATCGTGATAAGGAAATCAGATTCAAATAAAAAAATAAAAATTCACAAAATGCTGTAAATATGAAGCATTCCTAATTTTTGTTAAAGTTTTACAGAGTTAATAAACACTTCAAAGCACTTTTGAAGAACCTTGAATTGCTGTCCAAAGGGACACCTTCATATTATTTTTCAAGGGACGGATTTAATTAATTTGCTTTTAATTTGGACAGTGATGTCATCAAAATTATTTTTACTGGCTGAGAAACAAAAATGCCTCTTGACATGACTTATTTCTCTGAGGTTGTAGAGTGCCTTCATCCAAGAGAATGAAGTTTGAACTTGATTGTGTTGGAGGAAGACAATGGTTCCCTGTCATGTTTTCATCCTGTTGGAGTTTTTATCATGCTCATAAGAATCAAGAAATGCCACACTGTTAATTCCAGGTTTGTGATTCTGTAAATCCAGTTACTCGAACAGCACAATATGTGTAAATTATACTGAAGATTATCTCCCTTGTGCATTTCTACTGATTTGCACAGGTCTGGCCAAAGAGGAAGGAATTTCTCCAGTAGATTGCTGGATTGTGATGATTCACATCGAGTTCCTCAAGTGTTTTGTCCTCAGCCTCGATTGTTTTGGCTATACTTGAACACACCTCAAGAGTTTTTATAGAGCAAAATACAACTATCACCTTCCTTGTAACTCAGGTTCCAAGACAGTGTTAGCTGCCTTTGCTTCCTAGTTGATACGCAGCCACAAGCAGCCAAACTAATTTATTTAAACAGGGTTTGTAGTTCTTTAGCCTTTCCAACATGCCAGAAGGAATTGATCATCTGAAATGTGTACTACCCAGTTTAACTGCAGTGTTGCCAGACAACCAGCACTTCTGGATCTGCCTGCCAGGTTTTTGGAACCTGCTCACAGATCCTCACAAAAGCAAGAAAAATGTACAAATGAGTCTGCCTTTGCCGTAGGCGACTGTTGGCCTTATTGTCTTCCACAAGTGACACTAACACACGAGTTAATTCTACCTGAACGGGTGAGCCCCTTAACTGTGTGTTACAGCTCTAAATGGTGGCTCCCAACAGAGAACTAAAGTGATCACGCCATGCTTTGTGGCTCGCGGAGGTGTGAAATGGTAATTTCTAGCTGGCTGATGTCATTTGGGTAGCAGCAGACAGTTTTTCTCCTAGGTGAGAAATCTGTGATGCGCCTGCAGTTGTTCTTTTAGCACAGCCCGTGTAATTACCAAGCACAACGTTCTATTTCCTGGGGCAAAAAATTTTAACAAAGGAAGAAGGAATCCGTTTTGGACAAATTTAGATGAGACCTCACGTCTTATTTATTCCTTGCTTAGCAGTAAGTTTCTGAGCAGGTTTGTTGACCATGGGGCCAGTACACTTTAATGTAGAAAAATGTTAAAACCATCGTTGCAAGGGATGTTCTGTGGTTAGAGAAGGCACAGGGAGGAGCACTTAAAGCATTTGAGCAGACCAAGCAGCCCTCCTATGAGGAAAGACTAAAGAAAATGGAACTCTTCTGTGTGGAAAGGGAATAGCTGAGAGAGGATTTGGTCAAGATCTGCCAAACCATGAAAGGGTAGAAGTGACAGCTTTACAGCTGCTTTTCACTAGAAGCTGTGATTCAAGAACAGGTGAGAGTAACTGCAGCGAGCACCAAAGCAGGTTGAAGAGATGAGAGGAAATTTTCATGACAAGCAGCTGACCTTGATTTCCTTGATTACCCCCAAGAAGTTAAAAAGGCAGGCTGGGTGAACAAGGCTCATTATCGAGTGAGCCGTTTGTGGGTGAGGGTGTTCTCTTTTAGCTCTGGAGGTTGCCTTTGATCCTGTTGCTGTACAAATGCAATAGCTGAGCATTGTGAGTACCAAGGGAGGGGGTTAGTAGTAGGGGTTATGCTGTTTCTCAGGGGTGTCTTCTTTTCCCACTGTTAGGAAGTGAATAGTGGCCTGGGAGAGGTTTAACTCTCAGAGAATCTCTTGTATTGATAATTGTAGTCTAGGGAGCAATGACTCTTAATGAGTTATTTTCCTTCTGAGTTTTTTACTGCTCTAAGCAGAGTTCTGAGTATGAAAATGTAGTCAGAAAGTTGAAAGACTCCTTGAGTAGTTTTCCTGTTAGTAAGTGGAGATAATATGTTTTTATGAGAGGTGCTTCTGGAAACTTAGGCTGTGTCTATCCCAGAACATTTTCAAGCTCTAGGATACTCCTGAAACACAAGTAGGTAGGAAGTGTTAGGTATGGTGTAGGTGCTTTTTAGTTGAATGAAGTTGTTTATGTCAACTGTTGTGGTGACTTTTTGTTCACTTGATTTTGTTCCTATGCTTAGTGGTGGTTTAGTGAAGGAGGTTCAAAACCTGTGCCACTCCCTGTTTTAGTCCTGTGTTTCAATGCTGTTTCTCCCCAGTTGCTTAGTCACTTCTTGAATTGTGTGGTAACATATTCCTCAGTGTGCTTGTAAGAAGGAATGTAGGAATAGAAAGATTTAAGTTTCTGTTCACACTTTAGTGAAAGTTGTTTTAAATTCAGTTTCATAAGATTAGTCATTAAGTGTGTAAACACCCCGCATGTGAAAGCAATGTCCTCTTAGTTGCAGTTAAAAATGTTTGCTGTGTAGTTTGCTATTTTACAGGCTTTTGTCTTAGCAAGTAACACCATGATTAGCTCCCCTCATCATCTTTCAAAGAGAGGCGTTAAGACCTCATCTCTTTGAGGTAGAGGAGAGCAACCCGGAACAGGTATTGGTGGTAGTCTTGTTTCAGCTTAAAATACCAAAAGGTGTTCCAAGTCTGTTACCTGGTGGGTTTGCTTGTTCTAATTCATTAGGCAGGAAGAAGTAATTGCAAAAGGCTACTACAATAGTTTTATTTCACATGGCAAAACAAGTTGCTATAATACCTTAGCTTGGGGCTAGTGCTGCTTTTATACCTAGCTTTTGAAAGAGGCTTTTTCTGACCCCCACTGGCATTATGTGCATCCTTGAACAGGTGCTCATTCAAAACCTGGCTGCAGAGGGAGCAAGCCAATCCAACGAGGAGTTTGACTGTGTTCTGTTTCTACACTTCCTTGTGAATGGCTTCAGGAAGCACTGCTTAGTTTTGCATCCATCTGTGGCTCTAACTTAAATTATCCATGGTAATGAGCCACGGTTTGTGTATCTTTCCTGTGTAAGCAGAAAAGGTTAATTTGTATATAATAATTAAAATTATTAATAGTGCATGGATACACTACTGAAAGGGAAAAAGAGAGCAATAAAGCAAACAAATGTATTGCTCCAGCAGTAGTGTATTGTCTTTGGTTCTTGAACCAGTTCTCAATGGTAAAAAAGCTCTTGCCACACCTGTTAAGAAAACACCAAATACCAAAGCTCTGTGCATCATGTTTGCTCTCCTTAGCCCATCTGGGCAGTAATGAACAGAGTGAGAAGGCAGCACCTCAATAGGGCTTCAAGGAAAAAGTTAAATCAACTGAGATCTGCTTGATAATCCCATAGTGACACAGGTGATAGGGGTGTGGTATGGCGTGTGCATGTTTGGTTTTCTGCTTCATAAATTATTCTAAGTCAGTCTTCATAGCCTTGGCTGTAGCATGGTAAAAGCTTGACAAAAGATGAGTTATAAAACTCTAAGTTCAGCATTTCCTTTGTGTCTTATGCAATTGGCTCCTTTTCTCTTTTTCCTTTTGTTTTCTTTTTTGATTTTCCTCCTCCTATTGTCAAGCCCTACTGGCCTTGGCATTTTGGAGTCTTTTTAGTCAAATATGACACTAAGCAGCAGTCTGAAAATATTTGTTGAACAGTATTAAGAGTCTGCTGAAAGACATCATGTCTTTCCTTCATTGGATGTGTTCTGCCCCTCAGGTAGTGGTAAGTTCTACTTGGTAAACTAATCATGACCCTAACCTGTTGTGCCAGTTCCTTTGTCAGAAATCTTCTCTGGTTTTAGCATGGATTTGATGGGTCTGTGAAAGCCACTGTAGGGCTGGGTTCTGTGTGAGTTAATAGTCTCAGCCCAGGAGGTCCCTTTCAATCCTGAATTGCTGATTAGGTATCTGTGAGAAGTGAGAGATCAAGAACCAGGAAAGGGCTCTCCAGCCTTCTTTTTGGCATGTTTGGGAGCAGGGCAGAGATCCTGAGTTTAAGCTCCAGTGCCAAGTGGCTGATAGATGTACACTTACATACAAAGCTGGGAGGGGCTGGGGACAGTGACTTCCAGCAATGGGTGGGAAGCAGAACTCCCCAAGTCTGGTGAATGCGACCTGCTGTGGGGATCAAGTATGGCCCCTCGTGTGAGTCCAGAGAGGGGAGAGAATATGGCATTCCAGTTGCAACAAGCATATCTCAGCTCTGCAGTGCTTTGGGAAGCCAGGAACTTGGGATACTGAACTTATGGCACAGCTGCAGGCTCTCACCAGCAGTGCTGGTTCATCTTGTAGCTCTGCTGTTGAGGGTGATGGGGAAGCGTGCCAAAGTCACTCCATGCACCTACCACATGCCAAGAAGTTGTTTCCCAATGTTTGGTTAGCTACCACCACATCCTCATGCTGGATCTCCCAAACGAGTTCCTCACTTGCGTGTCTGTGTTTCATTTTGCAAGCGTTATCATACCGAGACTGTCATATTGAAACCACTGCACCGGATATCAGAGGAGCTCTCAGTGCTTCAGGTGGAGAAGCAGGCTTCCCAGGAACTTGTTCTGTTTTTCTGTTTGATCTTTACAGTAATAGATTTCGTCTTTATGCATTTCTGTCTGCATCACAAATAGTTTTCCCTCTTCTGCACTTTTTAAGTAGCCCTAGTAATAAAAGCATTCTGACAAGCTGTTTTCTAAAAGCTGCAGAAGCCTTTTTTACATAGGTGTCCCTTCTGCTCTAAGAAATGTACCCCTAGTGTGCAATTCCACTTTCAAAATATGTTTATGAGACCACAGCCTTTTGCAAGTTGTCTTGTTTTTATAGCTAGACCTTTTAGAATACCTGCTGGGTCATTTTACATTGTCCCTTTCGTGGCCTTACCTTTCTTTCTGGTTTATCTGTTTTTAAAGAGTGTGCCCAGTACCATTTCCTACAATGTCAAGTTTTTGCTTGTTGTTGGTTTCAATTATTTCATGCTGTCCTTGTGCTTAAGGCAACCAGAGAGCTTGGAGGCCTGAAGTGCAGAATGAATCATTTAGGGCAGGCAATCGGCTTTGGAAGAGAGAACAAATTGGAAGTCATTTTCTCTCTAAACTGCTCTTGTTAATTTAGTTCCCAGTGTAGCTTTTTTTCTTCCCTTTTATTTAGAAGATGAGCTAAATATCAAGATGGGAAAGAATTCTAAGAATGTCAGGAACCCATTTCTATTCCTCCCAAAACTAGGGAAAAGAATAGCCTTAACAAATTAGAGCTCCAACAAGCTAAAAAGAAATTTTTAATTATATTTGTAGATATTAGAAATCTATTGGTGTGCCATGTCATACTTCTGATGACATACTTTTTCTTTCAAGTCAAAGGTCTCAAATGAGTCATTATATGGGTATTTGTCCGAGTTCTTCATGAACTTATGTACTAACTTTTTAACTTTTAGTGCACTTAAGAATTTTGATGTAATTCTGAATAATGTAATGTTAAAGGCTGCATTCAAGTAAGAGTATTAAATAGAGCAAGGGAAATATCTTTAAGCAAGTAGCAGCTTTGTACAGAATATCAGCAAAGTGATTTATATGAACTCTAGGAAGTCAGTTTTAAACAAGTGCAGAAAAAAGAAACTAATATTTTGTATCATGGCTCTCCTTTTCAAATAAGCATTTGTCTGCTTTTATTTTCTAGGAATCTTTTCTTCTTTTCTCTTGGTGGGGAAATTTGCTGTCTGTTAATCCACTGTTATTGTCGTTGCTTTGTTTTTTCATTACTACATTCTCATATAGCTGTGTGGAAATGGAGCTACCTAGCTTGTGTCTTGTATCTGTGGGTATCTGTGTAACCCCATCTGTGCTTATGATGTGCCAGGTACACCAAAATTGGCTAGGAATAATGTAATTGCAGACAGATGTGTTGGCCCCAGATTGTGGCTTTGCCAGTACAGAGCTCTTCCACCCCCCTGCAGCCCGGGGCTGATATCATCACATTACGATGTATTTCCTGTGTTTGTCTCCCCGTATCAGTGATCTTGTCGGCAGGACCTCATCCTTGACGCAGCCCTGAGTGATTTAATTGAAGCTCTTGTCTCTTGCTGAGTACATCCATGTTAAAGTCCTCCTAGGAACATTGAATAATGCATTGAAGGGTTTGCTAAGGGGACCTCGATCTTATTTCATATCAAAAGTGTGTTGAACATACGCAAGAGCATGAAAATGTTTGGAGCAGTGAACTGTTACACTTCCCTTTGTCCCACTATCTTATTACTCTGGTTGTAGTGACTGAACTGCATCTGATCCAAGTTTGTTTAGGGAAGTAAAAATCTGCCATTTCATGATTAACCTCTCCCCTTATGCTGTTGTTTTACCAGCAGTTTTGAGGGTTGATTCTTTTATTAATAAGGCATGGTAAAGCTTGATTGGTTTGCAGTTAAATGTATATTTTTCCTTTTGTTGTGGTTGAGGGGGGGGTTTAGATATTTTTCTATATGTGATGGTTGAGACTTAGATTTTTGTGTGCTGTGCTGTGAATGGAGCAATGTACTAAAATCCCTTACGGAAATGTCATAGGTAGATTAGAATATTTGGGAGCCTTAATCCATCTTCCTTCTGTAGAAGTCTGCTGCTTCATGCTGCCCTTGTAGAAGTTTGGGAGCACAGTTTTGGAGATGGTTACTGTCCGCAGTTACTGCAGAGACAGGTATCCTTGAGCATAGGAATCCTAAAATTATCCTGCTTGGAAGCCATGTCTGGAGGTCTAATCCCACCCCGGGCAGGAACTGATCATGTTAGTTTTGGGTGTTTAGGGCCTGGCTACTTCAGTCTGGAACATTGGAGTATCAGGGCTCCACAGCCTGTCTGGGCAAGCTCTTTTGGTGTTTCACAGCTATGTTGGCTTTTTCAAGTCTGTAGGCAGCTCTTCTTGGCCTTTGTGTCCGCTGCCTTTCATGCTATCACTGAGCACTTCCCAAAAAGCCCTGCTGTTCCTTTACCTGATCCCAGTGGAGAGCTGAACACAGCAATGACTTTTCCCCTCAGCTCCCTTGAGAGACAGGACACTAGAGAGTCTGTTCACCTGCGTTCCTTTAATCTTGCCAGAGCGTGCATTTTGTGTGAGAGTATGGAGATATCCCTCCACACTTAATGAAATCTTGGCTTGTTTTGTAACTCTGGTGCTGTGGGGTTTGTGTGGATCAGAAACAGTGATTCCCAGAAAGAATGTGTTCCTGATAGGGATTAGATCTGGAAATCTGCTAGGGCTGGTGGGAAGACAGAATTAGTTCCAGCCTTTGATTTTGTATCTGTAAGATGGCTGAGAACACACTTGGGAAGGAACTCATTGCAGAAGAGGCAGCTTGACAGATGGAGTAAAGCCAAAAAAAAGGTAGTATTAATGGAAATGAAGGCATTGGTAGTAGCAAAACCAAGAGTTAAATATAGGTGATGCAGATGCGAAGAGCAAGTTGGAATTACTGTGTGGTGGGCAAGGGATGGCAGATATTACTGCCTTAATTGGCTCGGGCTTTGTCTTTCTAATATCGGAGTAATGTGCTCATGGACAAGTTAAGAGTGAAAAAATGAATACAAATATTGCAGGAGAGGCATCATGGATACCATGGAGTTTGGTTTTTTCTAGAGTGGAGAGGGGAAGATTATCGGTTGAAGGGGAGGAGTTGTTCTGCCTTTTCAGCCACTGCTTTGAATAATGAAATATTTATTCCCTTGGAGAAGAACAGCTGAAACAATAGAGCTGTGTTTATAGAAAAATGGTTATTTGTTCAGACTCTGATTTCTGGTTCATCAATACCTCTTTGTGAGAGGTACTTCCCTCAAATATGCCTTTGTTTCCAATGGAATGCAACCAGGGGCGTATAGTGCAAGGAGTCTCAGTTGGGCTGGCTTAAACAAACAATAAAGCAGTGCAAAGACTGAAATTAAAATGTATACATTTGTTCTGTGCCATGTTCTATTCATTACCTGCTTGGAGCATAAGGCAAAACAAAACATCTTGAAGCTTCCAGCTGGCTGAACTGTCTATCTGTACAGCGATGTTACATGTGTTTTAAAACATGGTTAACAAGGCAGATGACAAACTTTTCTTATGGTTTGTTCAACAAGCTTCTGAATAGTGGAAATAACCAGAAAAGTTGTCAATTCGTGCCTATCTGTAAGAACAAACACCAACTTTTTTCCTTTTTTTCCCAGACCACTGAGCCCGGTGATCCAGTCTTATGCTTGGAGTGACTGTGACAGGTGGTAACAGAGATGGCTTCAGGTCACTTTGAGTGTAATTCATCTCATTTCTGAAAATGACATCTGCTTGCCCAGAGGGTGCTTGAGTCTATTTTCTTCTCTCCATGCCCTGGTATCCTCTGCTGGAGCTCGGAATATTTATTACCAAGTCATTGCTTGTCATGTCCCTGTTGTGATGACGGGGTGTGTTAAGGCTCCCTTTCTCTGCCAGGGAGCCACAGCGTGGCCTACAGCACAAGTTTAATAACATAAGGCTATGTTTTTAGTTTGGTTTGTTGTGCTTTTTTCTCTCCGTTCTGGTGCCTTGACCTAGTCTGCTGCTTTGACTTGTTTGGTTCTCTTGAAAGCACCATCTAGTGGTACAAGCTCCTTAAGGACTAGGTTACGCTGCTTCTTTCTGGGGTAAATGTGTCTCTTGTTTTGCCTTTGTTAAAAATAAGGCTCAAGAGCATTTCTCCAGATTTTCTTCCAGCCTAATTCACTTTTGTAAAAAATTTGGCAGCATCCCCCCTAGGTTTGTGGTGCCTTTAAAGAAAATTTATTGACAGGAGCTTTAGTCAAATAGATTACTCTCGAAGACCAACATTAAGTATAAAAGGTGGTTGCTGTTTTAGAGAAACAGGGGGTACTGCACCATGGTCTTCTCTAGAGGCAGAGATGAGTCTGCAGGAGGGGTAGGTGGAGGAGAGCTGCTGTTCTGCCAACTGTTCAAGGCTTTTCCCTGAGGGGTTTATGTGTTTTGGATACAGCCAGGTAGAAGATGTGAGGATATTGTCCTCTCTGCAGCAACAAGGGCGGCATTCAAGCAACAAGGAGTGTGCACTTAAGCAGGACATGAAACAAGGACAAGCAAGGCAGCTGCAGAGAGACAGACAGCTTTTCCTGCCTATTGCAGAGCGAGCTAGCACCATGGGATGCAGGTATGCAAGTGACTGGGAGCTGCCAAGTAAGGAACTGAAGGCATGGAGAATCTGAGTGTGAAGTCAGTGAATACCACAGTGTTGTGTGTAGAGTCCATTGAGAAGTCAGGACAAGTCATCCAAGAATTTATGGAATGACTTGCACATGTTGGTGACAGGGCTGGCAGTAGTTGCTGTGTTGTGTCCATATGACAGCCTGGGTTTAACAGGATGGATACCATTGTGCCAATAACTTGTTTGTTCTGGTCACTGAACAAAACACAAATGCATGCAGCCCTGTAAAATGAGTAATATTTCATTCTAGAGAACAGAAGAAATGTTCATCCACAAGTGAATTTCATTACCATTGACAACAACAGTGATGGGCAGATGGTGTCACACCTTGCTGTCTTGCCTGGATCAAACACTTTGTGTGACTAATAATGGGAAAATCTCTTGGAAAAATTCTCTCTCCCTCCCAGATTAACGCTACCTGCCCTTTTTACTGTCCCCATATTATAGAGATGCAGAGGCATATTTGAAATTCCTTAAAAGTATCAAGGAAAAATTGTTTACCGATGCCTGGTAAAGATGTGGATACCTAAGTGTGGCATCTTGACAGATCCATCCTAAAAGACTTGTCCTGTAGAGTAATACAACCTGCTTGTTTGAGCATTTGGGGAGCAAAATTTGAGTTTGAGCATTTTTAAATAGAAAGGGATTTGAAGTCCTGTGGGTTTTGGCCCATGAAAATGACACATAACTACCAAAATGAAAACTATGCCTTTAATTTTTTGGATTCTAGAAATATTTTCAGCCTAACTTCATTCAGTTTTCAACCAACTGATATGAGGTTTGTGGTAAAGTCAACCATCAGAATGAAAGAAAAAATGCTGGTTGTCACAGTTATGCTTCTCTATGAAGCTCCTGGTTACAACATAGCTGAGTTGGTTTTTAAACAGCTTAGCTTCAAAAATACACTTGATAAGCTAGAGGGATCAAGTGTTTTGACTAAAGAGGGAATGACTGTAGACTGATGATGAAGGTGAAACAGAAGTATTTTTTTGTGTGTATGCAGTGCATGGAAGTACCATCACTTAATGCAGGGCATTAGTGACATAAATTACATCCTCTTTTATTCCATATTGTGACAGTATATGCCCAGAAGGAAACACAGGAGGAGAAAATCTACAGACACAACCAGCAAGGACAGCAGGCAAATTGTGGAAATGCTTCACACCTGGAATGTTGTTGAGGTAAGTGAAATTTAAGTATGTGAATCTTGCCAAAATAAAAGTTACCAGCTCCTCTTCCGGATTGGCAACATCCTGGTAGATAAAGCGTTTTGTAAATAGTGATGCAACTAGAAAGAAATGAATGCTGAAATTTAGGAGGCATGATGGGATTCAATTTGCATTAAGGAAATGGTCATGTAGTGATGCAATATCAAATTATGTGTGAGAGAAGGAATTGATTTAGATACCAGCTACATGAGATGGGAAGGTACAGTTCATGCCTGTGACTTCCTGTTGTAGACAGGTTATATTTACCTGGTCAAGTTTGAGAGCATTTGGGGCCTGGAGCAGTGCAGGTTAGCCCTGAAAACCAAAGAGCTCTACTGGTATTGTGCTGGTGTTCTGCTCTTGATATACCACACACACACAGAAACTTTAAACAAACAAACCTCAATCCCAAATATTAAAAACAGAAACAAAAAAACCAAACAACCCACCAACAAACAAACCCAACACCACCCCCAAAAAAAAACAAACCAAACAAACAAAAAACCTACCGCCAATTAAACAAAAAAACCCCAAAACAAACAAAAAAACCCCAAACAAAACAACTACCGAAGATTCCAGAAAAAACTTGCTTTGTAAGGTGGAGTTAGTTGTTCTAGCTAACACTCAATCTACTTGCTGATTCTGACCAGGTTTAAGACTAAATAAAGCAAGTAATTTTTTAAGTCCTTTTATGCCAGTAAGGTGAAGTAATCACTGCTGCTGTCTTTGGTTGTGTCTCTTTCCAAGTCAATCTTTTTTTTTTTTTTTTGTTTCATATTTAGTCTGAGTTGAATTTCAGCTGTGTGGTGGAATTTTCAGTATCTCACTGGCATCTGTGCCGTGGTATTGTAGTTGATGACTAAGTGTATTTCCCAGTCATATTTGTGTTACTGTTTTGGGGTTTTTTTCTTGTCCTTTCTTGGAGTGTTCTGTGTAATGGCTGTCAAATTATTTTCTTTCCATGATGCTGCCCGTCTGCTTTTGGGAGGGAAAATGTGACATATGCCCCTCATTTCTGTTCCACTATAATTCAGCTGGGCTAGCAGAAGTCTTGACTGTCCACTGATCTGACTGTGTGAGCTGATAGCTTTTAAAACAGTGGGTTTATTGGCAAAGGGCTTCCCAAATGTAGTTTTAGTGCTGGATGTGTTCAGACTGACATAAAAAGTGCATATATTGTTATTTCAAAGCACAGTCCTCCAATATATCTGTGCATTTCTATTAAAAAATGAGTGGATTTCCAGAAATAGCTTGGAGCTGTCTGTCATGTAATGCACTGAAAACATACGTGAGCAGCAAGAAAGCAGTGTTTGTGCCATGAGAAGTTAATTGGTAAGTAAAGTATCATTTCTGAGTTGTGGGCTCCTGAAGCAGTCTCAGGTTTTGTACCCTAAAGCCTCATCAGATAGATGATACCTTGCCTGTGTGTCATTGTATGCAGAGGGTTTTATTTTCCAGCTTCCAGAACATCTACGTACAGGAGTCTGCAGCTTTACTGTGATGCTGATGGGACATGCAGGGCAGAGCTCACGTGTGGCCTCATTACTGAGGTTCACGTTAGGCAAGAAATTCTTGGACACTCAGTAATCTTATTCTGGTGTTTTTCAGTCTGTTTCGTTGAGTTCACCAAGGTTGACCTTTCAGTGAGTTTTCTGTGACTGTGTGCCCAGGGGTTTGCCTGACAAGACTACCTGTCCCTGCAAGCCTGACCTCTCTTAGATCACCACAGCTATGGAATTACTATCTCAATTTATTGTGAAAACCTTTGATTGGCACAGCTTTTTGGGACATTTACCTGCACATCTTGATGCCAAGATCCCATTATCTGTCTGGGGCACTGCCTTACAAGTTGATGGCAACTAAGGAGAACAGAAAAATTAACTTGGAAATTTTATGAGGTTCAGCCAAGGGATTTGGGGCAGCATAGGTTTGTTTGGTTTTTGGGGAATGCACTTTGCTCCTTACCGAAGTTTGAGGACCAGAACTCTACAATGGATTTACTAATGCAAGAGTTTCCAGCATGTAATTCTTCAGGTAAGCTGTAGGTCCGTGGTCACTGTCTTTAGTATGTGATTCTCTCACAGGTTTTTAGATGTACTAAAGAAAAGCAAAACTTTTCTTCTCACAATCTCTCCAGTCAGAGCTGTTGATAATATCCTGAAGTAAATGAGAAAAATATCTTCATCTGTTCTTGTTCTCCTTAAGGGCAATGCTGTGAAATGTGTGAAGCATTATCCATGGCGGGGGGTCTCCATTCCTATGCAATGCCTCTTTTTTTAATGCTCTGTGGTAATAAAGATATCCCTTTATTATAAGGTAAGGTATTTCTGTGCCACTTGCTTTTTGCTTGGTCTGTTTATTCTTCTTCCAGCTCAACCCATCTTGCTACTTCTTCTGTTTTAACTTGTTTATGAGTTCTCTGTCAGTTACAAATTATAAGTATATTTTATGTGTAAGAATCAGAATATGTATATATTTAAGAAGATAATCTGGACCCAGGTGTTCCTCCCTTTTTTTCCTCTTCATTCTGAAACACTGGTGTGTTAAATTAGGATGAGAATTTAAACAGAGAATCCTAAAGTTGATGGTGACTTTTTTGTGAGATCCCGCAAGGATTTCAGTGAGGGTTAAATGTGGGCTTAACTCTGGTCTGGCAGAGGCAAGCTTCCTGCCCTAATCCATTGTTTTCAATATCTCTCAGACTCTGCGGGGGAAGGCAAGGGCTGACACGTGGCACTGTGTAAGGAATACTGCAGCAACAAGCTCCTGGGAGCCATGCTGGGCGTTCAGATTGCCTGTACAATCCATGTTCCAGGACACCAGACGCTGGGTACCACAGCTCTGGCTTTTCAGTAACTGTCACCCAGTCTGCCAGGGAAACTCACTGTGCATCACAAGGAAGTTCTGGACAAATATTTAGAATATTTCCTTTATTTATGGTATGGGAAGAGAAGCGTGCTCAACACAGTTCTCTTCATCTTCACGCTTGACGTGCCTCCTTTTGGGCAAAGCTGCTGGGTTGTGTCATAGGCTGGCAGTTGCCTTGGCAGTGAGTGCCAGCATGGCCACAGTGGCTGGGCTGCCTCTGCCCCAGACGGGTGTGGGGATGTCAGAGCAGCGATTGGCATCTCTGCTGCATTCACAGCCTGGCTCCAGCAGCATCAGGGCAAGGGTCATCACTGTGTGCCTGTGTCTGGGCCACTGCATGCCCAGGTGTGCTCTGGAAGCCATTTGTCTGTGTGCCAAAGCATTGTGAGCACTTAGAGCAGAAGCCTGAAGTGCTGCTGCAGTACAATGATAGCTTAGGAAAGCGTTAACGTTTTTCTGGTAGAAGCTACATTATTATGCATAATTCAAATTGCTGACTCCATGTCCTTCTGTGTATGTTGCCTTTGGAATACAAAGGGTAAAATCAACAAGCTTGTAGCTTAAGTTCGAAAGGCTCCAGGTCATAACCCAGGAAATAAAGTTCTAGTTTCTTCCTTTGCCCTATTTTTGTGTCTCATTTAGATTACTTTATCTTTTACTGTCTCAATTTACTGCCTTGGAATTTAACATAAACCCCCCTCACCTATTTCTTCCCTAAACTTTTTCCAGCCATTGTTGAGGCATAAAAGATAATGACTAATTTCAGATGTTCTCCTTAGTAGGATTGGGAAAGAGTGCTATTAACTTTGTGGTGTCATTTGGAAAAGTTACTGAGGAGACAAATGCCAAAAGTAGAGGTTGTGTCATCATCCGTGTATTGAGTAGTTGTTCTTGTCAGTGTGCGACAGGAGGAGATCCCCAGACCATCAAGGACCATGTCAACTTCATGGAATAGACATTTTGGAGATCTGCTTTCAACAGTAGGACATTATTCTAGCAATCTGTTAATTTCATGTTTTCAGTGCTAAATGACCTTTATTTGTTTAAAATATTAGGTGGCCAAAGCTAAAAATCCAGGGTGTCTTCAGAACTATTTTATTGGAAAGCAACTTGCTGTTTAAATATTACATCTTAGACTTTCTCTGTTGAACTAGAATGTTAAGGTTAGATTCTTTTTTCCTAATTTAAAATCTGGGTCAGGAATGTGGTTGAAAATGTTAAAGCTAGTCAGACAATGGTAGTCTTTAGCATCAGGAAACCTTCTGTGTGCTGGCATGCCTTAAGAGAAGTTGAATTAGTTTTACATACTTCCTGTGCACAGCTGTTCCTGACCTTGTAGCAGTTTTTCCAAGGTGTTAAGCACTGGTGGGGCAATGCATTGGATAATGTGGGCTCCTCAGCACAGGAGAGATATGGAGATACAGGAGGGTGTGCAGCCAAGGGCAGGAAGGTGTTCAAAGAAAAGCACTATCCTGTCTGCAGGGAATGGCCGGGAGCGCTGTGGTTCTTCAGCTCAGAAGAGAAGGCTCCAGGGCATCTCATCAGGGGATAAATAGCTGGAGGGAGGGTACAGGGGAGACAGAACTAGGCCACCTTTGCTTCCTGGTGCCAGAACCAGACCCTCTGGGTACAAAATGAAACAGGGGAGTTTTCCTCTGAACATCAGGAAACATTTTTTGCAGTGAGGGTGATTGAGCACCAGGGGAGGTTGGCCAGAGAGGCATGGCATCCACTAAGGCACAGCCAGATCTGAGAGCAAGCCTGGGACAGCAGCAAGTACCCTCGAAAGGCATCAGAGCATAACTTCAGGAGTTCCCTTCCCACCTCAGCCTGTGATGATGTTAATGATTCATGAATGGGGGCATCACAGGGCCAAATCAGTTATGCTTTGAAGGTTTGAGCTCTGACTCTGCCACAGCTCTACTAAACTGATGCATTAGTGTGGGAAATCGTGACCTAAGCACTACCCATAGCTGAAATGGTACTAAGGCTGGCAATGTCTGGTTAAGTTGGCTCTCTTCTGTGAGTCTGTCACCCAGTTATGCTGTGTATTTATGGAAAAACACTTCTAATGATGCTCATCAGACAAAAAATCAAATTCTTTTGGTGAAGAGGGCTGATGTCAGGGGAATCCAAGCAACTTCTGTCTGGATGTCTGCAAGCTTTTCCTTAACTTGTGAGACTTCCAAGTTGTTCTTCTTGCTGCTGTGAACTGTATGCAGTCTTTAGGCCTATGAAGAATAATTGTAAGAGTTGAATAATCCAATGTGCAATCAAAATCTCAAATCCCATCTGTGTTATACTATTTTGTATTTTGCCACTCAATGGGATTTTTTTACTTCAGTTGAAAGGCTTTTGTTGTATCGGTCTGGTCTCTAACTTCACTGTGTTGTTGAACACTGCATTCCTTACTAGATACAAGAAAATAGCATTACTCAAGGTTTTCCAAACAACAGATGTGTTTTAATGTCACTCATTAACCAGTAGTATGAGCCATTAAAGGCCACTTGCCCTTTTCCCAGCACTACTTCTCCTAAGCAGGACGCTGAGAAACTTGAATTAGCTATGCATCTATGGAGCAGTCTGTGGAGTTTGTGCCTGCCAAGGGACAGGTTATTACATAAAGACTACAGCCATAAGTATGTTTGTGAACACAGGAAATAATAGGGAATAATAGGTAATATTGTTGCTCTGATCAGAAACCCCCCAGAATGGGCTCTTTAGTCAGGCTGTTTGTAGGTAATGAAGACTACTGTTGAGCCTTTCTTAGGGCAGCTATTGTCTGAGGAGTATTGTGGTAGTTCTGCCTTAGGTGCCTGGCTTCATGATTTCATTCCATATTGGTTCTTATGTAGTAGATTTCTCTGTTACATGTTACAAATTTGACAAGTCCAAGAAATTTATTTGCACTTTTGTTTACAGGGAGTGCTTCATACTTTCACAGATCCCAAACTGATGTAATCTATAAAGCACTATGTCATCCAGATATCATGGGAAAAGAGGGGTTTTTCTGGTTTTTTTGATCTTGGGAAATGATTAGTGGGAAGTCATTCAGCTCATCTAATAAAATTTTTCTGTGGAACAGCTGCGGAGTAGCAGACCTGAAGATTTCCAAGTGATTGTAAATACAGATGAGATATTTAGCAGCTTCCTCAAAATTTGTTCAGTTGGAAAGACACGCTTAGTGGGAGGATGAAGAATTAAAACAGAGATCAAGTACTAGAAATTGTTAGTTTCTCTGTGTTTCTGAGCTTGCCAGAAGGGTTCCAGTGCAAACCCAAGTAAATGATGATGGTGGGAGTCAAGCAACTTAAACCACTGGCTACTTTGCTAGTGGTGTCTTGTTTGCTATGCTATGGGGAAATCATGTTGATGAAGAGAGTTGATGACAGCAAAACTGGGATCATAATGCACTGACTCTTTTTAATCCATTTTCCTTATTACAATGAGTTCCCCTTCTTTCAGGATATTTAGTGGCAGCCTACCTGGTTTTGGTTGACTGGTGTTCAGTGCCCACAAGACCACGAGCACATTTGGTCTGACACAGTGGAAGTGCTGGTTTTAGCAGCAAATCATCAGAGGGAAAGGTGCTAAATCATCTTGAAGATTTTGATTTCTTTAGGCCTATGCTGTGTGATTTTCACAGCTCTGTGTCTCTGGCCTTGCATTAAATATTGTTGTTAACTTTGTGGTATGGAGGAGCTCCTAAGAATATTGATATTAAGGTTTGGTTTTCCTCTCTAGATACAGATTTCAGTATTGTAGTCTCAAATACTCTGGATCCACTAAAGGAAAATCAATAAAATCGCTTTTGTAACAGAATGACTGTTGAATTTCAAAATATTTGACCGGTGAGTTTAAAAATAAGAAAGCATTTATTTCTCCCCTGCTAGTTGATGTCTTATATGAGGTCTCTATGATCATGTCTCCTTGTAATTCAAATATTACAGATGTTCAGGAAGAAGTTTGGTAGCATGCCCACATACCTCTTAAAAGAGTAACAGGCCTGGGGGATGGTAAGTTTGAAGTAAAAATGTCAACCTGGGAATATAGCTAGATGTGATGAGGAGTTGTCCCAATGGTCAAAAAAATCTTAACTAAAAATTACTAAAATAGAGTTTAGAATAAAGAGATGCTGAACTTTCTCACCTGTTCAGACAATTTGCCTGTCTAAGGACACTTAGTGTTCACAAATTCTGATATCTGAACATTCAATAGTTATCTTGACTATTGGGAAAGCTCTGTTCCTCCTTCCAGAAAAAAAGAGAGAAGCCTTATTTGCTCACCTGAGCAAGGCTTCTGAAGCTCTTTCTGTAAGTATTAGTGTTTCCTTCCCTGCCCAGGATTTAGAGCTGGTAGGGGGAAGTAAATCCAACTTCCAAGGCATAACCTGAATTTAGCTATTCATGAACTGCACTGTCATGGCTGTTGCCACTACACAGCAGTGCAAGTCCCTAGGGGATGTTCTCTTATCTCTTGCATTTCATTCTTTAACTGTACTTTTCAGGCCTAGTTCTGGGACTTAGCTGCAATAATGCTATCTCAATGTCTGCTGTAAAGATGGGAATGTAGATATCAGTAATAAAAAGGTGATGTTAGATCCAAACACATTGTTAAAAGCTTTGGTATTGCCCAAGTTAGTGGCACAGAGCCTTCCTGTGCTCCTGCTTTGCTATCAAGTAAATTAGATTGTCTTAGGTTTCAATACAGTTAAGCAGGAAAGTTGACTGTGCTCTTGCCTTGAACGGTTTTGCTGTTAGACCTGTAACTACCAATAATATTATAAACTTCTTGTCCCTTCATGTGGTCCTGAAAAGATGTTTATAAAAATGGTTCTGATGAGCAGGGCAGTCACATCTAGTAGAAGAAGCTCCACTCAAACATGGGATTCTTCTGAATAATGTACCTCCACTTTGCATCTTTTTCCCATTCAAACAGAATTGCCGTTTGTGCAATGGAAGTAATTTCCTTGTCTGCTATTGCTGTTGGCAAGTACATTCATGTCCCCTCTACGGGAGTCCCACAGTGGCCAAGGAGGTGCTAATGGCTCGCTGAGAGTCCCAAACTGTTGGCGAGTACCCCTTTTAAGCATCGTTTTGTGGGAAATAGAGATGCAAAATTGAATAAGAAATGAAGCGGGGATGACAATCGAGTCCTATCTTTCCCTGTCGGTGGAGAGCTCTCAGATTTGGGGTTATCTCGTGTGGATAGGGCCCGTTGTTAAAACGGTGGTGACCCCTCCTGGGACCACAAGCTGCTTTTAAAACTGTGTCGGAATCTTGTGGTACGAAGCTTGGCTTTCCCTGTCACTGAGTGCTGTCTTGCACTTGCTGTCAGAGACAAGGCAAGGCTGATTCCAAAGGTACAAGAGCGCAGAAAGGGAGGCTGAGAAAAAAACCAGCATCGTTTCTTAGCCGCGAGCCAATGGGGCTTGTAATGCATTCTGCTGTCTGTGTGGGGCAGCAAGTGTTACCCGGGGCTCCAGGGCACGGAAACTGCAGCCTGGGGAGTGCCCGCGTCCTCCCGAGCTGCAGGCACCGACTGCGGCCACGCTGCTTGCCCCGGGCAAGCCGTGTGCCGAGGGCCTGCCTCTGAGCTGCCCAGGGAGTTGCACATCCAGGGGGAAACGGGCATGAGACTCTACAGGTGCTTGGAGGCATTGCTGCCTCACCCCTGCTATCGGCAGATCAAAGACATTCCCGTCCGAAAAGGGAGTTTTGTTCCACAGGGGAAGTCACATGTTTAGCTTAATTGCAGCCAAATTTTAAAATCATGGGGCAAAAAATCAAGGTTATTCCCACAGGGCAGAAAGTGATGGGTTTTAGTGATGCAGTGCTTCAGGCACGTGGGCTGTACAGCTATAGGAGGGCATTTCATCTGTTTGAGCTGCACAGATTTAATTGTCAACGTTTTCCTTGGGGTTTGGGGAATTGGGTGGGGTGTTTTTGGGAGGTCCTGTGTAAGGGTAAGAAAAAGGGCAAGATAACCTTAAAGGTGACTTGTTGTGACAAAACTAAACTCCTTCTAGTTTGTTAATGTTGAGGTTTTTTCGGTACTTGCTGAGTTTGGAGTGTTTGCATTCCCAGCAATATTAGTGCTTAGAAATGGAGTAGAGATGTTACTACATGGAGAGCTAAGATTTCATTTTAATGAGTAATTTATTGTACACTTTACAGTTATTAGCAGAGATTATCTATCAGATAAAAGGCAAAATGCAGCTCCCGATTTTCTGTATGGCAGCTCTGAGTCTCTGATCTGATACTGGACTTGTAGTTTTATTGATCAGCTTAATTATTTCTGTGTTCATCCAGAACAGGTTTCTGAATGGCAAAATAATTGTACAGAGGTGTTATATTATTTTTTTTTTTATGGTCACAGGTGTCTAGCATGTTCAGTTTTGGGAAAACTCAGTCTCCAACCAGGATTTAGTTTATAGTGACAGAGGTCACTGTTCCATATACAGATATTGCTTGTGTTGGTACAGGGGGAGGCACGTGTTGGCTTTTGTTTGGAAGAGTGGCCTGAGGAACATGACAGATCTAGGTGATTGCATCACAGGATGTACACCCTGTGTGTGTGGTGTACTGTATTTTATTACTGGTTAGTTTGGGGACATATAGGGAAGAGCTTTCTGTGGAATATATTAAATAGCATATATGCGAAATTGCTGTCTGATCACAGACACAAATACTAAGAAATGCCTTATTTTATCTCTGTGAGTTGGTCAGCTTCTGAGCTGTGGTCTTTGATTTATGGTCCAGAGTTTTTTCTTACTATTGCAGAGTTACTATAAAACCAGTGTAAGTCAAGTTGCTAGGAAATTATAGATGCAGCTGCACTCCAGTTCCAAGCACCAGTGACAATGTGCAGGATTGAGAAATGATGCATTTTGGATTTGGAAGTCCTGGTTGTTTCCAAAGGGTCCACACTGAAACAACAAATAGATCCCTTCTGAAAGCTCAGTCAGGCATGCACTGGGAACTGCTGTCACAGCAAGAAGAGCCTAATTTGAACAGCCTGAGTAGCACAATTGCTCACAGCATTGCAGCAGCCTCGAGGTCACTCCTCAAGGTCTCACAGCACTATTTGGTGTAGTTGGGCTTCTTCTTCCAAGGGGTTATGATCTGTATGCAGCCTTTTCTGTACTGTCTGTATTAATAGCAATTGGCAAACTTAGTAGTTTTCAGAAAAGCTGTTTGCACAGAAAATTGCCTTCTTCCTTGGGGAGCGTGTATCAGTGCTTCCAGAGCAGAAAGAGGCTGGCTGTGGGAATGGGGAGGGGGAACAATGGTTTTAAACAGATGAGGATAGTTGTAGGTGGGATCTGAAGAAGAATTTTTTATTATGAAGGCGATGAGGATAGTTTTAGGTGGGATATGAAGAAGAAGTTTTTATTATGAAGGCGATGAGGATAGTTTTAGGTGGGATATGAAGAAGTTTTTATTATGAAGGGTGCCTAGAGAAGCTGTCAATGCCCAATCCCTGGAAGTGTTCAAGGCCGTGTTGGATCGGTCTTGGGGCAGCCTGATCTAGTGAAAGATGTTCCTGCACACGACAGGGGCTTGGAATGGGATCATCTTCAAAGGTCCCTTCCAACCCAAACCATTCTGTGATTCCGAGGACCTCAAGCTGTTCTATCCAGCTTCTGGGCTGCCTTTGTGCAATTGGCTTTTCTCTCCTTTAATTATGAACTTTGCCACCGTGTCCAGTGTGAGGTTCTTGGGGTAGGTCAAGAACATGATTAATGTGTGGTTTGTATCTATCAGCAAGAATCACTGACATAATTGCATTTAATTATTTCGGCAGTTGTGTGGTATTAAGGACTCAGTATGTTGCAAGGTAACAATTAAATGGAAGTTGTTTTTGCTGTAATGAAGTAGCCAGTATTACACTATTAAGTTGAATTTGAACCCTAAAATAGAAGCATTTCTTCTCAACTGTGTTTTTGTATCTTAGCAAAGCAGCATCTGGGTTCTGGCAGTGTCTGAAAATGCAAATGAGATCAATAACTAATTCTTTTTACTAAAGAATGAATCAGTTTCAAAGAAGCAAAGGTATGATGTTTGTCTTAATTTTGTTTTCCAGCAGATGTTATTTGAAGAATAAGCATGCTTAGTTTTATTTACTAGACTTGAAGGCTTGAGGGAATATGATCAAGTTGTTAGTATACAAAGTACTTGATCAATGCAAATAGTAAAAAATTTGCTTCTTTTTACTAGCTGTTTGCTTTATTTTTTTTCTGCAGCATGTTTCATAGGCTTGCATCTTGTTGTTATCTTTGCAATAATAGCAGATACAGTTCTTATTTCCTAAAAATATGTGGTCATTCCAGAGCTAGTACTGCTGTGTGCTCCCGTGCCACTCTTGTTTCCATAATTCTCAATCCTTATGGGTATGTCCAACTGAAAGTTGTGTGGCTGTGAAACTGAGAACAAGTGGCATCTCCCCAGGTTTTCTGGCTGTTAAAAATGTCTGACCTGCTGATAACCAAGTGTTGCTCTGTGTTGTCTACCTTCTATTCTGGCAGTGGAAGAAGCAAGTAAAGGGGGCCCAAAGAACTTGCTGCACTGTTAGTGCTCCACAGCAACTGTGTGTTAGTTACAGTTTCAAGATCCAATCTGTCCCAGCCTAACTCAGATGGAATAGAGGCTGCTAAGGAATAGGAGTTAGCTCTGTAGTTAAAAATAACAGCTTGTCATTTTTACTGCTTTAGCCTTTTGGATAGGAAAATGACTGTCATCCCAAAGGGGCTGTGTTGGTAATATTCTATACACAAGTGCTTCTCTGTCTGTGTACACAAAACATTAGAGATAACAATACATCCTATAGAACATGGTCTCTATGTTCTGAGAGGAAACTAAGATGGGAATGAAGATGGAAAGCTGCTATTTCTGTAAGGAAAAGCAGGATCTGCTGGGCATCACACATTTAAAAACAGACAACCATAGAGAAAATGATGCAATATTTACTTCTTGAATTGATAAATTACTTGGGCTGTAATGGAAGCCCACTTGTGTTCTTCTGACTCATATTCAATCTAAGATAATTCATGGTCTCCTACTAATTATGTACAGGCCACAGCAACAGTTCAAGTTGTGCAAGTGTCTTCTGGCAGTGATGCCATTATACCCTGAGCATGCACTGAACCCAGCTCTGGTGTGATCAGCACCAGCCTGGAATTCCCAGCCAGAGTCTCAGCCTGTTGCTGACAGATGCCCCTGTGTAATGGGGAGGTGAATGTTCTCAGCTGTAACCACAGCTCATGATCATTTCCCAGCGCTGTTTTTAACTGTGCTCTTAAAAATGGTCAGTGGCCAGGAGCCAAGAATTGTTCTTCATGGTTCACGATCAGTCAAGAGGAAACTGGGGCCCTAAGATGAAACTTGTGTAGCAAATGGCCCTGGTAAAGGAAATCTGCAGATATAAGTGGGAAAGGAAAGCTGCATGTTTGTCCCCATAGAAATTGGGGATTAGATTTGCTGTTATTTATGGGGGGGACGTGAGGTAGGCTTTCTGGTGTGTGGCTTTTCTGGCACACATGCTCTCTCTCATTCTACTCGGATTTGACCAACAGATTTCTAGTCAATCATATCTCAGTAGATTTTCCCTTTCTGCCTTTTATGCCTGTTTTAACTGGGGCCAGCATAGTCCAGAAATAGCTTATTAGCTGAAGAACTGTTATGTATAGAATGATGTACTTAGTCCCTGGAACTTGCAGAATCTATTTTTTACAGCACTGCTTATGAATACACTTGAAATTACTGATACAAAATCAGTCGGTCTTCTTTCCCCGTTGTATTTATCACAACCATGTAATTATGGAAGATGAGTTTCATGAAGCGTGGCATGTCAGCAGTACTACTTTATTAGGAGTAAAAATGTGTCGAGCTCTGAATAATATGAATTAAATAGGAGATGAATTCTGCAAGAAGCTGGTCCATCCTGATATTCCCTGATGCAGTTCTCACTGTCTAATCATTTGAGTGATGATCGTGATTCAAGCACTAAGTATAGGCTGGGATTTTGGTTTCTGCTCCTTAGATGATGATCGGAACATCTGAGTAACAGGAGGTGCTGGTAGAACAGGATGATATTTCTTTGTTCTTACCCCTGCCACCCCCCCAACTAAGCCTCCCCAAAAAAGACTCCCCAAAATCCATGTCAAGCATGGAGGTAGAGGGTAAGGCTATGGAAACAGTACCATTGACTAACTCTGGGCTATGTTCCTGCATATCCTGCTGGATTTCCTTGGTATGGTCCTTCTTGTGTCTTTTGGGACTAAATTCTGACTGGAAGTCAGTGTTGCTCCGTGAATCACAGCTGGCTGGTAGCCATGGGACCTGGTAGAGGAAGAGCTGAGAACTCCTTGTTTCACTACTTCATGAAAAGCACCTTCTGCTAAGTAGTTTTTTTTATTTCAGGGAAGGTAGTGCCTCTCTCTACCACAGTTGTATTTTGAAACAGCCATCTTCACAGAACAAATTTTTTTTGCAGTTGTGTGAAAAGTTTGTTTCAGCAATTTTTTCTGAATACTCTAGAGGAGAACACAGAATTAATAAGCAACTTCATTTGCATTAAGAAATATCATAAAACCTATCAATGATGGAAGCAGCCTAAACACTCTGGTGTTTTCTTTTTACTGGATTTTGTATTGCTTGTGTCCAAGGTCCTAAACCATGAATATAATGGTATTTAGTTTTAACACCTTCCCACTTTAATTCAGGTGGGGAAAAAAAGGCAAAAGGCCTTTTTTATGAGCTTTCTTGAAAATCTCCAAAGCTAGGAGTGGAAAAAGAAGTAAGTGTACTCCTATTTTAGTTAAATCCACCCCATGTCAGGAGTTCCAGCAAGGCAAATTGGCTCTGTGTAGTTGATTTCAGTGTCCTTTTTGAGACTCCTGTGTGATGAGTGTGGAGGCTCCTTTGTGTGGCAGGGTTAATTCCTCTCTCCAGAAGCTCAGGATTTAAAACCCATGCTAAGTCCAAGTAGCCTAGAACAAAGTGCTTTGGTTCTGTGCTGGATTTTTTTTTTTTTTTGTCTGACAACAAAGAAACACATTCATTTTATGGAATGCATTTCTCTCACAGATCTGGAAAAGCTCATTGTTTATTCATGAAGGAAGGTCAGTAAGGCTTGGTTAATTCAAGCCTTTCTTATTTCTAATTTATTTCCTAAAAGGGATGACTCTTGCCTTATCAAATAGGAAGACTCATAGGCAAAATGTCTGTGGCTTGCAGAAGGGAAAACAAATGGGAGATGCCAAGTGTTGAGAGGAATTTTCATTGTCAGAGCAGGTTGTGGTTTTCAAGTCTTTTCTTTTTGATCACTGACATCTCTACTATTTGCATTTTAATTTTATTAAGTGATGATGGGTGAGGAGAGGAAAATGATACAGCAGGGTCAGTTCATGTGCTTTACCACTGTCCATTGGGAGAGCTGGTTCTGACCCTCTCCTCTAGAAACGTGATCCTGAGGTTCCACAAAGCTGCATCCTTTTAGTAAGTGAGACATAGTGATTCCCCTGTGGAGGAGGGAAGAGGTGTTTGCAGGAGATGCCATGGCCTCCAAGCTGCTTGGCACACTGCAGTCTGCTGTTTCCTGAGCTGTGACTCTGATGGATGCACACATTGCCTTTGGATTTGTCCCTGATGTAATTTCTGTCAGGACTGACTTAGCCTTTTTTTAACGAGTTGCTTACCTTGTGCATTGCCCTTAAAAAATTAAAAGGCCTATTAGATAGTTTAAATAATTCAATTAGGAGAAACTCATGGGCCAGAATTCTCTCATTCCGAAATAAAACACCAAACTAAAGCAAATTTTGTCTCCCCAGCATTTCATCCTGATGAGGTTCTAGTACACAGTGACAAAATTTTCCATTCTCAATTATTAAAATGCAGTTAAGCAGCAATTCCCAAGCATTGGAGAACACCATCTACTGCTAATAACTTGTTTATAAGAGAATGTGTTAAGGCTTCAAGGTTAATGGAAATGTAGCCAATAAATGCTGATTTATTTGATTGTGTTTTTTAAGGCAGTGCTGAAGCAGTTTTCTTATTGACACTGTTAGTGCAGCTGCCTCTGTTTTGATTTGGAGTTATTGTTCAGTGTAGCTGAGAGAGTGAACTGAGACACTGACAGTGTGGGAGCGTGCTCAGAGACAGAGCTATCAAGTGAGCTATTTGAGCTGCTCATCAATTGTTAATTGTCTACTGATCCTTAAACCAGATACCTCAACTGAAAAGACCACTTTCAGCAACAGATGCAAATTATATGGATCCTGTAGGTGTGTGGGCCCTAGGACATAAGTGGGGTGCTAAATTTTTTATTATGTATCGTAGCTTTCATATCTGGGCAGTTCTAGTGTGGGCCTCCAAACCTAAAGTGGCTCTGAACTCATTTGTGATGAGAAGGTAACACCTGAACTGAAGCTGGATTGACAGCTGCATGTTGGCCAGTTGTCCATCAATATATGTATTTGAATTTCTCCTGTCAAATGCACTCCATCTAGAATAGGCCGGGAGTTGGAGACATGATATCTTTTCCATGAACTGGCAGTTTTAGGTGCATTTTCAGCCATGTTGCTACTAATGCCTCAAAGCAACAAAATGCAGGTGTTGTTCATGGTTACCAGTTATGTGGCTGAGGTGTTTTGGTGGAGTTATTTGAGTGAAACATGATACAGATGATGTATTCCCTGTTCAAACTCCCTGGAACATCACCTGTTTGCTTTCAGTGCTATGGGATGCTGTGCTTGTGTTGTGAATCTGCCGTGCCAAGTTGGAACAGTCCTTGATTTGTGTGCCTGCATGCTTTCCACAGTTATTGTGTGGAAAGGGAAGAGAAGCACTGCTGGGAACAAGTTATGTGATTTTTTATTTTTTGGTGACAGCCAAGCCTGTGTGACTTTTTATATTAAACATAAAATGTATGTATTTGTACCTCAGATGTTTTTGGCAGAACTGGGACAGTTTGGGAGAAGAGTGGGAGTGAAGAGAACAGCAGCTTGAAGGCTGTGATCTTTCAAGCCCCTCAAGTAGTCAGAATCAGTCTCAGACATCAATGTCTGGGCCCTTGTCTACCCTTGCATGTAGTTCTCTTGCTGCAAAGGCTGCTGGCCATTCCTAAGGTAAAGACATCAAAATCAACATCCTCTCTATTTTTTCCTTTTCCATTCTCACAAGTCAAGTCAAAGAACCTGGCCTTGGCACCTCACCTGTCCCCCAGTAGTTACTCTGTTGTATGAGCCCCTGGTTTGGTGTTGGTGCTGCTCTTTGCATTACACAGAGAACCTGGGAGCCCAGTGTTAGACCTGTCATCCTAGTGCTTTTTGTTGTGTCATGGCACAAGCTGCTCTGCCCTGGTGACCTGATGGAAAAGCTGCCTTTCTTCATTCAGGGTACATTCCAAGTCTATACAAATAAATAAGGAAGGACTATGACCTGATTAACAACTTCATGGACAAAAGAGCAATGTGGCTGAAATTGGACTGGTTTTGTAGGTTTGAGGGTTTTTGGAGTGAGTTCTTGTGTTGGGTAGCTAGTTGATTTTTTGGGATGTGTGATTTGGAGGTTTTTGACTGTTTGTTTGGGCTCCTTTTTGAGAAGCCCTGGATGAAACCTTTGCAGTGCATCTCCCACAGCCCTTGTGAACTGCTTTTTTTGAGCTTTAGTTATAGGTGATTTTGTTGCTTTGAAAGTTAGGAGCTGATGTCTATTAACTCTGGCTTTGTGTTGATAACATTTTTCAGAAGTTAGTACTCTTCTCTATCCCACATAGTATCATAAATTCTATTACCTGCTTTCCTGTTACATAGGTTGATGTTTAACTGAAATCCAAAAGTCTTCTCTGATGTGTGATCTTTTCCAGTGCCTGAGATAGAAAATGCCAACTTCAGCTTTGTATTCCACATTGCCTTTTCCATTCCTGCATAATGAGTTCCCCTATTTTCTTACTATTTCTCAACTCAGTATATCCACAAGTTTCTTCTTAGAGACAAAACTCAAAAGGATAACTAGGAACTTCATTTCTGTCCATAGGTTTGAAGATAGAGCATTTAGCTAGTAAGGGGTAGCTGCATTTCTGCTTCAGTTTGCATATTGTCTTACAGAATCAGCTGTATTTTAGCTTGGCTGAATATGTTTTTAAATCCTTTGAGTATAGCCTAAAACTCAGCCAAGATTTCCTCCTGGCTGTGGTGTCATTCATCCGATGGTGCTGAGGAGAGAGTGCAGAAACAGCACAAGCTATGACTGCCCTGTTCCCTTTTAGCTGGGATTTCCTGCACCCAGAAGACTTCCCTGTGGGGTACCCAGTCATGTCTTGGTGTGCTTTACCACCAATACCCTTGGCCACTTGGTGTTTGATGTCCCAAATGAGACTTTTTTTATCAGCTGTTTCTGGCTGTGCATCTTGTGCTGGTTCATCACTCTGTAATACCTGTGTTTAGTCACTACAAACCTTTGCTGCTCTTCTCTTTTCCAATGGCAACTGCAGAGCTTTTGCTGTTTTAAAGGATGTGTAAAATCAGGTAAGCCCTCTTTGTCTGACTCATTGCCAAATGCATCTTCAGTCATAAGTGGAACCTTCAATATCAAACATTTATCTGTGCTGCAAGCAAGATGGGCTGGGTGTAGGATTCACTATATTTGGCTTTCTTGGATTTCAGTGAAAAGTAGCAGTCAATGCCTACTATGTCCTTTCTTTAGTGTCAGCCTTCCAAACTTAGTCTGTGCAGACTGCACTGTCCCTCCTTTGATGTTTTTGCATGATATCTGTTCATTGGAGTGTTGATTTTTTTGCCTCACTGTAATAGGCAAATATTTCCCACAGATGCAGATTTTTAAGTATGTGGAAATTATTCACAAGCCTCAAACTCATGTCCCTGTGATTTGCAGAGGTTTCCTAAGAGCCCCTTAAAATATGGCTGTTGCTTGTTCTTATCAACAAAAGCTGCGAAACTGTCACTTATCCCTCTTCAAAAGGAACAATCTGTTAATTGCCTTCCCTTTGATCATCATGATCAGTTTTTCTTAACACTGTGGGACTTCTCTGAATTCTGAAATGAAAGGAGGTGTCTCATAATCGGTCTTAATGCTCTGCATAATTCTCCTTCCCCAAAGACACCAGTTCATAGCTCAGTTGAGCAAATGTGTTTAAAAACACAATCTGGGTCATGTGAACACTAAAGCAGCTGGAAGTCAGCCTCTAGTTTTCCTTCAAAAGCACAATTTAGCGAGCGGAAGCAGGTTTCAGCCTGTGAATTTGCTATGAGAGGTTTTTAGCTCATTTAGTAGTGTGTCCTGTTCTGGTTGTACCCTCAGCAGCAAGGATGTGGGCTGTCCATGGGTTCCACTCAGATGCTGTTGACCTCCCTCCTCCCTTTGGCAGTGCAGATGAAGTCACAGAGTTGCTGACAGGTGGATTTCCTATCACTCATCTGAGATGAAGAGACCCTGAATCAACAGAATCAACATCTCAGGGCTACCGTGCTGTGAAAAGCTGCGTCTTCCAGAACGGCACCTTTGTCCTTCAGCATTCATTCAAGTGCTTTTGGAAAACGGTAGCTGAGCATTAAAATAGCACAGAGATCCATGCCCTCCACTGAAGGGAAGAAACAGGTGGAACATAAAATGATACAGCATTGTTTTCTTTTATTCTTTCCTTTTCCCTTTCAAACTTACCCTTCTTTAGTGGCATGGCTGCATCGTTGTTTGCGTTGTATGCTCTGCTTGGTGGGAGCAGGTCCCTCCCCTATGGCAACTGCAGCAATACACATCCAGTTCAGATGTCGTTCATCACTGCAAATAAAAGCATGACAGCTTACAACTCAGAAGCTGATCCTCCTAAATCCCTTTCTGGTCTGAGCCCATGCATTGGATTTCACCTACAGCTGTGTTCCAGAGTTTGATTGAAAGCCTTTTCATTTGTAACCTGCTGCAAATCACATGTTACAAATGTGAACTTAAGTACAGGAAGAAAAAGACAGAAGCTAACAAATTATTCCATGGAAGCACTTTGTTGCAGATGAAAGCAGTTCTGGGATTCAAGTTTTGCTGTACTGTGAGCGGTAACACTGCTATGTGGTGCTTCTTTAGGATCACAGAGTGCAAGTGTGACAGGTAAGCATGTCGTTTGGACAATTCCTGAGTGACAGGCCATGAATGAGCATTACAGTGGAGCACAAGTGGGTGCAACTTGCTTTGTGAATGATGATCATCTGTCTCTCAGTAAGCTGCGGTGAGCTAGCGCTGTAGCAGTTCCTACCACGTGGGTGCTCTTGAGGGAGAGGTAGCAATGACATTGTTGTGTGTTTGTGTCGTCTCTGTGCTTGAGGGATGAAATCAAAGCCACAAGAAACACTTGAGTTTGTCTCAAATGGGGTTTACCAATTTGCTGCTTGTTATAAATGGGGAAAGGAGCACTGCTGAGGCAGGAAGTGGGGAGTGCAGCACTGTAGATCAGTGAGGTGTGTACCTAACCCTGCAGACAGATGAACTTCTTGTGCTGCTCCCCTGCACCAAGCATTTTCTTGTTAGTTGTTAAAAACAGTGCAACTCATCTAAAGAGTTTTCTTATAGCTCCTTTCTTTGCTATCCTTTAATGCACTAAAAATTGTGGAATATGTAGGATACTGCAATTAATGTGAACTTGTATGTTGATAGTATTTACCTAAACATTTTGAAGTAGTTGGATGTGTCCCATTCTAGTGGAGTGACTGCATTCCCTCTGGTGTGAGCACTAGCACAGCTTTGTGGCACTGGGTAGCTTTTTTTCCCCCTATGACAGTCTGCATTTGTTTGCTGCTGCTTTGCTAATGGGATTCAGTCTGTCAATCAGGCTTGAAGCAGCGGAGTTGATGCAAGGAGGATGGAAGTGTTGTTTGTTATTTAGGCATCAGTCAAGCAAGTTATGAGTTACTTAAGTGCCTATTGCTGTGGTACATCCATCCTTCTTTCTCATATGTGTCCATGAGAGACAGAGAGAATTGTGAACTGAGATAAAATTATTGCTTTATACTTGGGCTGTATTATGTTGCTGATGGGCACCAAGCTGTGAATGTGATGTGTGTGATTGAAGCCCAGTTTGTATCATGAAATGAGCCCATGGAACACATGAGATGCTGGTATTTATTGCTGTTGTTCTGCTCTCTTAGGGTAACACATTTTCTATTTCCCAGCCAATAACTACATTTGCTTTAAAGGGCAAAGGTTAAGTTTAGGCTGTATCTGAGTTCAAGGACTAGGTAATGTGAATATTGTTTTTTTTTAATTCTTGATGAGCTTTAACATTACCTTGAGGTTCCCCCCCCCATTTCATTGCACTTCCTTAAGACATTTCTTTTGCTAAATATCTACACATTGCTGTGCACCCCTAAGTAATTTTTACAGAACTCTAGGCCACTGTCACAGAGACCAGAGTGGCTTATGTGGTTCTATTGGTTGGGGTTTTTTATTTTTTTTCTGCAGTGAGGCACAATAAGAGGTGGCTCTAGTAATTAGGCTACCAAACTTCCATGGTTGTGTCTTGTGTTTTGTCTGGCTTGCTTGCAAAAGATACTTGGCACAGGTGAAGGTGCACAGCTGATGTTTTTTTCCAGCTGTGGGTGCTGACAAAAAGCAGGTTTGAACTTGCAGCCATTAGGATTTGTGCTGCCACATTATGGAGCTTTTGATACCTAGTAATAGGAAAACAGAAGAATCAAGGTGATGGTAACTTGCTAGCTCTGTTGGCAGAGTAATTTTCAAGAAAGGCTGTGCTTTGTGGAATTTCTGTGGTGTGAGTCAGTGGAGTAGAAATGGGGTAACTCCATCTGATGATATAACTCTGGGGTGAATTAGTTCACTCTCCTGGCTGGTTCCTTTACTCTTAGTGGGGTCAACTTTTGATTAAGATTATCAACATTTGGTTCGAGATCCAAATGTATACTAGAGTAGGTTTCCTAGTGCACTTTTGCCCTGGGAAATGCAATAGACACATGTATCCTGTGACTTGTGGTTTCTGTTGTTTTCATAATGCAAGTATTGGGGACAAGGCTTTAAGAAGCCAAGAGGCCAAGGACAAAGAAAGTTGAGCTTGGAGAATGCAAGGGGCTATAGGGTTTAAAGATGACTGATGTATTTGATTTGACAGAGCAGGAAAATAAATTTGAAGGCGTGAGCCTCTAGAACCTGTTCTGAGTGTTGCAGTGAGAAGGGTGAGTGGTAACCACAGTGATGGTGAGGATGCTCTTAACCTGGTGACTGACCTCTGCCATGGCTGACAGAACAGTTCTCACTCACCTGCCATTGGAAATAGCTTAGGGACACCTCCCTTTGGTCTGTTGGGCCCTACCTTGGACACACTTGCATATGGAGAACCCTCTATGCCTGGGACAGAGCTGGCAGGGCCCCAGTGAGAGCAGCCAACTCGGGAAGTAATTTTCATTACAAAATGAGAAGAACATGAGAAGGGGATTAACTTAGGTAAAATGCCTGCTGCTCCCATCTCAGGGCAGATGTTAGCCAGTCAGGATGATCCCAAAGCAGCAGGGGAGCATAAATATCAAAAGGCTGATAGGTTTTCTTGTAAAGAAATTGCAAGGGGATTGAGAGAAGAGTTAAAGGCACTTCCATAGGCACTTGGCTGTACAATTCATGGGGATGTGAGACTTCTTGGGTGAGCATTTCTTACTTCATAGAATGTCTGATCATGGGATTGCAAGAGCACTTGTGCTGTGGATGTGGACTGCTTTCAGGCTTGCCAACCAGCACATGAGCTACAGCTTGCCTCTGGAGAGCAGAGCTGTAGTGGTACTGCTATGGTAGGAGCACAAGTGCTCTTAAAAATCATTCAGGAGGAAGTTATCCAAGAGCTTGTATTCTGATGATTTTTTTTTTTTTAATCCACACTAGCTCAATCACAGTTTTAGAGAAAAAGAACCCGATGACAAGATAGATCAGGTATTGTTGAAAATGCACAAGCAGGAGAAATGCGAGAAATTATCTGTAAAATGACATCAGGTCAAGTGGGTGCGAATCAGGGTGGTGGCTTTTTAGGGAATGAGGAGTGTGCATTTAATTTGTTCTTAAGGAGCAATGAAAAAGTGTGTTTAAGGGTATTTTAGAGTTCTTGATGACTTTGGTGTATTTGGTCTGAAGTCAAGCGTGACATGTCTGGTTGTTGGCAGCTGTGTTGTCACACCCACTGCAAACCTGTGACCTGTACGGGTCTCCTCCATACCCTGCCATTCTGTCCCGTCACTGGGCAGTGTTCTCTGGTGCTTGGCAGTTTATTTCCCAAAATAACTTCTGCAACTTGCAATTCTTCCCCCGTATTTTAGTGTGTCAGTTAGGTTTATATTTTTAGGGATGTTCACCAAAGCAATGACAACTCCTATCTCTAACATGTGCACTGAGGAATGCGCTTCTGGGTGCTGCTTTCAGTAGAACAGGAAATGTGAGTCCTTAATGAGGAGAGGCAAAGCCTTTCCAGCTCCTTGTCAGGTGCTTCTGCCTTCGCCTTGGGCTTGTGCCAGGAAGGCTGCTTGATCACTTAGGTGAATGCTGTAACTTAAGCTTCTTTTCAGTTCAATATCAGTCAAACATTAGATGTTTTTATTGTCTTTTTGCCTTCGCCGTGCTTGGCTGTTGAAAACTGTTGTGTTTTCTCTCTGATGCTCATTTATACTCTTCAGCACAGCTTGGTTTTCAATATCATTTTTTCATAAAGTTGTTTTCTTAAGCTATGTTGAAGTAAACTCTGTAATCCTTTATCAAAGATGGTGCAGGTGTTTTGTGTAGCAAGAAAAATGCTTTAAGTGTATGAAAAACCTCAGTATTTTTGTCCTGAATAATGTTATCACAAACATGTGTAATTCATAAGTATTAATTACAGAAGAAAGTGATGGGGCCATCTGTTGTTATAACTGCTTTGTATTCTAAATTCCTGTCTTAGATTATGTTATGGTATTTTCTTCTTGAGCTTGAATAGGTATTTTTTCCATGCTTTTTCAGAGTTGTAATGACATGATTTTGGATATGATATGAAGGCCACTTGAAAAGAGGGAACAGGACAAGTACCCTACTTTGCCCAAGTGCAAGTATAAAATGCTGAGAATCAGTCAAGCTTTACTACTTCTATTCTGGAAGGCATGAATTTGGTGTTTGAGAGTGGAATAGTTTAATGAAAAAAAAAATACATACACATCCAACTTGACAGATTTTAGCCATGTAGATGTAAATGTGCCCAACCATACACTTGGAGAGTTTGAATGCTAAATTCTGCCAGGACTGGGCGCTGTATTCACCACACCTAGGACTGCAGTCACTAAGAAACCCTTTCCTGCAATTGGATCCCCTGATAGGCAGAGGTGATTGTGGCACTGATTGTTTCGGGAACAGAGATCCCCTGGAATCAGTTTCTGCCTGTAAATGAAGACTCTGCTGTGCCTTGTGCCTACAAGGGAACAAAATGAACTTGGCTGCTCTATTATTCATCTTTGGCTTTGTAAAACATTCCTTTAACTAGTTTGTGGCAAAAATAGTTGTTTGCTCTCAGGTAGATGCCTGTTCTGCTGTTTCGTTAGTATACTGAGGAACGTGATTCCAAGAAAATGAGGGAATTGATGGGGGAAAAAAAAACATAGAAGAACTTGAAGGGCTGTGATATTCCCCTGTTATTATCAGTGTTGTTCCTTTTCTTACTGATAAATTGGCACAATTATCATCAGCAAACTAGTGCCAAAAGCTTTCTCTTCCAAATGGGGGAACAAGAAGGCAATTATGGAGTGAGCCTGTCACAGGGATTTGTACTGCCTCTGAGAAAGGGTTTTATTGCACAAGGTTTAACCAAGGAAAATCTTCTCTGTAGGGTGTATCACAGCATTTATTGGGTAACACTTAATAATTGTTCTTGTTGCTGCTGCACTGTCTGCAGCTCTGGAGCTGTTCCCTACAGGCCTGTGTGCTGCGATGTTCCAAATCCCAGCTAATCCAATAACGAGTTAAGTTCCTGAATATACAAGGTTTGAGATTTGTCTGTATTAACTCCCTGGGGACTTGGTGTTCCAAAGTTGGTACACCGAACAGAAAGCCATCTCCGAGAAATCATGAGGATTCTCCAAACACTTGCCATCTAAGCACAGTAATTGTATCCCACCATGGTTTCACCAGACAAAACTTGTAGGAATAATCAACTGGCAGTGTTAGAAATTCCAAGTATCAATGAAGTTGAGTGTTTTTAACTGTGGCTGAAATTTACCACTGAAATAATACATGGGGAGGTCTTTTTTTTTTTCTGAGATTTGTGTTTGTGTCAATGTATAAGATACAAAAGCAATGTGGTGCTCTTGTAAGAGATTTTTTTTATGGCATTTGGGAGGTTAGATATTGCACCTTGGCTCCTGATGCATGGATGACAAGAGGGGACAGGAAGAATGGAAAATCAGAGTAAGGATTTTGTCCAGTAGACTCAGATGGTAAAAATTAAGGAACGTTTTGGAACTAGCCAAATCCACGATTTAAGTGTGCACTTAGCATGGAAAACTGAGTTTCCAGCTTTGCTTATCTGGTGAGAAGTTACAGTGTAGGGAATAAGACTTCTTGAGTTCCTTGGGTTGCTTTTGAATTAAAGACAATTTTATTAAAAACAAGACAGAAAATGGTGTAATGACTTGGGCAAATGCAAGAAATCCTGCAAGATGCTTCCAAGGACACGAGAATGAAATCTGTAAGTCAGTAGTGGAGTGGTGGATAAAGGTAGTGCAGGGCACATCTTTACATTGGCACTGACACTGATGGCTTTATGCAGGCATCACCTGGAAACATATATACACTATTTAATTTTTTTGTTTAGCTACCAAAAGAATTGGAATTGTTCTTCTGAGCGGGATGTGGCTCTTTTGTGTCCCTGTATTACCACCCTCCATGGTGTTCTGTTACACTATTGTATCCCGCTGAACTTGCTGGAATGCATTATGCAAATCTGTGACCGCTCCTTGTGCATCAGCAAGGGGGATCTCGGAAGCGCAGGAGCTGCTGCCGAGCCACCGATGGCAGCCAGAGCAGTCGAGCACTGCCACAGTCTGCCCCTGGAGAGCGGGGCCCTGGGCTGCTGGCCCACCCTTAGCAATGCAGGACCCCCCGAGTGTGCTCCCTTTGGCAGTCTGAACGGCAGCTGCCAGTGACCGGGGGAGGGAATCCTCCCCACGACTGGGAATGTTTAAAAGAATATTGTCATGCACATGGGAGGGGGCACGTGTGAATGGGGAGATGAACCAGTGCTTGGCGTTTACGGGTGGGCAGATGACAATTCTTCTGTTTGTAGTGCTGCTCCCAAGGTGATGTGCCTGAGTTTGGGTGTGTGTGTCACAGCTGGGGATGTGGTAGCTGGGTATTTTTGTAAGCCACAGCGTCATTGGCTATTAGGTGAACACCACTCCTGATAGAGCCATGAGCTTATTGGGCTATGGCACGTCACTTATCATGGGATATCACGCTTACCACACTTCTCTTGCTGCTGTGTGTGCCAGATATTCCAGTCATGTCTGAGTACTCTGGCTGGGAGACGTCAAACCTTGTGGTTGCTGATGCTGCAGCACCCAGGTGTTTAGACTTGATTGTCATCAAACCCTGTTGTGGAGTTGCAGTTGCTGCCCTCATTGATGTCAAGTTGAGAGAATTTGCCGAGGAAATTCTGCGTCATGTACCTCCACACAGACCTGTGCCTATCATGTGGGCTGTGAAATCACACCCCAGCACGGAGGTCTGTATGGATTCCCAACCTGGAGTGGGGATAAGACTTGAAGATATCACTCCCTGTTCCTGTGCAGTGACCCAAGTTCTCAGTACTCTATGGTACAGTCATGGGAGATGGGAGCTATGGCATTTGTCATTGATAGCTCATCAGCCTTGCAACAAGAATTCAGGGTAATTTCTTAGCTACTGTGTACACTGAAAAGCCCCTACAATGCAGCAGTATGTGGTATAAAAATGAGATGGATGTATGCCCTTAAGCCTTGTGCTCCATTTGCTTGATTTTTAATTATTTTGGGATGCTAGTTAAGCCCTAAGAAGCTTAAAAAAAATTAACAAGTTCGTTAGCTACTTGACTTTAAGAGAAACAGCAGCCGTGGGTTATATGAATATGACCTGTTCCAGCTGTAAGCTATTCACAGGGAGAGTGTAGTTCATGATGAGCTTGTTCATTGCTCAGCTTGAAATCCTTCTTGCTTCTTGCAGCACATCCTGTTGCAGGGATTTTTACGAAATCTAAAGTACAGTGCCAGAACTGATGACGGGGAAACTCCAGAAGTTTGTATGTTGTAAGTTTGTGCGTCAAAACCAGCACGGAGGTGAGAAAACATGGGTAAGGGATAAGCACTTCAAGATCGGTTGGCAAGGCTGCAGCTAAATTGTATTCATGTGCTAAGGCCAGGCAAAATGTGGAGCAATTTTCTATGCTCCGTAATTGTATCGTCAGTCTGAGCCTTCCGAGCTGTCTCGGATCATGAACAAGGTGCTGCCTACAGCAGAGAGATTTGTTCCAAGTTCCTTTCTTCCCTGCTCCTTAACTGTGATCGGCACTTGCCACAGGTCGGTGATTCACACACCCCCGTGACGCTTAGCCAAAACCAGCGTGAGCAGGGGAGTGGAACGCGAAGGCGCTGATACACTTGATGCCCTCTGTGGATGAGGCGCTGTCATTGTCATTTGCAGCAGTAGTCGGGGCTGCTGTGCCAAGAGGGCGCCTGGGCTTGTGACAAAAGGCTGCTGGAATCGCTCTTGCTGCTGGGGTGTTGCTCTGCGCGGGTCACTGAGCAGCCGTGGTGCCAAGGAGACCCTGCCCGCTCAGAACGGAGCGGCACGATGTGTTTTGTCATCGGGTGCTCATGGGATAGCCTAAGCAGTCTGATGCTGCCGGAATGCAACTGGGATGCTCGGGAGCAATCACTGATTTTCTGTTTGTGTGCAATCTCTTTGCACCCATTCTGGAGAAGGCTTATTATGTAAAGGACGGGACTCCGTGGCGTTTGCATTGCACTCCTGTCGTCTTTGTGCAGAAAGCATTTCCTGGAGCAGAAAGCAGCGCTCGCACTTAATGTGGAATGACAGGGGTCGCCCGTGCTGGGTTCGCGGTATAAACAGCTCCGAGGTCCCGCGGCACGCTCGGCTCTGCAGAGCTTGCAGGGCTGCCACAGCATCTAAACAGTCACGTGTGGTTCTAGTTCTGGAAGTTGGTTAGTGCTCTCAGTAACATAATTACCAAATGAAATACCTTTGGGGAAAGGTGTTGAGTTTATTCTTGCTGTGAAGTGGGTTTCTATTTCTGCAGAAAACTCCAGTCTCTGAATTTAGGCTCCCGTGACCTATTTGAGACTCTAACCAGCCGACTGTGGTTGTACAGAAGTTTTCTCTGCTCTTTCTGCTTCCATGCCATGTATGGTTCCATCCCTAGGAGAAAGAAATGGGTCCCGAATTCCTGAATATTTTGGGAGCTCTGGCTAGCATCTCCAATACTGTCAGGCTGACCACAATGGCATTTCCAGGTTCAGGCGTGCATACACACACACACACACACACATACATACATACATGCAGAGGCTTCTACTGAGATGCTTGTCATTCTTCTGCAGTTCATTGCAGCTGATGATGCTGACTCTCAGAAGCCTGAAGAATGTTCTAGCAACACACATTCCCTCCCAGCCAGTGGGAGTGGGCTTTTATAGGAATGTAGGTGGACCTCCCCTGCTGCCTTACACTCCAAAGAGTACACAATGTCTGCTTTGGAGACAACTTGCATAATCAGACACTTTGGCTTTCATGAAGGGAATATTTTTCTCTTCAGTACTTGATAGTTTCCTTCAAGGCCATGAACATGTACACTCTTTGGTGTCTTCACAGACTTATTGATCCCTAAGTCACAAGTGTTGGACAGTGTTCTCTGATGCAGTTCAAAATGCCCTTTAGTAGCTAATGTTGCCAGAAACAGCTGCCTATTGCAGCAAGTATGCTGAAGGCATTTGTTTGAACTTGGAAATAAAGAAGGGGGAAGAGAGAGGAGGAAAGAAAGAATGGACTGCAGTTGTAGAAGGGAAGCTCAGGTCTAGTCAGTAGTAACCATTTGTGAAAGGCTTCTTCTGCTTACTAAAACAAACGTTAAATATGGTGGAGGTGGAGCTAATTGTTTAGTTCCACCATAAAAAAAAAGTGTGGGTGTTCTGGAAAACAGCTTTCTTATAGTGTCCAGAGTGGAGCAAATGAACTCAAAAAAATGTGTGTAGGCCACATGGTCATCTGAGGATTTGTTTTGATTTTCTTAGTCCTTCTGTGTTGCTTTGTTGTCTGCATAATGTGATAAGCTGTTCTTCTGTCAGCAGGGTGGAATATTCTGAACCGCTGATTTAATGAAGATTTTTATTGGATTCCATTTGCTTCTCAAAGATTAGGGAATTAAGAAATCAAGTGATAAGCACAGCAAGGAAGCTGATATGGGTAAATGAGGGGGGGAGAGGCAAAGGGAAGGAGATGAATATTCCTATCTATTTCCCTGGGAAAATTTTCATCTTGGCAGTCAGTGCATATCCAGTCCTTCAACAAGTGGAAAGGATGCCTGCCTCTGCCTACCTCACTATGGTGAGGTAGGGCAGCTTGTTTCTGCAGCTGCCCAGTTCCTGCATTGCTGACAATAACCTTTGCTGTGACCCTGGCTGGGTGACATGGAGCCAGTGGCGTCTGTCTGCTGCTTTCTTTTATGAGCCTGCTTATCAAATGTATTACTTGTGTCCCTTGACTGAGGTTGCCTGTGCCTTAAAAGTCCACAAGAAATGGGGGCAGAACTAGTACTTGATGTTCATTATTTGTTTAGGGACCCTGACTAGTGGCACCAAGGACCCAGCAGGGTCATACTAAATTGTGTTTTATGGTCTGTCATTTATATTCTGATACTCTCCTGCGTTTTCAAACAAGAGCCAAGGCTTTGCTAGCAGTGATTTGGTCTGGTTTCTGAGACGGCTGCTCTTTAACTAATTACAACAGGAACAAATGCAATATGAAAATCAAGTATTTGTTCTGATCTTTAGCATCTTGTATCGCTTAGCTCACCAGTCAGTAAGGTCATCAGCTGGTTCTGCTGCTTCATGAAAAAAAAAAAACCATGCAACTTTGATAGCAAGCCCCATATTAAAATGCCCATTATGAAAATAAGTGCAAGTGTGCCGACACGAGACCAAACAATGGGTTGCAGTAAAACACCGGTTTGTAGTTGGGCATGCTGCCTCTCCTGGTTGGGATGTCAGTTTTACTGCAAACACTTGTGGAAATGACAGACAATACCTTTAGACTTAAGTAGGGAGTGGCTGAATGGAACCCAGCCATAATCCATGATCAGCATCCACATAAGAATTCAAATCATCATGTAATAGCACTGGTGCTCTCAATCTTTTAATTTCTTTTTTTGTGGGCTGCAGGCTGCAGTGTTGAGTGGCTCTTGAGAGAGGTTAGGGTGTGGCAGCCTTTGTCCCCAGGGGTGCTCTGTGGCAAACCCCCAGTTCCCATTCCCAGCTCATCCCGATCTCACCCTTGCCTCCAAGGGCTGTTTCTTCCATTATCTTGCATGTCAGGAGAGCTGTTCATTTGTTTGTTTTGCCCAGCACAGAATAAATGATGAGGTCAGATTACAACACCAAGTCAGGATGCTCTCAGGGTGTGCATCCAGCATCCGGGATCTGCAAGGCCTCCCAGATTCCCTTATCTAAATGGCGTCATAGAAAAGGAATGACAGGCCTCAAAAATGTCTTTAACTCACCAAAATAAATTACTGTGTGTTTCATGTTCTATATGTTATTGACTAAGAGACCTCTCAATGTACTTTTAACCTGGATGTTTTTTCCTTTTGGAAGAAAGCTGCTGGAAGTGCCAGAAATGTGTACGTGCTCCATGGGTGTGCTCAGGTGATGCAGACCAAGAAGTCATGGGTGAGCTATCAGAACATCTTGGGTGTTTGCAGATGTCAGAGCAGAAGACAGTGTGTCATGGAGCAGCCTGAGGGAGTGGGGACAACTCTGTGTCCACCCATGAATAAAGGTTGATGTATGTGCATGTGGGACAAGGGTACAAGGACCCAATGCAAGAACACGATCCATGACTTTATAACATGAGTGTTATAAATTTGGTGATAAACCGTCCCAAAAGCATGATGTGTAGGAGGAAAGGCTCTGGCCTGCAGCTGTATGTCAGGGAATAGGCATTCCTGATCCCACCACTGGCCAAGGCAGATTAGATCCTGAACTGTTAATGAAAAATCCTGAAAACATGCGGAAGTTGTTTTTATCTAATGTTTTGCTTTTCTGGTATTTAAGAGCTTGTTTTGAATACCTTTTCCTGTATTTCCAGAACGAGGCATGTATGACTATCATGTTCATCTGCAGTAACCCTGTTGGGTGTATGCCAGTGTACACAGTATTGAAGAATAGGCTTGAACAGAAACCTCAGACATCGGTTGATTTGGTTGAAGTACAACTCTGCCTTGCATCCAAGACCATGTGAGTGCTGTCTCAAATGCACAGGCACTCCTCAGATGTGACTTTTGGAGTTACAAAAAAATTGTGTTCATTCAGTAGCTTTACTGCTTTCTCTCCTTACTGATTTCACAGTGAAGAAACAAATACAGAAATCTTTGTGTTCCTTTAATACACAAAGATGCAGTCTCCCAGATTATCTGTGGCTATGGGTATAATCATACCATTTTTGGCATGGGATAAGTTCTGGACTAAAAGGAATATTTATATTTTTGCAAGTACTAGGGTTTTCCGTACCATAACTTCTGGACAGGCTTTTAAATAAAAGTTTTGATTAGGCAGTTTATCAGAGCTGTTTAAATGCTTGACATGTGTAAGCCAATGTTTCAGAGCATTTGGTTTTCTGGCATTAAAATCCCTATGTAAAATCCAAGTCCTCATCTGAAATGAATGGGAAATCACTTCTAATTGTCCTATGTTACTATTATTGTTTACAGCTCTCTTGTAGAACCCCATGACTCAGGTTACTCATGAAGATCTGGATTCAGCTGCCCTGCCCTGATTTCAGTTTTCAGTTCTGACATGGGATGGCTCCTTTTAGAGCTCCCTGTGAACAGTCAGGTAGGTATGAGTTCTTGATGAGTGGGCTTGTCTGGTACAAAGTATACATTCTGGTATTTACCAAGTCACAAATGTCAACATCACAAATATTCTACGCCCCCATGCTGAGGGAAAAAAACGGCTCTTTGTGAGGAAAACTGGTTCTGTCTTAGCATCTGTTTCTTGGAATGTTTTAGGTATTCTGTAATTCAGAAGTACTTGAGCAAGTCAAAATACTTGAGGATAACAAAAGACTTCGGGTAAACTAAAGTTTTGTTCTTAGAAGTAGTAGGGATAATTAACTTCAAAGGAGTATAGAATGAGGTTCTGGCTCCTTTGTATGCTGATTAGGTAAGAGAGGTGTGTCCTTGAGGTTAACTCTGGGTGCAGGTGAAGCTCTCATGAGAGCACAAGTGAGAAATGGATCAGAATTGTTCGTCAGAGTTGCTTTTAGGTAGCAACTGAGTATGCTGGACGGTTAAAAGATGTTTCCCAGTATTTGTTGAGGGTAAGTAACTCACAATTATCTGTTGTTACAGAGTACTGCCGTTCAGAGCAGTGTGGGCCAGCCAATTAGAAAAACTTGTTGAAGGCAACATAAAACATGACCTTCACACACTTGAGCATTGATGGGCTCTGATCTTTGAGCCTATCAATGCTATCATCTCAATTACTGTGCTTTGGCATGCTGCAGCCAACCCTTGGTGTATTTATTTTGTAGATACTCATATACTTACAGGTTCAGCTGAATATACATTGGTGTTCTTGTCAGTACAAGAGCTTCAGAAAAACACAGGTCAGCTAATTTTCCTGATCAATCTGGAGGTTAACCAGATGGCAAAGAAAAGGGAAAGAAATATTGAATGAATTATGTGAAAGCAATCCTGGCTTTTGTTTCTGGAGTTGTTTTTGTACTGTGGTGGTGATCTTTGGGGTGATCTACAAACAGGGAGGGAAAAACTGTTAACACAGGTAAACTGGACTAGGGCTCTTGGAGGAATGTTGTAGTAAGGATGCAAAGCAGAATTGAATCCTTGTGGACATGTTCATTAAGGCATTTGGCATTTTAGGCTATACTGACGTGCCTTGTAGCAATTGCTCTTATGACTAGAATCTTCTAGTGTAACAGTGGAGGATATATTAGTAATTGAATAGGAAGGGAAGCAAGATTTGGAAAGAGTTTCTATTGTTTGAGTGCTATTTTATCACTTTCAGTCTTCTATTAAATAGTTGATGTATCCCTTGAAAGCCAAAAGCTGTGAGAATCTGATAGTTATCTGCTTAAAAAAAGAAAATCAAGCTCTTTGTATGAACATGCTTTGACATGTAGTAAACAGCATTTCATTAGCATTTGTTAAGCAGAGGCTGTGTTTTGTAGAGTAATCAGAAGCCAAGGTAATCATTTGTGTGGCAGTGGCACCCACAAATGGTCCCTGGTGGGCAGGCTCGTGTGCACGAGAGAGCTGGTCCCTGCCTTCAGGTACCTCCCAGCTAATTGCCAGTGATGCACTGCCCATGGGGAGGGTGAGATGGAGCATAAGGGTAATTGACAGCACCATCCAGCTGGGCTACCCTGGTGCCAAGCCTGAAATTATCAGCAGTGTTGGCAAACACAGGCCCAGCAAGGTCTGTCCCACCACCCACCAAGCAGGGCCCGATGCCAAGGCCACCAGCTGACCAAGGGGGTGTTCATGGCTCCTCCAAGATTGCTGTTTCTCAAGCAGATGTCAGGGAGGAGATCCCATATCCCTACTCCCGGGCACATGGTGCTGTACTGCTCAACAGGAGCTCTGATGGCAGCTCAGAAGTGGCTCTCAAAGGTCTGCAGTGAGACTCCTGCCCTGCAGCTGGGAGAGAGGCAAGTATTTTGGTGAGGAAGGAAGGGCACTTGGATGTTGGAACTTCAATTAGAACTCCAGAGAATTAGAGTGGAAAATGCTGCTTTAAATTAGTACTGTTCAGGAATGTCCATATACATCAAGCCTTGCTTTCCCACATTTAATTTTTTTCTCCTCATCTTGTTGGATACATGACCTTTTTAAATCAGCAGACATAAGTTAATGGAGCTGCATTCATAATGGTTATTCATTTCTGCTTAGGGAAAGAAACCAACAAAGCCAAGGAAGTTGAAAAGAAGGCTGCTGCAGCATGACCATGGTACTATTCTAGTTCTTGTGTTTTAGTGGCAGAAAAGGGATTTGTCATCTGCTGATAACCAAATCAGTGCAGTTATCTGATGATATCTTGGAGGCATTTCTCATATGCTGTTTTACAGTCTTCATTGTGACAACAAACTTCCCTAATGCACACTTTACCCCTTGTGTTTCCTGCATGTACTCTTGAGTAGTCCTGCTGAAATTAATCCGGTAAAACTTCCATTTTAACATGTTTTTTTCCTCCCTCAGTTAGATGTAAGGTGGCATCACAATCTGCATTCAGTGATTTCCTCAGGCACCCTGGCTCTGAGCGGTGCTTTCAGGTTGACGCAAGCAGAGGCTGCTTTGTGCTGTCATTGCCAAAAATGAAGCTGCATGGCAGGGCCAGAAAGCCCCTCCCACTGTTGGAGCTTAATTAACTCTTCTGCATTAGTGACAACTGCTAGTTTGGGACATGCCTGTCACTGCCACCGCATTCCTGGAGCTGCCGCTGATTTAAATGCAGTGTGAGCAGCTGTTGGGGTGAAAGCACAGAGAGGTGGTGTCTTAGGTATTCAGAGAACCCGAGCTGCAGGTCCTGAGGCCGCTCAGCAGCAGGGAGCCTGCAGACCTGCGGATAAGGCGTTTACAGCTCGTGGAGGACCTCTAGAGAGCCCAAGCAGTAAATGGTCGCTCCTTGCTGTCCTGTGTTCCTGCAGCACTGGGCCGGCATGCACAGCAATGTCCCTGTAAGAAATCCATAGGTGCTCAAAGGCTTCGTGTTTACATGAGTTGAGTCTTCTTGTGGAAACCTGAATTTTACAGTTCTTGTGTTTACAGGAACTTGCAGTTGATTTTCTAACCCTGGAAGTGTCTGAGCACATAGGAAATAATTTTCCTTGATATAGCGATTATCCAAATCCAAGAGTTTGGATGCTAGATGGACTGCGCTGGTGTTTGAAATCCATCTTCACATATGACTAAAATGTACTGTCTTGTCAGTAAATACCTGATTTTGGTCACGTTGCAGCTCATAGGAGCCATTCCCATCGAAGCGCAGGTGTCATTTAATAGCATGCCAGTCTTTCTCACAGCCTTGGGGTTTAGGAAGGGTTCATTTGCACAGAATGCCCAGGAGTAGGAGCTGCTGCATTGCACAGAGCAATGTACATAATGAAGTTCCATCTCAGGCTTTAACATGACTATTTCAACTCCTTCATTTTACAGTAGAGGCACTGGTTACATGTATATGCTTTCTAAAAAATTATTCTGCCTTTTTATTTCTTTTTCTGTCATTCATGATGAGTAAAAATATAATTTTAGCTGAACCAATTGCAGACAGGGAGAGTGTTTAACAGAGTTGCTCAATAACAGTGTTCTGTTTAACCTGGGAGATGCAATATCTGTGTCCTTATGTTCCTGTGTTTGGGTTGGGGTGGTTTTATTCAGAGAAATGAGCACTTGCTCGATGAGTTTTTTAATAAAAATTGTTTGTGGTAAAACTTTGACTTGGAGATAAACAGATTAAATAGTAAAGTGTTTAAAATTATAAGGAGTCCATAAGAGGCTTTGACATGGTAATTTAATTTCTCAAATAGACTAACATTGCTTGAATCAGCTGTTACTGTGACATCTGAGAACCATCACTTACTATCCTATAAAATTATAGCCTTCAAATCCAGAATAAAAGTCATCAAAAGCCCTTATTAGGAAAAATCAATTTTCTTTAACAACATATTCTTGAAATGTCATTTGAGTATCTGTGTGCTGAGAAGTGCCAAAAGTAGATTAGCTGTTCCATGGATGTAGTGAAGTTATCAACAGGACCACAAAATTTCAGTACTTTGTCATGATTGTAAGTTCAGAGTTAGCTTGTCTTGAGTCAAATTAATCCAAATATTGAGAGTGCATGTGATGCAAAAGGGCTGCTAGAAACAAATAGAAAAACTAAAAGCAAGCTGTGTTTTGCTCCCTTGTACCAAGACTATAAATTGATTAGAAATTGTTGGCTTTGCCATAATAAGTAAATCCTTGGGAAAATGCCTCAATAAAGAACTGTAGATTTCATTGACACTTAGTAGGATATTTTGTGAGGAACCCTCCTATCTTTTGACACCTTCCAAGCATTGCTCAAATCACATATTGGAAAGGCTGCAGGTATTTTCATGTCTATGCTAACATTTTGTAACTGTCTCTGGAGCCATGTGCAATTCGTTCTAAGAGAAAAGAGCCAAATTAGTAGATCTTGGAAGGAAAACCTGTTTCAAGAATTGGTTTTGGTTCAGTCTGTCCTATTATTTCTGTGTAAATAATCGTTCAATAGCTCTTGCACCTGAAGATGTCAGTCTTCTACAGATATTGAGCCAAACCCTACTGAAATAGGTTATTCAAGCCTGCAGGTTTTTCTTGTCAGAGTAAGTACCTAATACTCTTGTAGGACTATGTTGCCATGAAAGAAATTTCCAAGTGAGTCTTCTTTGGTTGCACTTCTTACTGTTTTTCATGACTATTTCATTTCCTGTAGAAGATTTGAGTTCAGCTCTAGAAAGCAGAACTGAGAATCTTTTATACTTGGCAAGTACCTTTGATCATCTGAAATAATATAAGAGCTAAAGAAGAGGAGACTGAGAAGCAAATACGGGCAGCTGCTATCAGTTATTCTGTGAAAGTGGTCAGGTTCTGCAGACAATCAGCTGCCAAGTCCCTTGTCCCTTTGCTAGGACGTGATGTTACAGTTGAGCAGGTGTATCCAAGGAGAAATGGGAGACCACAGACAATCCAGGTGCCCCTCATTTAGTATTTACCTCAAAAGAAACTTATTGAGATCTAGCCATGTAAATATTTTTATTTGAGATGCAGGGTACAAATTGTCATGTCCATTCTTGGGCATTCAGTCTTGTAAAAGAAGAAAAAGAAGTGTATAATTTGTGTGTAGACATCACAGCTGTTGAGAGTCACAGAAAAGACCAAGGTAGGGTCACCTTGGGCAAGTCCTGGCTCAGTCCTGCTAAACTAAAGGAGAAGCTTTAGCTCTCAAAATCTGTGTGCAGGCTCTTTGGTTTGCTGAGGAGATACAGCAAAGACTTGGTGTCAAAATGTGCAGCAGCTCTTTGTGACCAAGTACATCATCTGGCTTTCATGTGATAAGGGGATCAAATAGCGAGGTGAGCATGAGCTTTCATGACATTGGGCTGAAAGCTGGACATGACAGGCGCGGTCATGGGTGCGAAAGTTGATCTAAGGTCTCGGAGGGACTCCCACCTTCCCCGTCAGAATTCCCAGTGGCGGTTTGTTCTCACGAAGACAAGAAATGGGCGGAATTGGGTTTTTTCCCCTTTCTGCCCGGGCTGTGATCCGGGTGCACTTGCAGGGAGCGCCCACGAGGCGGCACTCGGGCGACACGGACAGAGGCAAAGCATCGTTACCCGCCTTCCTTGCCGTACTGGAGAATTGGGGCTCTCTTGAGATGGGAAGGGAATGCTCATTGGGAAAAGTGGTACTTACATCTTAATTACTCACCAAAGTACAATTGCTTAAGGGAAAATTATTTTTCTGTTATATATATATATATCAAGTCATGTCATGATCAACTTCATGAAATACCCTTACCACTATTCCATTTAGCAGCTAAGGGATTAAGCAAGATGCTAAACTCTGTGGAAGACCTCAGAATCCTTTTATTAGAAGGCTATTATGTTTTTACCTCAACTGTGTATATGTATTTTTTACCTGAACTGTATATATATATATATATTATATTTTTACTTGTACCTGAACTGGCTGTCTACTTTGTCCTCTGAACTCTGATGAAACTTTGTGAAAGTATAGTACAAAATTTCATGCCTTGAATAATTTCAGATTTCCTAATTTCCAGCCTAAACTTATCAAGGGTCAGTTTATAATTATTTCTTCTTGCATCTGCATGGTTTTACACATCTGTGTGTCCAGTCAATTGGTGAGAAAGGGGTCTTGTCTTTTTTAGCTTGACTCTGAAAATCAATACTAACTGCAGCCCATTTCAAGTTCCCTTTCTTTTAGCTTCCCATGACAGGAAAAAGGCATGGCCAGCTCCTGGTTTGCTGCTGGAAGAGTTGGCAGAGCCATAGTCAATGTATCACTGACCTCAGAGCAGGTCTCTTAGGTACAAAACATGAATTAAAGGTGGCAGCTGTGTAACAGGAATCAAAATTGCAGGGCTGAAAGTGAGAGAAAATAGACATCTGCTCATCAAATACAAGCTGCTTCTGAAATCTGTTGGAAGAAAAGAAGGCATCCCATTCCTCAAGAGCTTCGAGTATGTGGCACTTGGGAGCCTTATGGTTTAGCTGGGATTTCCTAGGGTAACTCCTGGTATCTTGTGCTTCCTTCCCAACAGGTAGTTGGTTTAAATCTTTCACGGGGCACAGCCACTTTGATGGGGCACAGCCACAGGATTCTCCCTGTCAGGAGAAGGAGGCATTTGATCTTTCTCCCTGGCATTTTACTACCAGATCTCATAAGTGCATGTGATAGGAGGGCGAGACTGAGCCAACTTAGCTGCTGGTTTAAGATATTGCGTTGCCTTAGCACGTCTTTACTGCTCTGGTCTCTGAGACCAGGCTCTACTGGTACTTCAACATTTGTGCCATATCTCTGGATTGACACATGAAATACTCAGCAAGGGTGTCCAGAATGTGTGTGTGGATTTGATGGAATAAAACCACAATAAGCAAGTTTGCAGATATCAGTGTGCCTCAATAGCAGCTCTGATTCAAGCACATTAAAAAAAAAGGGACTTCAATTTTCCCCTCTTTCAGTTCAAAGGCTCTTGGAATAACCTTTTAATTCAACTTTTTATTCCTCTTCGATTTAAATTAAGTAACTGAAGTGAGGGGAAGAGCATACAATTTATCCTTCAAGTGAAGAGAACTTAGGGACAGTGCCAATGAAGTTGAGTCATGTAAAGCTCATAAGTTGGCTCAATATTTTATTGCTTTATTCCCTTCTCTTTAGTCAGTATTCATATCCCTAATAATACACAAAGTACTCAAAAGCTGGCCATGTTTCCAGGCAATGCTTTGGTATAAGAAAACCAAAACCTGTTTAGAAAAGGGGGAGGGGGCAGCTGCTTCCTTGTTTTATGTAATGAGCTTGATTGCCTGTTTGTGATAATGAGATCCACATGAGGTTGTACCTGGTGTTGAACTGCTGGAGTTTGAAAGAGGAAAAAATCCCAGTTCAAGATGAAAAGCCAAAAAGCGTGGAGTATTTGTAGCAATTGCATCCCTGGTAGTGTTTTGTTTGCATGAAATTCTAGGCAGTCTCAGCAGTTTTTCAGGGTGTATGGATTCAGCCCTGCAAGGCTGAGCAGTGCTGAGGAAGCAATTATTTCTGAAACTTGAGAAAGATGGCTCAATTCTGACTTCGTTTTCAGGAGCCATGTTCCACCTATTCCTAAAAGAACTATAGCCATTGTGGGCTGTCTCTGGCTTCTCAGCCTGAAGAAGCTGAGGGTTTCAATGTTTAGGCAAAAATCAGCAAGACTTCCCTCATAAATAAACCTGCCTCTGTCTTTGTCTCAGGTGGAAAGCTCAGAGTTGTCCTCAGAGAAGATGGTGCATGTTACTGAAAGCTGTAACTTGCCCAGCACCCAAAAACATGCCTGGTCTTTCTCCCAGTAAGAGGTCTGTGGTCATGCAGATGAAATAGGATTGTTGATAGATGTGCCAAAATCCTGCAGCAGCATAACAGTAGCTGTGAAATAGAATGATTAATATTAATTCTTGAGTATTTGGATTCAGTTTTCGGGATGCAGAGAGATCTTCTACCACAGGAAGCTTCATAAATATCCTTGCATTATGACACTTAATTTATTCCACTGCTATGGAGTGGCCTTAATTTACCAGGCTCTTTGATCCTAGCACACAGGATCTGCTTCTGAGAATTATTATTTCTTACACAATGATTTTGTTTTCTCTCTGCTCCCCAGCTGTATTGGACGCAGTCCCCATCCCCTTTGTTTTTCTGGACTGGGAGTTGGTTTCTAAATGCTGGTGGCACATGCTAGAGCCTTTAATCTTCCCCTGCTGCCTCAGTGCCTAGCAAAGAGTCCATCAGTGTGCAGCCAGCATCACTTGTGTAGTCAGATGTGTCTGGCACAAGGCAGAGCGTGCCAGGAAGGCTCATCAAAAATTTGTGTCATGTCAAAGCTGAGGGATGAGGTTAGTCTCTGTTAGTCAGCAAAGATTCCAGGGAAAAGCCATCTTCCCAGAGCATCCCCAAGCCTTAATTAAAAAGCAGATTCATTCTCAAACAAGTCAGGATGCTGTCAAGTTGAGGACAAGTCAAATTCATGTCTTACTTTTGCTTATCTCTTACTTTCAGTCTCTATCACTAGATGTCACGAGTTCTGTAATATCTCACGTGAAGCTTGACGTTCTTAATTAAAGCCTACACATACTGATTTTACTTAGAGAAGAAGTTGGTGTAAAATAGATTGTGCTTAGTCATTGTCTGGGCTGGAAAAGGCAGGTGCTTCACCTGGGAAGCTTTCTTGGCACCAGAACCTCAGGACAGGACAGGAGACAGAACTGGCCCAACTCCTCAGTGGAGGAAAAAAACATGATGACTTGCTAAAACAAAAATGCAACCCATTATCAGCATGCTGTCCTGGGAAACCTGCTTTTGAGGCTTTCTCAGCACTCTGTTATAAAAAAATAATTAGGAAATGGGGTTTTTATGGTAGAAGTCGTTCAAAATTGGCCTGGAATACTGCTTTTTAATTTCTGCTGTTGAGAGTAACCTTCTTGGCAAAGCATTCCTCACGCAATAGGGATGTGTATGGAGTAGGTCATGTGTAAAAGCGTAGAGGGGATGTGCGAGTCATCCCCGAGACACGTTTGGTTTATGAGCAGGAGAAAATTGAAAACACTGATTGGAACATCTGGAGGCAGTGCTTTTAGATGGCCCTTTGCAGGAAGGCACCAGTGAGAACTGCTTATGTTGCCGTTCTAGGCCTGTTTGCAGGCAGCAAGGAGCTTGCCAGGAGTTGAAGCCTCACGAACATTGCTGTCACTGCTTGCAAGGCTGAGCTGGAAGAGCAGACAGCAGTTCTGGACACCTCACTGTCAGCCCCAGCTCAGCTCCTCTATTCACCAGCCCTCTGGAGTGCTCACAGAGTCCACTGGCAAACTGCTTTCTTACTAGGAACATTGTTGCTCTACAGCAGAGCCACTTGAAGGTGTTGCTGACGGTGTTACTGTGATGTGTGAAATCCAGGAGGGTTTTCCAAGTGCTCAGCACGAGGAGAGCTGGCACAATGGCCACAGGCTCAAACACAAAGGGTGTGTGCAGGCAGGGCTCCAACATGAGGGCTCTGCTGTCCCTGAAGCATTACTGGCTCCTGGAGAGGTCAGCCTGGGGAATTCAAGCCCTGTCTCTTGCCCAGTCTTTGCTGTATCTGGCTGAAGTGGGAAAAGCCCTTCACAGTCATGATAATGTCATTCCTTCAATTAGAGGGGCAGATTGAAAAAAGCGTGAAGCGTGCACAGCATGAAATAATAGCTGAGGCAAATCTGATAGTTTTATGTCCTCTTTTATGATGGAGTTTGAAGTATGGGAATTTGGAATGGTTCTTTTCTGTAATGGTTTCAGACTTGATATGATGATGACCATGTGCTGCTCCAGGGTGAACATGATCCAAAGCAGCCCATATGCACTAAACCCATGAAGATAAACCCTTTTAAGACAGGCTATCATCCCTTATTCTTCTATCTGCCTGCAAGATCTGCTCCAACAGATGTGTAGTGAGAAATTAAAGGCACAATGGTGGAGGCAGTGGAGCTGAGAGAAAACCTTGTGCCTGCATTGGCAACAACTGGCCTTTCCATTAGTGTTGTGGTGTGGACTTGAAATTGAAAGGGGAAAGGCCTGTGCTTACAGCTCTGCTGCCATTTAGGCAAAGCACAGTTTTGTATTCAAATGCAGCTGAAGTAAGCCTCTTGTCAAACAGTAGGGTTTCATACAAACAGGTAGGTACTGGAGCAGGAAATGAAGGAAAAATTAGATTTTGCATCACATATGAAAGAGTTGGACTTAGGTTCTCGGTGTATATTCTATTTTATGTAACATTAAAGATTTCTGTCAGCTTTCTCCAGTGGGGCTTGTTTGGAACTGATGTGAACTGCCTCAAGTAGTTCATCCTGATCCCCTACTGCCTTTTAACCCTTCTGTGTAGTCCTATCCTTAAGTTGTACACATTAGGGAGCTGTGGAAAAAAATCTTATCCTTCCTATATTACTTTTTCTTTTTCCTCGAGAAAATGCAGCATTCACATCACTTTCTTTGTAAAAGTGATATTTTTAAGTGCCTGAGATGTTTGTCTGTGAGCACTGTGTGCACGAGTGGTAGTGGTGGTGGCTTTCATTGAGGGGAAAGTGAGGATTTTTGGGTTTGTGCCCTCTCAGTGCTCAAGGCTGCTCATAATACTGATAATACTGATGCCAGTGCCTTTGGCAGCTGACTGTTCACGGTCTGCATTTGGTCCTGAGGGAGGTCTGCATTAAATGGACCTCTGCTAGTCTTTTAAGCAGCCCAGTGAAGCCAGTCAATCATTTTCTGGACAGAAACCAAATCAGAATTTTCCAGCTGTAGAGATAATTGGAACAACTGAAAAGTCAGGGTCCTGCAATTACTGCTTGGAGTGCAGCTCTTTTCTGAGCTGAGGTGGTTTCTTTCCTCAGAGGCTCTTGACAAGTTGCCTTTGCACATCAGCATATTCCATGAGAATTTTGTTCACCCTGTCAAAGCTGCACCCTTGACTCAGCTTTATAAAGTCACCGTTTCTGCACAAAGGCCTTTCAAAGAGCTGAAATTCATTGTGCTCTTTGTGTCACTGCCTCTCAGACATTACTTAATTGTGGGTATTTACTGGAAATTATATAAAGGGTGAGGAGGAACTGCTTATTTCTCTTGAGTTTAAAAGCAAAGCACAATGACAATAACCCTTCAAATGACATGGCTTGTGTGGCAACTCACCAGAGAAACACAGGTTGTAGGGAATCATTAGCCTTATTTTTACTTTGTATTCATCACAATTGTTACTGTTATCATATCTTGATCTGTCAGTACTTAATCTCATCTTCTGCTGCTGAGAGATGTTGATCCTGAAATGGATCACTCTAGGAAGAAGAATGGGTTTCCAGTGAAATTGTGAAAGAAACACAGCAGGTTGAATGCTGACAGGTGCCTGGATTCTGTCTTTCAGGAACACTTCTGTCAGCCTTAACTGTTCAAACTTAGCAAATTTATTTGCTGTAGTGTTAATAAGTCTGAGAAAATATGCCTCAAATGCATCTTAGAGGACAAGGAGTGAGAAACCCTAAGAGAAAATATTTCAGGGTGAAGTCTTCAGGCAGGTAATTCTAGGTGGCTGCATGCAGTTTTCTGCTCTTTGCCAGCAGGAAAACAATTCTCTCTATGAACTTTTTATCTGGCAGCTCCAGAAAAAAAAACCTGGTCATCATTTCAGTGACTAGTTCCTGGTAGACTTAAGCTCCTCTGCCCTGTTGCATGTGCTCAATGTATCCCTTTCACACACAGAATGTAGACTGTACATAGCGTGTTTAATTTGATGTGGCTTTGAAAGAATTCATTAAACCTTTCATTTGCTATTATGCAAACAGTAATTAATTTTGAATTAGTGTTCCAGAAAGCTGAAATGTGTCGAGAGAACTGGGTGGTTTGTTTCCATTTATCTCTACTTCTATCTAGACATGTCAGCATCACTCCACCTGAGCATGGATGTAGAGAGCAGCTAGAAATTGGGCAGTCTTTTATTTCAAGTTGAATGGTGTCCTACAGCAGCAGTGGATCAGCTCTGTTTTTCACTGTAATGGCTTTTGGGGGTTAGAGCAAAACACACTTGAAAACCACAAGAATTGGAGGTTGTTGGGTGAAGCCTGATGATATGTGATCCGTAAGGGCCAATATTGCCAGTATCCCTTGCCCAAATATGCATCCTCTGTGCCTTGTAAAGCAAGATACCTAGAATAGATATTGGAAAGCTACTTTCCAAGTTCTTGCTTGTGCCTTTTGAAAATTGTTTGATTTTGTGTTCTTTGGCTGTTTATCTTTGCCTCATTCTGAGAGCACTGCAATTTGCTTTTCAGCACTGCAGAGCAAGGAGGGCAGGAGGTTATAGCTACCCCAAAAAGAGGGAAAAAATCCAAAAAAGGACAAGCATGCTTGCTGTCTTCTGAACATCTTTTTATATATCAAGGATCAGATTAAATTAAAAAAAAAAAACACTGAAGCGAACAGGACTGACTCTACTAATCTTACTGGGTTTTGAACTAGACTTTAGTCTCTGCCCTTGCCTTAACCCGTAGGGAAAAAATTGGTTGTTTTTGAATGTGCTGCCAGCAGATGTCTCACACATTTTCTTGCAAAAGCAGATTAATGATTTAGCTCGCTTTGATCACATAGCTCTGAGAAACTGAAAGTTCATGAAATGGTTTTCATTATGTTATAGACAAATCTTCAGTAGCTGCAGCATCAATTATTTTTAGACCTTTGCTGAGACAGGGTTTACACAGTAGTCAAACCAGAACAAAATTTCAGGGGTAGTTCTGGTGTTTTCATGCTCAATGTGAAACTTAATGTACCTAAAAATGTCCAACTCCTCCCATTAAAATGAATTTATATTTCAGGCTTTCTCACGTTTTATTTATTCTTCTGCCCTTCTCCCTGCTCATGCAAAGGGACTCTAAAATGGCCTGGAAATCAGGAATGTATCACAAATGTTAAGAGTTGGGCAGAGTACCACTGATGCAAATGAGATTGGCTGTGTTCTTCCATAATAACTGCTTGCATTAATTATTCTTTCTGGTAGTAAAGGGGCAGCCTGAATTACACTCTATTTTACAGAGCTTGGCATTATACAGAAATTGCTGCTAAAAGCCTCAGAGGGCCAGTTGTGCTGTGTTTCAGAGCCATTTTTGGAGGTTCAGTGCTTTGCTGTGTGTCTGAGGTCTGAGCAGGCTGGGAGGTGCTGAGTTCTCTTAGCTGAGGAGCTAGAGAAGGATTAATAATATTTGTGCTCCCTGAAAAGTTCTTAGCAGCCTGATTAGTCTGATTGCAGAGCTGGAACACAGCAGGAACAACAGACCAGGAAAGTAGAAGTGTTGTGTCTGTTCACTCGAGATGTGAGTGATTTTGTAAAATTGAGAGCTACCTCCATTTTCTATAGAAGCAAGGGAGATCTGTCCCCAGACAGACAAAAGGTGCCCTGGTGCTTTTGTGCTCTTGGAGTTGCAGGAGAGTGGCTGCTGTTGCTCTGCATTCAGATCCAATGAGCTCCTGAATGCCTGGGAAAACAGCCTGTGTAACATAACCCACCTGTCCTTACTCACAGCAATGCTGGGCCACAATAACAGGGATGGCTCTGAATATCTTACATTTGCTTGATATTCTGTGCCAAGGGAGGAAATGTGTCCCCAGAGTCTCAGGGGCAGCTTTTTAGATAGGCAGGGGGATGCTGTTGAGGCATTCCACAACTGGCCAATCTTTTAGCTGTCTGATTTTGTACGTTAAAAATTGAGTCCAGTGTTTCTCAAAATCCAATGCCTGGATTGGGGACAGAAATAGAAGACATAGCAAGGGTAATAAAAGCAGGTGTAACAAATATGAATACATGACTCCAATGTTTTGCCTGTGTTTTATGTGCTCTTCTCTCAATCTTCTGCTGTGTTTATTTACAATGTAAATTCAGTGTGTTGTGCTTGATGAGTAATGGCAATTTAACCCAAAGCAGGTGTTTAGGGGGTGAGTGGACTATAGGCCATCATTTTCTGCTAAGCACACTTGTCCTTATAAAGGAGGAACAGTCTAACAAGACCACAAAAGCCAAAAGGAGTAGTAATAAAACCAGTAATAGAGACAGAGTGTCCCATATTCCTCAAGGGCAACAGAGAGCAGCATAAACTAAATGTGTTCAGTCTTTACCTCTCAGACCTCCACAGAAATCCTGGGGGCTTGTCTCATCCTTGTCTTCTAAGGCTAATTTCACATGTGCCACCAGTGTAATAAACCAGAAGGGGACCATATTTTTAGGGCCCAGGACTTTGACTTTGAGCTTTAAAATCTTACCCTTTGGTAGATCTGGGATTCTGGATGGATAGGTGCTGAGTTGCCTTAAAATGTGAACTTTTGTGGGAGTAGCACTATCAGCAGTTTGGAAATTAATTGTCTTGGGTTTATGGGGTGGCTGGATTGAAATGTTACACAGAGAGGAATAATATCCAACTCAGAGCCTTTGCTTTATCCTCAGCAATATTGTATGCAAATGGGAGCAGTAGCTTCAAATGTATTCAAGTCTATTTTCCAGGTACTGTGGAGTTCTCTTTCCCTACTTCTGTGATTTTACATGGTTGTTTAAGGAGCAGGTTACATGAAGCTGGGTCTGCTGTATGAATACAAGCACAGCACTCAAGTTGTTTTCCCCATGGCTGATGCTGTCACAGGCTGAGCTATGATCCCACTGCTGCAGCTCTATAACCAAACCCAAGGAGGAAGTGTGGAGTGTATTGGTGAAACCAAACCCAAGGAGGAAGTGTGGAGGGTATTGGTTAAACCAAACCCAAGGAGGAAGTGTGGAGGGTATTGG
>JAYDZK010000202.1:2563504-2609245 GCA_034509185.1 Euphonia xanthogaster | reverse complement strand
GGGTATTGGTTAAACCAAACCCAAGGAGGAAGTGTGGAGGGTATTGGTTCAACCAAACCCAAGGAGGAAGTGTGGAGAGTATTGGTTCAACCAAACCCAAGGAGGAAGTGTGGAGAGTATTGGTGAAACCAAACCCAAGGAGGAAGTGTGGAGAGTATTGGTGAAACCAAACCCAAGGAGGAAGTGTGGAGGGTATTGGTTCAACCAAAGCCAAGGAGGAAGTGTGGAGGGTATTGGTTAAACTCAATCCAAGGAGGAAGTGTGGAGGGTATTGGTTCAACCAAACCCAAGGAGGAAGTGTGGAGGGTATTGGTTAAACTCAATCCAAGGAGGAAGTGTGGAGGGTATTGGTTAAACCAAACCCAAGGAGGAAGTGTGGAGGGTATTGGTTCAACCAAACCCAAGGAGGAAGTGTGGAGGGTATTGGTGAAACCAAAGCAAAGGAAGTGTGGTGTGTGTTGGTGACCCACTATGGCCCCTGGAGTCATATTTTGCCTTCAGGAGGGTTATGCACCTGCATTTTGTGGTTTAACCTCTGGGCCATTCCTAAGGTGCCCGGGAGCTGCTCTCCCCATGGCCACGCTGGCCTTCATGTGAGGCGGACAATGCCTGTGGAGCACACATGGAATTCCTTGTGTCCGGTGTGATTCTCAATCAGTTCCGTCCAGGAGAAGGACTTTGGTGTAAACTTAGACTCAGGTTGACATGTAGAAGTCAAATATTTGCCTCATATTCCTGCCTCTGCTTACTGCTCTACTCACAGTTGCACATTTTATTTGGGCTTTGGTGAAAGATAAACATTTGGCCTCAAGTAACTTGATCCATAGAAATTTGTTGGAATGCTTACTAACTTGGGGAAAACGTGCTGCAATCTCCCAAGCTGAGAGAGATTCTTATGGCAAGACACAGGATATTGTGGCAGAATGACCCACAGGCACAAACTTCTCAGTCGTGTCTCCGGGAGCTCCGCTTCCCTGAGGAAGTGTTTGACAGTTTGTGGCTGGCTGGGATATTTTAGAAATGATCAGAAAGCCAGATTTTGGACAGGATTTGGCCCTGTCAATGAGTACATGACATGAGTATTACGTGGCACAGTGACACTGCTTTTTGCTTGAACATGTGGCCATGTTGCTCAGAGACTTGCTGTTCTCAGACAACTCAGATTTCCCTGAGCAGGGGGTGTCACACCGCTGTGCTGCTCCCCGGCTTCAGATTGCTCCTCCAGTGAGCTGGGGCTTGGTTAAGCTGTTGTTTGAGTCAGCCTTTTAGCCAGAGAGCTGAAAAACCAGCTAATTGCCATCCAGTTATAAAACCAGGTAATTGGATGTTGGATCTGGCCTTGTGAAATGCCATTTCTGAGTAAAGCAAGCAAGGTTTGTTGTTGGAGCTGCTGGAGTGAGGTGAGGGGCAGGCCCTGAGGGCTGCAGATTCTGTTCTATGAGCAAAGGCTGAGAGAGCTGGGGAGGCTCAGCCTGGAGAAGAGAAGGCTCCAGGGAGTCCTGAGAGCTCCTTCCTGTGCCCCAAGTGTCGCAACTGGAAGTGCTGTCCCTGCTTGCCCAGCCTCCTGGGCTCCTCCTGGCTCTGAAGGTGGGCAGACAAAACCAGGCAGGCTCACAATAAATGCAGCAGACAGTCTATGCTATAAATCAAAAGCAATTCAACAGTTCTGTCAGACAGCATCCCACTCCAGCTAATGATCCTTCATTATGTTCTGGAAAAGAGATGGGGCTCTGATAGGCCTAATTAGAAGAAAAGGAAATGTAATTTCTATGTCTCTCACTGTATTCCTGCACAGATGTTTTCAGGGTGGTTTCCAGGTAACTCCTGAAATCATAATAGATTTGTTGGAGACGGATTGCGTGCATTCAGTCATTATCCACTATTTATGTAGCACTGGGGGCTTGTACTGCCCTCTGCTACACAAAAACGATTAGAAGATGTATGATGGGAAGACATGAAGTCATATCCTTCACAAAACATAAATAAGCTGAAAAGTTGTCCTTTATGCGAGTATAGATCTTGTCTTTACCTTTCGCATCTTTCCAGAGGCAGAGTTCTGTTGTAAAAATACAACAGAAAAAATACAATTTACAGAAAAAATACAGTTTACGTAATTCAGTTCTTAGTGAATTACGGTGTCTAAGGCCAATTCAGATAAGTAAACTTTCTCAGTATTGTGGATTCTTGAGCTTAGAGCTCCATTTCAAAATCCCTGCCTGCCTTGATTTGAAAGTCTGTAATAGAAGCTATTTCACCAAGGTAAATAGGATCTGAATAATATAAAACTCATAATAAAAATGCACTGAAGTGTTCTGACAAGATCTTTAAAGGCAAAAATACTGTGAGGTTGGGAGGGTCATTAATGTAGCACGAAGTCATAAGCATCTTTTAGGCTTCTGTTTCTTCTGTAGGCTTTCCATAATCTGAGCATTTTTCACTTCTAAATTGTAATTTTAAAAGCACCCAGCACTCCAGTCTTGCTATTACATATACTTTACCTTCTCAATCTTCTCTGAATGTTTTGTTACTTCAATGGCAAGTTCTGTAGAGCTTCTCACTTAGAAAGTGCAATCAAAATATATTTTAAAAAATGTATTAGGTGTTTACTTGTGTGACTTCTTCCTGCCCATGGAACTGGATGAGCTGTAAGGTCGCTTCAGTTCAGATCATTTTGTGACTTAGAGACTTTGTGTTTCAGCTCTCAGTTCAGTCAATGGATGTGCCCATGGCTGGCAGTCAGGAATCTGTACATGTGGCTGTCTTGCCCAGATGCCTTTAATTAGGAATTGTCCTGATTAAATCCTGCACTGACCCCTTCATTTCAGTCATGGTAGGAGATGTAGCTACTCATGTATTTTCTGTCTAGTCGCAATCCTCCTGTGCTTCCCTTCTGTGTCACAATTAAAACCAACAGTCTTTGGAATGCCATGATGCATCTGTGGGTCACTTTAGAGCTGTCTGCTTGTGTTTTAAAATACCTCTGTTGGGATGAAAACTAGCATGACTGTATTCTGCTTTATTTCTGTGATTAAAGTCCAGATATTAGGTAGCATTGATTGACTAAATTGTGTTTTACCTCTCTACTTTCCTGTAGCCTGCAACAGCAACCTTAGAATTTGTGTTGACTATTTAGTCAAGAATGCATTTTATGTTTGTTCTCATATAACAAACTATGTAAGGCTGTAGCTCTTTTTCTGGGCAGTTGTTAGCAATGTTTTTTATATTTCCAATGATGGTGAATGGTAGGCTTAATAAAATTGAGGTCCAGAAACTTCTGTTCATTCTAAATTGGCTAAGGCATAAAAATATAAGCCTGCTTTTAAAACCATTTAGAAATGTTGAAAGCAACTGAATTATTAGAAACCTTGTTTTGTCTTTACCTAGAAGTAGGTAAAGTTACAACTAGCAGATGAAAACAGCTAAAGTGTTTAAAAATTTAGATGTTACAAATTAAGCCTCATATGTGGCATAAATGCTTTTTTGAGTAACTTTTAAAATTTATAAACATCAATGAAGGTGTACACAGAAGACATAACAAGAATCCTATCCCATCAAAACCTGCTTGAAATTTCTTTTATAATTACTAATAGGCATAGCATTAGTTTGTAGGATATGAAAATATTTCCAAAGTCTACAGGCAGACTAAGAAAGCTGAAAAATGCTTTTCTGCTGTGCATGGTCGTAATTATGTTTTCAGAGTGTAACAGAGAGAAATTACTTCACTGGCTCTCATTGATAAATGCTAACATAGATGTATTTTCAAAATTCCAGAGACCATTCATCTAAGAGTTCACTGAAGCCTGAAGAAGAAGACTAAAAATGAATCTCCAAGAATTTTCAGAGGGACAGTGAAGTTCTGGCTGCTGGAACATGCTGGTTCAGGTATGCGGAATGCACACAGTTAGGGATAGCCCTGTCAGATGTCCTGCCAGTGAAGAGAATTAGCAGTGAGGAGGTCTCTGCTATTTATCTCACTCTTTCACACCAGAGTCAGCCTTTCTTATTTTATTGGTTTTTATTTTTGTTCTCACATTTCAACCAATGCTAAGTTAAAAATCTGCAAAAAATACATTCAAAGCATTTTATGTATAACTAAGGATCCACTAAGTGGAATTAACATTGGGAGCATTGTCACTTAAGCAGGAAAGAAAGGGAGCACAGCACAGGAGGGAAATCAGAAACAAACATGCCTCCTGATCCTCCCTGGATATGTTGTGTTCTCAGAAGAATCCAGGATTTGAATTTATTTGCAGAATTTTCTAGAATCTTTCAAAATACTAAATTCAGGTAAAATCTTTTTTTCCCTTTAAAAATGATTTTGAATTATTGTCTTCTTTTTACTTTGGTGAGAGTGTGCTGCCAGTATGCTTGCTGTCTCCTCCTCACTGAGTGATTCTGCCAGCATGTGCCTTTTTATACCATTTATTTGCAACCAATATGTTTTTCAGCTTTGCTTTTGGGCTCCTCAGGTTGTTGCTAGCCATGGGATATCCTGGGACAAATTCAACTGTGCTGGATCCATCAGCAAATACACAGCTTTGAATTAATTGATGAATCTTCAGTTGTTGGGGTCAGCTCTTTTGCCTAATCTCTATTTGAGGCTTTTATACTACCATTCCTTGGAGAATGATAGGATTCCTAAGGGATTTATTGGCACCAGCCAGCTGCTGCTGTCTGCTGCTAATGCTGGCATGTGTCAGGTACAGTAATTTACTCAATTGTCATCCTTTCTGGGTTTTGAGGGGCTGTCCATAAGCATAAAAATCAAATTGTGTGACTTGTCGACTGTTTGGTTACTGGACCTTTCAGTAAGGGCATGGATGCCCTCGTGAGTGAGACAAGCAGAGCTCTCTGACAGGAGAGGCTCTGGAGGTCTTAGCTCACACTAAGCATAGCCAGATGTACTGCTGGCTGCCAGGAGTGTGCTGGCACTGCATCCAGGAGTTTACACAAACATCTTGCTATAAATGTAAGCTATAATCTTGGATGTATTTCTCCCTATCAAGCAATATGAAACATCTGTCAGATAAATCATAGGCTGTTACATTCAATCTTCAAAGTGGTTTCTAAAGTGCTGCAGGACTTTTTGTGCTAAAGACATAATATTCCACACTAAGAAGTACAATATGCTGCATCTAAAAAGTAAAAGTTCTCACAAAACATGTTTGCATGTGTATATATCCACAGTGTAAGGGGTTTTAACAAGGATGTGAGAAACTACCAAAGGTAACCAAAGCCACATAAACTAAAAATGAGCATTGAGATGTCTAGCCCAATTTGTAATGATGCCTTTCTGCACTCTTTTGGGCAATGCTACCAAAAAATGGGGATGCTCTGTTAATTTTTACGTGGCACTGCAGTGCAGTTTGCCCAGTGAGTTAATGAGCTTGTGGTGAGACCTTTGTGGCACAGCTCTGGGACATCAAAGGCTTTTGTTGCACGATATGGGGAGAGAGCTAGAAAGAGTTCAAGATGAAAGAATGATGAAAGGGTAGGTGCTCAAAGCTTGCCAAAGCCAAGAGAAATCCAGTTGGTTGTTTCTTGTGTTAAAAAAGGACCATTAAGTAAAATGATGCGTTAGGAACTCCTCAGCTTATTCCTCAGCAGGAATTTCATTAAGCCAAACAAACTGCTCTCAAAAGCTCTTTGCACAGGATCAGAGGTCTCAAGATACAACAGTTTAAATTAAAGATAGTAAAAATATGGAAGATTTTATTTTACAGATGGTTGCAGTGTTCAAAAGCCACCTATTAAAAATTAATAATATTGAAACGAAAAAGATATTGGAGCCAAAGTCTTCCCTGCTGGATTGTGCTTTTTAATAGCCTGGGTTGATGGTAAATTCCTAAGTGGCACTAAGCAGAAGTTCCAAGTGCTGTAAGTACTGCTCTTATCCACCCAAAATAGAATGAGATGTGAACTTTTACACTCTGTAAAGTAAGGTTGTTCTGAGGCCTGTGGCACAAGCAGGGGATCTGGGTGACCTGGATCAGTTATTTGCTCTGACCCCTTGAAAACCTGGGCTGTGTTCTTGAGGCCTGCAGAGACCCAAGCTGACTCACTTGGTGCTTGGGGTTTTGGCCTTGCTGTGATGACTGTGAGTAACCTCCAGGAACTGTGTTCTGTGCAGTTCTGGGGACCTGTGGCATTCCCAGCCTGGAAGTGCTTTATGTCTGGCAGGTTTGTAGCTCAGGAAGACCAAACTCTGTTCCATCTGCAGCAGAGTCTGTACACAGACATTTGGCATCTCTGCCTGTCTTGCTCTCCACATCCAGCTATTAAGGATAATTAGCCCTTCCCACTGCTGAATTTTATAGATAAGCACATTAGTTGGGAAGTACAGGGGAAAGGAAATCATAAACCTTCATTTATTAATTTGCTAAAATACATCCAAGGAGATTATGCAAAATGTATATGCATTTCTCAAAGCTTAAGGGCTTTTTAATTAATTCATCTAATCTGTTAGCAAAAGAGAACTAATTTATTATTTAGTATTTTTGTGGAACATCTCTGTTTAGTGATGTTATAAGTGCAAAGGATAGAGAATGCTGTTTCCATTAAAGGACATCCATTTGAAAAGAGGTTTTTAAAACACTGCTCTGCTCTTTTCAGCTCAGTGATATTTAAGGTAAGAACTTAGAAGGCACAGAAAAGCAGGTACTCATACCCCAGGGGAATTTTGAACTTCTAGGCCTGATCTTGCTGATGTCAGTGGTAATGCTGCTGACTTCAGTGGGAGCAAGTATTGGTTCTAAAAGCATCTGTAGCACACAATCTTTGTCTAAGTAAGGTATCCCAGTGAACTCAAAACCAGTTTTAGATTTATCTGTAAAAAATACTTGGATTTGGCTTACAGGAGGTGGCCTATAGCAGCCACACTGCTGAGGCCATGGCTTGCCTCTGTGCTCCAGCAGCAAGCACTCTGACTGAAGCTGAAGTTGCTGCTAAAAAGTGGAAACACTTCCAAATGGATCCAGGACAGAAATAGCATTTGTCAATCCTGTTTTTCAAATAAGAGAAGTCATACCTTAAAATACTACTTCACTAGGCTATGCAGTGATTTTTCTTTGGAGGAAATGCTGCCAGTTCTCACTTTGCTGTCAGTCACCCACAAGTTAGTAGCAGTTTTGAGTGCGAAAACTCAATCTGAGAAATTTAATTGCTCTTTCTGTACCACTCTTTCTCTTCTCCAGTCTCTTCCAGCAGGAAGTCCCAACTCTGAACCCAAAAAGTCCAAGTATTTGTTAGAGATTCTGCTTTTTCCCTGTGTTTATGAGTTGTAGGTAACATCTCCTGTAAATCTGTAGTTCTGGACAGAGAATGAGGCAGTATAGAAGAAAATACTTGTAATATTTTGGGTTGCTGCTGCATGTTTTGATCTGTTTCTCTTGGGCTTTCAGCTTTATCTTTGCTCTCAGAGATATCAGTCCCATTAATCTTTCCCCAACGAGTGCACTGAGAGAAAGCTTTTTCAGCATGGCCTGCCTATTTCTACCAGTGTAGATTGATTAGGTCAGTAAGAACTCCCCTACAATTTACACTAGGCAGCTGGCTCATGCTGCAAGTGCTCCTAGAGAGCACTCCAAGAGCTGGAAGTGCTCTTGGGTGAGAAATACACTCCAAAGCATATAAAGGCATGGCATTTCCAATGGTGTCAATCTCAGCTTACTGTCAAGTGTTGCAGAAAATACCAGACACATTCTCCCATCACAATGAGGCAGGAGCACACTCTGTGTTCCTACAGCAAGTTGTCACTAACTGTGTGCTGCAATTGATCTGGGAGGTCAGTCTGTGCAGTGTTTGCTGCAGAGACACGACCCTGCTCAGATAATGCACATTATTGATACCATTCCTACACTTAGGATATCATCAGTGGCACTATCACCTAGGTAAGGCCTGCTTGTGAATCCTTGAAAACCTTTTCAAGACATGTCTGGGAAAGGTCAAGATGTTTTCCCACTGCTTTATGGAGTCATGCTTGTTTAGGTGGGTCTATGGTTATTTTCATGTGCATGCGTGAGATTTCAGTTGAGATGAAATTTGTGGGATGATCTTGTGGTATGTGTAGCACAGCTTTTTTGGCTAAAAAGACCTGCAGCTCTTACTCCCCTGAGCATTCCCTTTCACTGGTGCTCGCGTGTAGACAGAGAAACTCCACATTTTGGAAACAAAAAGGAGTTACCTCTGTAAAATCAAGGTTCAACACTTTGCTGCCCAGTCTTTTAGGCATGAAAGCACAAATTGTCCTAAAATAGTTTAATCCAGGTGAATGAAAGCTGCCATGGAAAGCATCACCCTGGATAATTCTCCAGCTTAGCTGTCTACAGAAGAGTTACTATTAAAAAAAAAGTATTTATCAACTATATTGCACAGTAGAATTTGGGGAAACTTTCCAGCCCACTCTTGGAAGAAGAAGCCAAGTTTGTAGGTGAAAATACCAGCAAGCCTTAGTTTTAGCAAGCAACATGAAATCATCATGCTTACAGTATCCCTTTTCTATTCCACTCGAGCTGAATCATACATAATTGATTGTCTGCAGTGCATAGAAAGTGTTCTCATGTCTGTGGAGCATTTCATTGAATATATTCTGAAGAAGTTTTAAAATTGAAAACGTTATAAAACTTGAGAAAGAATCAGAAATATAAAAGCAGAGCTGAAAACCACAAAATTGTTGAGGTATTTTAGAAGCTTTTTTCTAGGAAGTTAATACATGTAAAATACTGTCAGTGTAATGCATTTTTATTATGCCATGTTTTATTGCAGTTTGTAAGAACAGGTGAGTGTGGTACTGGAGGAATGAATCCAATGAATCCTGCAGTACCATCTCAGACATGACCTTTTTTGTGTGCTGAAGGTAGGTCTTTGAGCAACACTCATTTCAGCTGTAAAGCCAGGCACTGCAGCTGGGACACCTATTTTTCAGCAAGGTCTGTCTCCAGCCTGGGCTCCTGGCTGAAAGAAATGCTACTGCATGGTTTTCTATCCAAGAGATCCAGACACATTGCAAGGTTTCAAAATGATACAATAACCAAAGTGAATGCTCCAGCACTTAATTTCAGCAGTTTTGAAACTTGAGGACCTCATGCCAATGGCATAAATCACTTGCTGCTATAAATTGATAAAACTCCATTAAAACTGAATGATTCATGGACATACCAAAAATTAATTCAATCCAATGTAAATTCTCCTTGTGATGAAAAAATGTAAATTTTAACTTCCAAGTTCTAATGACCTCTGAGAGAATTACAGCTGGCATTTATTGTACTTCTGATAAATTGCTCTTCTCAAACATATACAAGGGCTGATGTGTTTTGCTTAGGCTAATATTTCATCAGCTGTCAAAGTGACCAGAGTTCCTGTAGGAAATTTTAGTAGTAAGTGAACCAAGCTGTGGCTCCTGCTATTGTCCCAACCTTTATTGCATCTAACTCCTGAATTCTTGCCATTGGTTTGCAGATTTGCAGATGTGAAATCATGATTTGGTTGTTAACTTCATGTTTGCATGAGGCAGTGCTTATCAGATCCAAAATCCACTGAAATAATATGTTGGATCTGTTAAACTGGCAGAGCAAGGACATTTAGATTGCATCAAAATTTAACTGCAAGATGAGAACCAGCATTGCAGAATCTCAGCACCGTGAGGGCACAGTGGGTTGGATGATGTTGGAATTTGTTGAAGCAAAAACTAAGGCAAAGGGAATGGAATAAGGGGGAAAGTTTTTGCAATCAGAAGGTCTTGAATTTATCAGAAAAAATATTTGCAGTCTTCAGTAAGAAAGATAATCTGGGATGTTTACTATTTGAGTAAGTCCTAGCTTTGTAGTGCTAGGTAATGGTAACAGAAACAGTGATGTGTTTGCAGTGGTTTTATTCAAACTGAAAATTTTCGAATTACTCCAAAAGCGCATGGGAGTTTGACTTGTAACTATTTGAGATTTCTAATGTTCTGCACACACAAGAAGTGAGAAAACCAATCTTTCTGCAATGTTCAGAGGTAACAAAATTATTTCTCTTCCTACCCTCATGCGGTATATGAAAGCCAGGATTCATCCATGTGGGATCTCCATCACATCTAGTTTATTGCAATAGGAGAAGCAATGGAGTTGAGCTCTCAACCCTTGCAGAAATGCAATAAGGGATGTTTTAAAATCTCTTGGCTGCCCAGGGTGGAATCTGTTCCTACTGGATAGAAGCAATTCCCACTGGAAATAAGAGGAGGCAAATATGGAAGGAGTAAGACATGGAAGCATTGGATCTCTGGCAACAAAGCCTGTAGTGTACTAGCAGTAACTGAAACTTTGCTAGGCAAACAAATAACAAGTGAGAAACAGTAATAAGTTCATTTAGAATACAGGGAAATTAGGCTGGAGGCTTGAATTTAATTTGTGGCTGAACTGTTGAATTATATGAGAGTTGGATGGTTTATTGGGATTTTGATTTCAGTTCGTTCCTTCCCTTGCCATTAACAGTGTATATTTAGGTTCTTACTGAGGGAGAATTATTTCTTAATACATGTTTTCCTGCAGAGGGACAAGTACAAGCAGTCTTGAGCTCAGTGTAGGAGTTCTGGGGACTCTGGAGATCCATGGAAAACAAGACAAACAACCATAAGATTTCCATTGCTGTCAAGTCTATTTTCTTCTGCATTTTCACCTTCAGTTTCCCAAATATTTCAGCCTGTCTCCTCCTGAAACCTGTGGTAATCTTAGTTTGCCTGGAAGCTCCTGAGTGAAGGGCATTCAGCTGCTCCTGTATCTGATGGAATTGAGAGGTTAAAAAATATCTATACCAAAGTAAGATACAAGTGTAATATTTATATGCATTGATATTTATAGAGAGAGTTGACTCTTTTTAAACACTTTTACAGCCAAAACCAATGGGAGCTGAAACTTGAAATACTGCTTGGAAATTGCTCCCGCCAAGAAGAAAGGCTTTTGAGCTCTCTGGAGAAAATTGGTTTTCACTGGATTGAGTTATGAGCATTCCAAATTGAGTATTGAGAATGCTCTGGGTTTTGCAGGAGATTTTCAAATGGGCTCATAAATTGAGCAGATAAGGATGGCTGGTACAAAGAGTGGTGCAAAGAGCTCCTTAAAGGAACTCCTGACTCTGGAAAAGTTTCATGGCTCCAGCAGTTCTGGCACTGAGTGAGTGGAGAGCATTTAATTTAGTTGTGGTCAAGCTTTAAGCAGACAGCAACCAGCTAACTCACTCTTAAAAGTGAATTTGCCCTTCTGTTGGAGTATATTTAGTAAAAATGGTTAACTAATGGGTTTTTCAACTCCATTTGCTTCTTTAATCCAGCTCACTCCTTAAAACAACCATGAAATATTGTAGGTACATGGGCACTGCCCTTAGAATCTCTTGGTTTCCACCTCTGTGGAAGCACTTGAGGTTTTTCTGCCTCTGGTCCCTTTTGCTGCAGGTCAGAGGTGCAGTGCAGGAGCCCAAAGGGAAGCTTTTGCCTCTGCTGCAGGGATGGATGGCTGCCCCTGGGGGCAGGAGCCTGGGTTCTGACCCTGCCATCCCTAGGGAATGGGCAAAAAACTCCTCTCAGCTGTCTTCAAGATTTGAAACTTCCTGTCTAGTGCTCTGTCCCTAAAAGCCTTCTTTAACCAGCATAGGGGCTGTCTTTCCAAGGGAAAACATGGAACTCTCAGCATTGGAATGAGGAGAGATGTGAAGCTCAGTAGACACAAGAACAGCCAGAAACTGCTAATCCCAAGGGTGTAAGGAAAACCCAACCTTCTCAGCTTCCTCTCAATAGATTAATATCAGTCAGAGCTTTCCCTGGACTGAACCCTTTTTTCCCTTTGCTTTCCACCACAGAAACCCATCTTTGATTATTTTATAAATGACAAGATAGATTCATACAGACAGCTGTCTGTTCTTTCCTGAACAACAGACATGGAGAATTTCTTTTTTCTCTGCTTCAGCTGCTTCAGCTGTAACTCTGATATAAACACCCCCCAGGACACCATGCACACAACCAGGCTAAAATCAATTTATCTCTGTATTTGTTACTTTTACTTCTTTGAACTCTGATACAAAAGCATTAAGTGAAATCCTGGTCTAAATACAGTCCCAGGTTAAAATTCTTTAATGACATGGAGCAAATTAGTTATCTGCCATATTAGCAATGTGAGTCAAGAAGACTCATGAGGCAGTAATTAAACAACATAAATTACCCTCTCATTGAGTCATAGTAATAAGTTACTGTTTGGTATAAATAGTTGAGCAGCATTGATTATTAACCACTGTGATTTCTCGTCTTAAAAAGGAAAAGCAATTTTGTGGTGCAAGTAGGAAAGAAAAAATTCTAAGCAAAAGAGTTTTGGTTCTTTTTTTTCCCTGGATTTCAAGGGATCCAAATAGAAAGGTGGGTTTTTTTGACAAGCAGGTATTCTGTTATTCAAGAAGGTTCACAGGAACAACAAACTTTAACAAGTACAACCTTGAATTTGACAAATCTTTCATCAATGTCATTATTATCTGCCAATTTCTTTAGTAGTCAAATACACCCACCTTCAGCACCTTCTGTTCTACATAAATTTCTTCTGTCTGATGAAGGCAGAATGCCTTCAATCAAAAGAGATCTTCAGGTTGTTTCAAAGGCAGAATGCAGCTCAAAGAAAAAAGAAATGAATATATTCTGATTTTAGACTCCTGAATAATTTCTGCTTAAATGAATAAATGGAGAAGTATAGGAGAAACAATATGAAACATTTGTTTAAGCACTGAGAGACATGAGCCAGTAAAGTATCTGCTAAAAAATAGATGCTGTCTGCTAAAATACAAGTGAGTGGAGTACTAGAGTGCTTTGAATAATAAAAAGAATTAATAAATAGCCAAATTGTTTGTCAGCTGAAGTGTGGATGTGGACATAAGGGGTGGAGGCTACACCTAAGTCCCATGTTTGAGGCCAAGATGCCTCACTTTTCTATTTCACTAAATAAACACTGCTTTGTTTAGTCAGTGTGATTTGGTTATTCAGTAGTAACTCGTGTAAATGCAAGGGCAGCAAGGAATGTGCAGCAATTAATGCCCAGCTTGCAATGAGATTTGATGTTTTAATTTCAGTATTAACTGCCTTACTCTAACTTTCTTTCATATGCTCCAAAAATAGACTTTAAAGACCGTTGGAACTTGCTGGTGCTTTTTAGCCTTTTTCACCTTCAATTCCTCATATCCTCAGCAATAGCTCAATACCAGGGTTTGTGGTGGGTTGGGCTGTCTGTGTTTGCACTTTTCCAATCTCAGGGATGTTCTTGTCCTTCAGAACCACAGAATATTCTCTACTGCAATGGGTTTATCACAAATGTGAATCTGCTACCTTCGACTCAGAAATATTTGGTGAGTCAAGTGCAAATAGAGAAATATATGGTATTAGAAAAATATCACTGCCTGTTTGAGGTGTGAAAATTATCAGGGAAGTGTCATGTTTTGCCTGCTGAGTTCTCTTTGGAGTGAAATAGCAAAAAAATCACAGGCCAAGAATCAGGGTTGGGTTTTTCCACAGGTACCCAGTTCAACAAGATGGTGTTGCCAATGCTATAAAAAAGCAAGGGTGCAGGGGGTCTCCTTTTCAATTACATGTGAGTTCCTGGCCAGCCCTGGTCCCAGACACAGCAAACTGTTCCATGGCTGTTAGTTACACAGACCTTGGAGAGCCACAGGGTTCTCAGTCACCTGGTTATCCTGTAGCTGTGCTTCTCTTGCTCTTCAGCCACGTGCTGCAGTTCCTTGTGAGGCTGATGCATTTCTCCTGGCCAGTTCATAACTCCCTGTGCCCAAGGGCTGGCAGGTGAACACATGAGATTTCTGAGTCAGGCTGCCTCCTAGGGAGTTTCCTGGTTTCTTCCTTTGTCATCTGAAGAGTCGGCCCAGAATGTCAGTGCATACCTCAAGATAAAAATACCAAAATGCAAGACAAGATTCTATCCCACAAGAACTTATGCTAATTGTGCAGAGAGAAGCGAACTCCAACCCTTACTGTTCAGCTTCTGGCGCTGACATGAATATATTGAAAGGTTCCAAGGTTTTGGAGGTCATTCTGTGACCTGTGATGCTCAGATATTCACCCACCTTCAGGCTTAACCATCTCATCATCTCATGATGGTGTAAAATTCTTCCTCTCCTACCTAGATATTCTAATTTCATTACATAACCCATTGTGGTATCCATTATTCTTACTGACTTCAAACCTCCTCCTTTCTACATTAGCTCAGTTGTTGTAAGTCATACCCATATCCTGCCACTTGACTGAGGTTTTCCATCATGTGAACACCACATTCTGTTTCCCAGCAAACATCACAGCCATCCTGCAAGCAGTCCAGGCCTGACAATGATCTTTCAAAAGGTATCATTAATATTTCTTACTTATATATTCACTACTCACAAAGGTGCCACCATGTATATGGGCAAACAGCAAAACAATCACAATTATCTTCTTCCTGTGAACCACAGGGTCTCACCTGAATGTGCCACCTTAGCCTGCATTAGTAAAGGTGTTGAGTGCAAGCAAGAAGTGGAAGGTTTAGATGGACTTAGAGGGTTTTGATGGCAGGAGCCTCTTGGATATTCTAAACTGATGTCTTGCTTAATTTGCTATAGATTTTGTCCAGTGCTTCCTGGCCTAAATACTGCTTTCTGCTGGGTGAGGAAGCTAGCAGTCATCCACTGCTGGAATTTAAATGCTTATGGTATCACTTTAAATCTAGCCCAAAATTCCATTTTCTCTTATTTCTCTTTTTTGTATATGTCAGAAATAAGTCTATTTCTTCAGGTGCAGATAAATGCAGGAAGTAGGTGTTCTAAAAGTACAAAAGCATTACATTTGGCTTGCCACATTTAATTCAAACTGCATAACAGCAGGGAGTTATGCTGCAGGGTGATAGGAATCTGTGCAAACCAAGGGTGCTTCACAGAAAAACGATGGGAATTCTTGTCTTGAATGAAATGAAATTGAGTTGGAGTTTCTCTATCTTGCAAGGTGGTGTTGCACTGAGTTTGGTTGTTTTTTTTCTTGTTGCTAACAGGGTAAAATGAAATATGATTAATTAATCATAGAATTTCTATCCAGGAACTTGTTTATTAATACATTAGAATGAACTAGATGCAGGAGGGAGTTGTGACATTGTAGTGAGTTTTCCTGCACCTACATCTCAATGGCTGGACTGACAGCTAGATAGGAATCTTTGTTGCATCCCAGCCTGGGGAGTTTCTTGGTGTCTTTCCCACAGAACATGACACACATTGGAACAATCCCTGTGTATGCCTGGTACCTCCAGTTCTGTCGGGGTTTTTGGTGCTAACATGAATCTACGCTACCTTCAGGCAAATATGCAAAGCAGGACTTTGAACTGTAGATATTAGGAACAGTTTAGTTAGGTAAAAAATTGCTCATGGGTGCAATTGAGTAGATTGGGAAATTCATCCATTAATAGTAAAAAAAACTTGGAAGGAACGAAACAGTGAGAACCACCCTGACTTTTTTCTAACCCATGATAAATGTAATAGTTGCTGCAGCAAAATGCTTCTTTGAATGTGCCTGCAAATGAACAGAAAGAGTTGTGTACAAAACACTGAACTGGAGGAGTAGGCACAGAGTTGTGGTAAGTGTGCATTGCCCAGCATGAGTTAATTCACCCAGAGTGACTCCAGCAGAGGCTGTTCCTGAGCATTTGCTGCTGGGGCAGGACCTTCAGGGACTCATTCCCAGCTTCCTGCCTTCTGATGCAGAATACTCAAGACACTTGATCTGACACATATTTAAATGAAGGAGGAGCTTTCCATATGAAGCATATCAAATCCCACCTGATTTATATGAAATGCTTATTTGGCATGTTTTCCATATTACCCAAGAGCCATGTCTGGGTGATGGCCAGACAGGAAAGCAGGTTCTGTAGAGCACTGATTCAAGAGGAGGGCACCATGCAGAGGCTCCACATCAGGCAAATGCTTTCAGGCAGAGTTGTGAATAAGTCAGTATGGGGGGCAATGGGAAAAGCAAAGTTTTGTGTGCAGAGCTCCTGTAGCAGCTGCTTGACATCCTTAGTCTGCACAGACCCTGATTCATGGTTAGGGCAAAATAACTCTGAGGTTTTACATGACTGCTAACACGTGACAGTAAAACATGTGTATGGTCTGATGGAGTCCAAGTCTCTGCTGCTTGTCTCTCTGCATCCTCAGTCCTGAGGGTTTATATGTAAAAGAAGCGAGGGGTTGCACTGAGCTCTGTGGTGTGGTAGCAATGTTATTAGGGATGAAAGCCATCAGAGGCTGCCAGACTGGGACAAGAAATAAGTGAGGCTTCCTTAAAGTCTTTGTTTCTCCTCTATTATAGTTGCAGGACACAGATCATAAAATGCTTTAGGAGCTGGTAATCTAAATTTCAGAGCTGTGCAGAGCCAGGGTTACTTTCAGGGGCAGTTTTAGAAATTTTGAAGTCTGGTCACACGGGGGAGTGGAACAAAATGAATCAGAATCCTTTACCAAGAAAAAAATGTTTGGTATTTTAAACACAAAAATCACTTCATTTTTGCAGTGACATGTTTTAACTATTGTTCTGCTTTCTCCTGAAACAAAAGAAGATAAAAGCCATGCATTCTCACAGTTATGACTTGGATAGATTGGCATATTCAGATAAAACACGCTTCCAGGGCTGTTTTTCCAGCAAGCTGTGTGAATTGACATTTCCTGTTCAGATGGTTTCACCCTCCCCGGTGACGTTAGGCAGATCTAAGCATGACTGAGCTCTAATGTATCACAACACTTGGCTGTTATGGGCTCAGGGCCCAGCTTTCCTATGGGGACATCAGAGTCAGTTTTGTCTGGGGAAGGCCTGGCAAGTTTGCAAAGCTGGCTGTTCCTGAGGGGTCAGAACCTCATCCCCAGAAGGAGGTTGGTCAGGGTGTCAGACCCAAGAGCCATGGAAACAGTGCAGTGGCCTTGGACCACATGTGTGGAAGTGTGACATCTGTGTCTGCATTTCTTGATGGGATGCCAGGCCAGTTCTGGCCAGTCTTGGTGTGAATTCCAGCCCAAAGCACCCAGCAGCAGAGGGGCTGATTTGGCTCCCAGCCTTTCCTTTCTCTGATTCTTGCACAGAGCAATGTGTATCTTTGGCTCTGGTCTCCATTCCCCTTAGACCAGGCAGAGGCCAGCTGGAAGCACAAGGAGAAACTATAATAGAACTCAGCTAGCAGGATTTTATGTTGTTATTAAGCAGCTGTCCAAATACCATGTCAGAGTTGCTTAGAAGAATTCCTTCTCTCAGGTTATAATGTACATTTCTCAAGCAGGATGATAATCTCACATCTTTACTTAAAGCCAGCTTTATTTTGAAATAGTATAGTCCTTTATGGTTGAGGAGGATTTGCATGGCTGTAAATGGCAAGTGAATTTGGGTCATTGTGTGGCTTCTGATGCTTTGTTTGGTAAATATTGGCACAAAAGGCCTAAGTCCTGTAAAAAGTTTTCTTCATACCACTGCAAAATGTCAATTGTCCTTTACAGTGGGGTTTTTTTGAGAAATGTTTTCTCAAGCATTTGTATAATTCCAGTTTTGTATTGGTGTGTTAGAGAAAAGTTTGTGGTTTTGCATTTGATCAAATTATTGATTAAAAATTCCCTGTTTCCCCTCTTGGAAGACACAAAAAAAGAACAATGGGTCAGACTCTAGTCACAGCTTGTGTGTATTAAGCATAACATGTCTACTTTACCTTTTCAACTTCTTTCTAAAAAAATACTGAAGAAAAATAGGGAGTTAGGCCAAAAGTGGATGAGCAGAAGATTCATACCAGGATGGGTGGATTAATGGTAAATGGCAAGCTGGGCTAAAAAAGCCCTAGATAAATGAATTGCACTGAGAGTTTCCCATTTGGAGTTATCTTTCAACAGAGAGATTAAAAGCAGCAATGTGAAATTCCAAATGGTGAAGGATAATGCCAAAGTTTTTCCCACCAGTTGCACACAGCTCTGCATCGATGACTCCTCCTCTGTTTGAACTTGCTCCTTCTCTGATTAAATGTCATTGCCACTGTCAGCAAAAATGAAAGAGAGAAGTGCAGTCTGGTAGGGAGGCATTTTGATTTTTTTGCTTTTAGTGCAACCTAGACTGAGTCTCTTTTCTGACTGTTATAATTAATTAAAATTCTAACAAGGGGGGGGAGGTCACAAAACAGAGAAAAGGCCAGAAACACCACACAGATGGGCACAGGAACCCAAGGCTAGCTGAGTTTACAAATACACACTTAGTTCTCAGAGATATTCTTAACAGGAGCTGGCTGAGTTTGTTACCCCCCCAAAAGTTGCCCCCAGAATGATCTGTGGGCATCAGAGCTGGTTTTCTCTTCTCAGTGTGCTAAATATTGCCAGATCAGTTTCACCTTGCTGACTGCTTGGAAAGCAGACAAATAAATGCCCCCCATTAGGAATGGGCAGGCTGGCACAATTGTTTAGTGGTGTGATGTGTGGAAGCCACTAAAATTAGCTGCACAGCTTGGGGAAAGTAGACTACTAGAGCAAAATCTTTTTTAAACTAAAAGGAAAATCTAATGCATATTTTTAGCAGGAAGAGAAGGACTCTTTGCAAGGTCTGGTCTTCTGTGTGTGTTCTGCTCTTCTGCTTTGCTATTCTGTGTGTATTTTTGTCAAGTTTTCATACTTTGGTGTTTGCCAGGAGTAGAAACATTATCTAGAGTATCTGCTAGTATAAATAATTGAGTTCTATGAACTTCTGCCTTTTACACCCACAGAGAATCTGGTCCATTTTTCGAGGATACATATGGGCACGTGGAAGTGGCTAATCCTTAAAGAATGTTCTGTGCAACCATTGCCCACCCTTCCACTGCTGGGCTGCCCATTTGTACTTCTAAGCCTGGTTTTCAGTTTATTTTGGAATAATAAATAAACTGAACGTGCAAATCCATTCTATCTTCCTGCCCCCTTCCAGCTGCAAAGATTTTGCTTACTTCTTTTTGAGCTATGATTTAGTTGTTGGGATATATTTTTTTAATTCGTATCCTTTTTGCTATCCAGTTCCCAGCTGCAAAATCCCAACATTATATTCAGCATTCACCATGTGTTTAAAATAAAGAGCCATCCTTTCCCACCCTTTTGGAGAACAGATCACTCCCAACTCCACCAATAAGACTGTGGGGAAAGACTTGCTAAATACCACCAGGCACAGAGGGGAGAAGGCAGCACTCATGAAGATTGTCCTGTTTCTTCTCTCCAGCAGTGCGTCCTCACTGCAGCTGAGCATGGTAGGGAGTTATTCCCACAGGGCTGTGCTTTCAACAGAGTCAAAATTTACATTCTGCTAGCCCTTCTCCTTCCCACATGTGCACACAGAAGGGAGATGATTTTATCTCTTGAATCTTGCAATATAGACATTAGCAACTTGTCTGAACAAGTACAAAGAGGACATTTCTTGGCATGCAATGCTTTTCCTTGTTGAAAAAGTGAAAAATCGCTGCATTTACTTACAGCTTCCCTCTCCCTTCAGCATATGGACACTACTCAAAGAGCTGGAGTCAAAAATCTCATTTGGAAGGTACTGAGAGAGCTGAGGGATGGCTGATGTCAGGGGGAGAGGTGGTTAATGGCTGCCTGGTAAGTGAAGGCTCACAAGGCTAGGATGGTTAAAATGCTCCCACCCTCTTCTCTCAGAGCTCCAACCAGCTCTGTGGTTTGTACTCCTGAGAGCCTCACATAGCAGGACTTCAGGAGTCCTGGATGGCAGCAGCCCCAGGCTCCAGAACCTTGCTCCTGCAGAATCCTTGTCCGGGACAGTCATCCAGACCACAACCTGTCCATGGGCCATGGAGCTCCCGCAGCCCCTTGGGATTACTTACTGCTACTCCCAGGAATTTAGGTCATCTGCTCAGCTCTGTGTCTTGCATGGCAACTCCTCTGTTAGCAGAAGAGTCCCAGGCTGGCCCCTGGAATATGCAGCAGACTTCTCTTGTTCTTTGGAGTCCTGGTTTTGCATGCCAAAATCACAGGATCTTACCAGCCCCCAAGCATTGCAGTAGACACCTCAGGCTTTTAGGCACTGTGGGCTTAATGCATTTGCAGCCCTTGATTAAGTGAAATACATTTCATCATTCACCTTTGGAAAGATCTATTCCACTTTTCTTTGAAAATATGTCCACTGGCTGCTGACAAATTCCAGACGTAGCAGCTCTGATCCTGAATCAGAGGGGCCCCTGCTGAATTGCTGTCAGGAGCCACCTGCAGCACTTGCTGTCTTGACATTTCTTGCACTCTTGGCAAACTTTGTTTCTTTCCCAGCTGCACCTGGGGCCATGAAAAAGAATTCCTTTTGTCCATGCTCAAGTGCATAACTCTGGAGCAGAACCAGCCCTTCCCCAGGGTTCCGGACTAGGGACACATTGCATGAACTGCCCTCGCAGTTGTGATCCACAGAGATGTTTCATTTAAAATTGGATTGTTGGGAAAGACTCTCTTGGAAAGGGCCACACACCTTTGGAAGTCCCTTCCCAGTGGTGGGCAACAGCTGGCCAGATTTATGGACTGCCCATCAAAATTTTTATTCCTCAGGTACGGGCTGTGAAGAGCAAAGGTGAGCTGAGGTTCTGGGAACACTTTTGAAAGTACAGAGGCTTCAACTATGCTTGGAGCAATACTGTAGGTGACTCACTGGCAGTGTCTGTGTGAGGCATATTTTCAGGAGCTTGTCAGAGGTATCTATAAGAGGGAACAGGCTTTATTTGCAGCTCTAAAGAAATAATGGTCTTATCAGCAGGACACCAGTATATTTACCTCACAGTAAGTAATATCTGGAAAAAGCTAATCTTTGCATGCCATAAAGCAGGAGAGAGCTATAGCTTATTTATAACACACTCACATTCTTCTGCAGAGCTAAAAGATCTATTACTGAAATAGCGTTTTGCAGGTTTTGTGAAATGAGGGCTTAAAAATTATTTCAGCAAGTAAAAATGCATTAGTCAGTCTTTCTATGGCAGGAACAATTCTTCCAAGTCTTTGTGGTTATATCAATATGTCATCTGGACCAAGAATTAGTATCTCATAAAATGGTAATTAACAAGAAAAGGAGGGCAGATGTGGATTGTTTTGAGCAAGAATACCTGTTATACCTCTCCAGACTCTCTGCCATCTCAAATGACGACAGAGCAAATTCAGCCATGGTACAAAATCAGTGATTTTCATGAGGCTGAATTAGAATTTGAAGTGAGGAGAGTGGAAGTGATCTGTTATTCTTTCTCAGCTAAAAGAAATGGAGAAGTGATGTTTATATCAAAATATGGCAATAGTTTTCTGGGTTTCCAACATTTAACAACTGTAATTCCTAAAGCTCTTCGTCCAGCGTGATGTTCATCGAGGGAGCAGTGTGCTATTCCTCATCTCCCGTTAAACAGGATACACCAGTTTGGGTCTATAGCTTAGTAAAGCAGGGCACATCGACTATGAGTTGAGAATCTGGCCCAAAGTGTGCTCAAGAGCCCTAAGGGTGGCCCAGGCAGCTGGGGTACTGCAGCTGGGATGTGTAGTTAGGTGGAAAGGTGTAACTGCATCTTTAACTGCATCTTCACAGCCATATATCAAGTTGTCTGAGTCAGTCAGTTCCTCTGGAAGAGTTACCCAGCCACATGTGGTTCTGGGGAGAATACAGCTGTTGCCTCTATAATCTGTAGTCGATATGTGGGATGTTTTTCTGAAAGTGATGCAGCAGCAAGATGTGGAAAAAATAACAACTTTGCTTTCTGCTTTCCCCTAAGTTCTCCAAAGAATATCCATCATCACTAGTTGAAGGTTGTCTGAAGTATGACACCTTGCCTTGGAGTTTCATGTCTTCATAAAGAAATGCAGGGACTTTAGTGTTTGGTCACTGGCATGCCAAAACCCTGGGCAGCAATTCTGTTCCTCATTACAGGGCATGCACTTGACAATAAGGATGTTACATAAAAGGCTGGCTGGCAGGAATGAGATTTGCTTTCCCTTGAAGCTTCAGAAAAGGGGAAATAAGTGACAGCTCCTCCTTCACTGTAGCAGACACGGGGCTGGCAAGAGCCCAGTGGAGATCAGAGGCCTAGAGATAAGAAAATGCCAGGTCATAGTGACTGAGCCAGAAGCCCCCTCTCTGGTCCTCCAGACCCTAGCTCATCTTCCTGTGACCCCATAGGTTACTTTTCCCTAACCCTTGCAACTGGACACCTCCTGATCCCTTCTACCCCTATATAAGGGGCTACTTTAGCCCATTCTGGTTAGAAGAGCTGTTGCTGGAACCCTTCAGCAATGCCCTTAGCAAGAGCTTGGGCCACTGTATTTTCAGTGGTGTACAACATTCCAGCATTTGCTCTGCAGTAGGGTCTGTGTCTGTGGGCAGAGACCTCAGAATTGTTTTACTTTGTTCATTTGAGTTACTCATGGCGAGCTTACATAAGAGTTCCTTTCTTGCCTCTGAGCTCTCTGTTTTTACAAAGCATCTTTAATCCTGTCCGCAAATTTGATGAAGCTTTCACTTCACTTGATGATTATCCTGTGCCTTGATAAGATCTGCTGGAGCTGGATTCTTTTCATCCCTGTGCCTTGGGTGTGTTGCCTCAGCGAGTTCTGTCTTGCCAAGGGTAGGGCCCTGCTTTCTAAGTAACCTGGTGGAATATCTGATGGTACTGCAGAGGAGAGCACAATTCAGTGTGTAAAAGAACACTGAGGGAGACCATTAATGCTCCTCAGGCAGTGGCCATGTGTTATTGGAGGGCAGTGGTACACTGATCCCTGAGCACCACAGACATGGGTATGCTGCAAAGTGTTCAGTCTTCCCTATAGACCTGTTCCTGTAACCTATGGAATAAAGGTATTTGCATTGCAGTGGAAGAAAACTGAGTTGATATCACAAAAAAGAGGGTGCACAGTATATTCTGAGTAGGTAGTTTGGTAGCTACAAGGGTACACGTGAACCTCATTTAGTGCTCAGTTTGCAAACTTAAAATTCTACCAAGGTACTGAAGTTTTCCACCAATGTCATTTACTTATTTTTTTATTGAAACAATCAAAGAATAAATCAGTTCCCTAACTTCCCAAAAGCCCAGCTAAAGCAATACTTTCCAGCATGCGTGGTTAGTAAAAAGATTTGGGTTATTTGAAAGCAGGACAAGACAGTTTGAAAGCCAAGGAGTAGTCCCAAGAAAATAGCAGCCTTTTGACTCCTGTCAGGGACTCCATCCATCAAGAGTGTCAAAACGGGTAAAAATAGCACATCTTTCCAGTCAAGTTCTGCACGGGGGAGGTAAAGCAAGGGAACAGGAGCCCTGGCAGGAGCTGAGGCAGCTCTGGCCACTGGAGGGCTCCTGGCTTTTCCTGGCTGCCTGCAGGCCGGGCAGATCTCGGTGCCTGGCTCAGGAGGCTCTCACCGAGCCGGCGAGGACGTTGGCGCTGTCTCCTGTCCTGGAGAACAAGCAGCCAGGAAAATAGACTTCAGCTCGGTCGCGTTAACACTTCCTCTACCTGCAGTCCAAAATCAGCTTTTCAGTCCTGAAGATTCCTGTTCTCCTGCCTTCATCTTGACTTCCTTTTACTGACCTGGGAACTGCAGCATCCGCAGCTGCTCTTGCTGTGAGGATTGCTCAGCCAGCCCTGGGGAAAGGCAGCTGGTTTGGGAAACCTTTGTTGTCATGTAAACAGTCAGCCCTGAGTGCATTTTTTCATTCTTTACCGACAAAGATTAGAATTGCTTTCTTGACTCTACAATGAATAACTATGTATGAAGGGATTAGCAAAGTGACATTTAAATTCAGCGTTTTGGAAAAGGGATGTGAAGTGAAATGCAGGGAACAGAGGCTTTTCGAGAACTTCTGGCTGCCCCCCCTTTCCCCGTTAGGGCACTTGACATAAAGAATCCTTGTGTGTGACACTGCCAGGAGGAGATCTGTGCAGGCACAGCAAAAGAACAGAGCTGTGCAGCAGGAATTCTTGGGGCTGCTCTTCCAGTGCCCCTCACACAATGCCTGGGAAACTCCAGTGGTACTAGTGCTTCTTAAAAAGCCCTTTCCTGGCACATCTTTTAAGGAAAAGAGTCAGGAACTGAACTGCAGTCTCTGAGCAGAGACATGACAGGTATGTGGCTAATGGGATACGAGCTGTATACATATAATTAAAGAAAAAGGCACACAGAGGATATTATGGTGGCCTCAGAAGAGCTATAGTGATGGAAACTATTGAATATTGAAATAACATGCATTTCCTAAATCTGATTGAGACAGCCTTCTAAGGTTACAAATTTGCCTTGCTTGCCCCAGATGCTGTATCTCAGGGTCAGCTGTGTCACACAGTGCAGAGAATGACAACAGAAATGCATTTACACAGAATTTCACTGCCCAGTCAGGAGATAATTAAATGTGAAGCTGAGTATGAAGAACCAGCAAGGCAACACTGACTGCTCAGAGAAACAGTATGACACAGATGCATTAGAAACTCCATTACCACAGGCTACCTGAATAAACCTGCCCAGGTTTTCACTTGCTGCTTTTACTTAGTCCTTACAGAATCTGCTGATTGAGGTCTCAGCACTGAGTGGGTGCTGTGTGTAATTGAGGTTCTCACTTAAACTCGACATCTTCTTGTGGATCTCTTGCTCACGTTTTGCAAAGGGCCTGGCACGTGGGATTTGTCAGCACTTTCCCAAAAGGCTGAGGGAAGAATGCAATGTGTTCTGCAATTTATGTCCTTTCTTGACTGTAATCAGGAAGATTATTCTAACAGCATCTTGCTCTGCTGAAGCTGTTTTCTTAGAGGATGACTGTACATGCTCTCTGTAGCCTTTCATCCCTCAGGATGTTATAATTCTTAATGTTATAAATATCAGGATAATGACTCAATGGTCTATTAGGCTTTCTTAAATGTTCTGAAGCACAGTGTGGTCAGAAGCTGCTTTGAACTTACCACTTCACTGATTTTTAAAAATACACCAAAGCTGACATTGAGTCTTAAATGCCTCATAGAAGCACCAGAGACTCAGCTGATGAAAATCACAAGATCTAAGTTTGCATGGAGATCTCACTCTTTTTCCCTGTGGACAGCAAAATGACAGACACAGAGAGCACCTCCTGATAGAGGAACCAGGCCGACATCCTCATCACTTTTCTCCCCAAGTTAATTTTCCAGAATAGACACTGATTTCTCATTGCCCTTATGTTCATTTCCTCTGGTTTTGAGATTGCCCAAATTCTAAACAGACATCTTTGTGTAAAAACACAAAAGGACTCAAATTTGCAAGGAGAGGATCTTAGGGCAAATGTATAGAAGAACCTGTGCACCTGAGATCTGTCCAGTTTTGCACACCAAGTTCTGAAATACACTAAAATACTTCTGCTTTTCTGCTACAGCACTCTAGGAAAACCTGATTCTGGAGCTGGGATTTTGTGCATAAACATTCACCTTGAAAATGGGTCTGTAAAAGGCTCCCTCTTTACAGCAAACTATTTGTGCTTCACTTCTGTGGGAGTCAGCCCTGCTGCGATAAAGGGTTTAGCATAAAATTCAAGTGATCTTTCCAGGATCTGAAAGAATCCAAATTGGATTTGGAATGAAGGAACATGTTCAAAAAGACCATGGAAAACAGGTACTTGCAGCTCCTTTTAAAGAGATGCTCTGCAGTGCTGACTGGTAAAGGTTTCTCCTTGAAAACATAGTCCAACAATGAAGGAACAGGCTGAGATGAAGCGACTCAGACATTTAAGCATAGGTGGTATTTCAGTGAAGGCAAACAACCCCTGCATAAAAAATGGCAAATGTAAAAGGATTTGCATCCTAAATACATTTTGGTAATCCTGGGGATGTGTGTTTAGTGAGGGCTGCAGCGGGAATAGCAGAGTTTGGGCAAAGAGTGGTTAAAACTAAGCGTTCCCACAAGATGATTGTGTAACTCTGAGAAATCACTTAGCTCTCCTTGGATTTTTTTCTCTTGTCAGTGATCTGTGCCTGGGGAAAAGGAAAAAGCATTGTAAGCCTTCATTCATAAATATTAGTCAAGCACTTTCCACTCCCTGATCTGTTGATGCTGTAATTGTAAAAAGAGAATATTGGAGGACTTTCCCTTTTTCAGTGCTGACCAACAGGTTTTGGGTTGGGCCCGAGACTTTCCACAGTGGAAAGCAGGACTGTGAAGCAGCTCAGAACTGAGGTGCAGAGCTAAACACTGAGAGCTTTTGGAAGAGATTAATGTTGTGTTATTAATGCTGTCCAGGCTAGAAAGTGATGGCAGTGGCTGGGGGTGACTCAGCAGTGGGTGGATCCTTGGATTTCCAGCAGTGGTGTCACCTGTTCAGCTTGCAGCCACTACATCTCACCAAAATTTTTTTTGTTTCCATCAACACCCCCAAATGTTGAAAGTCTGCATTTTCTTGCTGATGGATATAGTGATATATAATGTGAACTCTGTGCATTTACCCATTTGGCAGAGGAACCACTTGAACTATTGAGGAGGTGTCAGCAGAAAATTGTGAGGCGTTTATTTGAGCCTCTAGCATCAGAGTGTTTCCTGAGCCACAGTTCAGGGCTTACACTGCTGAGAGGGAAATGGAGTTTGCCTGCTGGAAATAAATTAATGGAACAGCTATGAAACAGGAGAATTCCTCCTGTTAGACTTTTCCCATTCCACTCCTCCTCTTGCTGTGGGTCATTTATTATTGCTGCCATGCTTTATTGAAGAGGGTATTTCACAGAGGGAAATGTTTAATGAAATAAAAAAACTCACTTAGGAGAGTGCAGTGTTGCAATATTTATACTGAATATGAAGTGAATGGACTATAATAAGTGTAAATAATAAAAGAAAATTATATAATTCCTGAGAGAAATGCTCTAAACAGTACAATGTTAAACGTGTAGCTCTGTGGTCTAAAGGAATGTACCAGGAAATCAGAGAATCACAAGGCTGGAAGCGACTTCAAGAGATCATTTAGTCCATTCCCTTTCCCCCACAACAGCGTATCAAAAGTATTTGTCATTCCTGACACAGCTGTCAGGCTTTTTCTTAATTTTCCAGTGCTGGTGTTCTAAAACCTCCTGAACCAATCTTGCTGTTGCAAGGCTTTTTATAATATGAAGATTTTAATAAATCTTCCTTGATCCAATTCAATCCTTTATTCCTTGTCTTATCCAACATATATATGAAGAAAGAGAAACACTCTCTTCCATTTCACAGCACTTACTTCTATTAGGTGGCCAGGAATGCACTAACATTTGCATAATCCTAATCCAGCATTTATTATTTCCTCTGGGCCATGTCTTCCAGGCCTGTTACAATTTCTGCTGATTTCCTTTGAACTTTATCCAACTGTTCTGAGTTTTTACTGAAACACAGCATCCAAACTGTTCATAATGTTCTACTGCAGGCTTAATCAGTGTTAACTTGAAAGATTTTCTAATGGGTCTCATTAATACTGTGATACTACGATAAATTCAAGGATAACTTGTGTTCTCTCTGTGATCCCAGCTCTCAGTGTTCTGCAAGTAAATTCAATTGGCAAAATTGCTCCCTCACAAATTCATGCTGCCATTTTATTCCTTTCTGTCCCTTGAACAGAGTCCCTCCTTATCCATTCTGAGATTTGGGGTTCTTTTCCTTCACAAAGTATGCTGTTCCTTTTTGTTTGGAAGCTCTGTTTGTTCTGCTTTTTATTTAGCCCTGTATTAAATAGCACTGCTGTTTATTTGTGTCAATGTAGGGGGAAAAGAAAAATGCAGACCTCTGTATGTACCCTGGCAAAAATGCAGGGCGGCCTTCCAGAGCTTTTAAATGTAAACCAGAGAATGATAGAATTAAGGCTGGTATGATGTAGAGGCTTTTTAAAGGAGAGCTTCTTCCTTCTGTGCAGTGGGAATTACAAATGAGTGGAATCTCACGTAGACACGAGAGCCTCGTGGCCCACGGAACCGGCACATCAATCCCCAAGAGCAGTGTCCTTCCCCTTGCCCATTTCTGAAGGGCAGCCTCCACATCCAAACCAGAGACAGTATGCTTGAGAGCTAGCAGCCTTGCTAGTGACTGCTATTAGTGACTTTCTTCTCCTTAGACTGCATTATTGAAATGATTTGTACTGCTTCTGTTCTGCGGTGCTTGTGTTTTGTTTCCTTGCGTTTGGCAGAGCCCTCACGGCATCCTGATTCCCTGGAGCATGACTTGGGCATTGCACACCTGCTGCTCTTGGCTGATCTCTCTTCAAGTTTTAGAGCAATGTGGGGGTTTCCTTCATGGAGATGATAACACGAAATGTGTGTCATCAGGTCTCTAAAATCTGTGTAGTTTGCTGTGTTATGGTCATGAAAAGATTTGAAGAAGGTACTTGGCAAATAGACCAGTTCATTTGTGAGGGTAACAGGCATAAGTGCATGAATTCTGGAGAGGAGAAACACCAAAGCAAATGGCTTTGCAGAGAGGGGTTGTGTTGTGCAGCAGTGGGAGCTTAGTTTGGGAAGTATAAAACCTTGCTGTACTATCATTATCACTGTTGTTTATGAAGGAATGGGACTCTTGTCGGGTTAAGAACAATTTATTGCTCAGGTAGACATCAGTCTCAGAGGCTGTGAGATTTTAAAGGAGTAAGTAGTCAGTCATAGCCTAAAGTAGCTTAGGCTAAACAAGTTCTTTGTTATAAGACAATATATAATTTTCTACCCTAATAGACAATTGCTAGGAGGTTTATTTTGCTTTTTTAAATTATCACCTTTACTTACTTTTGTTGCATTGTGGACACTTTTGCTTAATGGGTTTTTGTTACACATCTACACATATGCTTCCATTATAATTTCTAAACTCTTAGCTTAACCTATATAACCACACCCCTACATTATAAACCCCTCACCATCTTATCAATACTTATCAATAAGTTTCTCACTTACTTAAGGCATATTCTTTCTTACAACTACACAAACATAAGCCTATGATTTTTCTACTTCATGTCTGTGTGCTTTATTTTCACATCAATCTAAGCTACCCAAGGCTTCAGATCAAACCCTCCTGTATCTGTAGAAGTTTTTATCTTTCCATTTCCCACATTGTACAACCTCTGTAATCGCACAGAAACTATCACTTCTTTGTGTGCTGGTTCCCCTTGCCAGGTAGGCAGCTCCTGCTCAGCTCTGAGTGACAGAACATCCTGTTCTCTCTGTTCCAGCAGCACAGTACCCACATGCTGATCTGCATACCTAGATATTCATTATCATTTACAAAACAAGAACGTTTTCTCTTCTGCACAGATAGTTTTCGTCAATACAAACAAAAAAGAGCTAGAGCTGTCAAAATCTGTCCTTTCGGCAGCTTCCCACACTTATGCCAAAAGAAAAAGTGAGGACTGAAAAGGCTTAAAGGTGATAATAATAATGAGAAATCAGAACTTTGTGAAATATTTATCATGAGGAACCAAAGCCAAGATAAGTAAGCTGGTGTATTCTGAATTATTCGGTGGGCTCAAGCAAAAAAAGGAGAATGTAAAGAGTTGTCATAAAAATCTAATGATGACAGCTACAATGAATCTGCACTAGCAAACAGTTTGAGAAAATTTGGGGGTATTTTTCCTACACATGCACAGTCTTCAGAAACCATTATTATCTTTTCTTTACCCTTGATCCAAGCTGCTGCCTCGGGACAGTTATTTGAGCTCTCCATAGCTAGCCAGCCTGGGTAGAGGTGGTGACACAGGAGCAAAATGTTGGCTGTCCTGTGGCCTTCTCAATCTGACCACGGATAGAGTCACCCCTGGGGAGCCAGACCCTGCTCCTAATGGAAATTGCAGCCACTGCCACAGTTTGCTCTGCTCCTCCTCTCAGCTGCTTGCAATGGCCTGGGCTTTTACAGCCAGAGACTTTCCCACTGGGGTTTGCTTATCCAAAAAGCACATACCTGCTCCCCAGGGTGTGGATTTACTGTAATTACCATTATTAAAATCCTTTGTGTGTGTTTTTCTCGTGCTGTGCTGGCACGGTGAATGCAGCCATTACTGGCTCCCTGCCCTGCTAATTTCCTGGGGAGATCAAGAGTCAGGCTTCCCCAGAGAGGTTTTGCTCACAAAAGCAATTTCCAGGGAGCAAGAGGAGAGGTCACTACAGAACTGAGTAAGTTTGAACCATCAGTTCAAACGGGCAAAGGCAACAGGTAAGCATTCAGAAATAGCTTTATTCACAGAAGTGGGCATTCCATAGCAGATTTTTGACTTACAAGCAGTGACAGCATTTCCTTGCATGTGAAGAGGAGTGGAAGACATGTTCCTCTTTATCCTCTAGCTCCCTGGCATCTCTGACCCCTTGCTGATGCTGTCCCCTTGTAACCTGGACAGTCAGACTTGGCAGCACACATTAGATATGGTGCCAGTGAGAATACCTGCCTGTGTCTGCATACTGCCTTCCTGGGCATCTGCAGAGCTGTACTGCAACAGAACAGAGCCTGCAAGGCACTTGGTACAGAATCTTTCCTTCCTTCCAAGGAACCTGCAGCACCTGAAGGGCTGCCTCTGCCCAGCCCTCAGATTGCTGTGCTCCAAGGATGAGTCAGGTAGTCTCTTTATAGAACCTGTAAATTACTTGGTCATGTTCTGCCAAACCCTATCTAGTAGAAGGTTGCACTTTTCTATCTCCATATTTTACAAACCTCTGCCTGAGGTGCCAAGGATACTGTGCTGCAACATAAATATTTACAATGCTATCAAGAATATTCAGTTTTCCCCCTCGTTTGTCTCAACCCTGCAAACACAGTGTTTGCACTGTGTGACTGGTCACAGCTACATACCTTCTTCACTCACTCAAACTTTGCTTTAACTCTGGTTTTTAATGAGAAAGGTTCTCCTAGAGGTATCTTCTCTGTTGTAACTACTAATCACAAATCCTGCAAAAACCTCCTAGGCTTGAAAGAGAACTTTTTTTTTTCTTTTATTTATTTAGTCAGTTGTTCTACCTAGCATGCATACTAATATTTTTCACAGTTGGACAACATAAGGAGTGGAAGCAATTTGACCTGACATTTCTGAAATGGAACACTCTTCTAACACGCTCAGTGGCCCCGAGCTCTCCCTCTCCTTGTAAACAGTCCTGTTATCTCCCAGATAATGAGGCCTCACCCAATGGTGCCAGAATTGCACCCTAAGTGCCTTTAGAGAGCAGAGTTCTATTAAAAAAAAAAATCCATCTGGGTGGAAGAACTTTGTACCTTTATAGGCACTCAATCATTTTCTCCCTTAGGGATTGTTTTCTTGATTGGATTTTATAGGTTTTGGCAGCTTTTAAATCTGTTGATGCAGTCTTCTGTCTTGCAGAGATGCTAATGAAACCTGGTTCCAATAAACAAACACAATGGCAAGAGAGAGCTTCCAACTCAACTACTCAGGCAGGGTAATTGTGGCAGTGCAGGATGCAAAGTGGGCAGGGACAGCCAGCAGGCCAAGCGATGCTTTGGGAGCAGCCACTGAGCCATGGCCGATAAAATGGGCCAAGGACATTGGAATGGGAAATGATGGTAGGACACAGAGGTGCTGCAGTGCCACCTGGAACTTTGGGAAGCTGGAGCTATGTATAGAAAATGTGATTTAATGCAGCCACATACAGCGCTGCCCATCCAGCAATGAGAAACATCACACATTGTAATTTCTACAAAATATCCCACATTTTTTTTGAAAAGCAGAAGGTGAAACATTGGAACTGATTTTACCTCACAGCTATCCCCACATATTTACTTACATTTAATTTCCCTTTGGTTGTACATCTACTCATTATATGTACAGAAGGTACGTGTGTCCTGCTCCATGTTTGGCAATTCCTAAAACCCCTCAGACACAGTAGAACTCAGAATGATTGTGTCCAATTCTTTTTACTGAAGACCTGAGTCTGCAAGCTTGAGTCCTTACAGTAGACTGGTGCTGAAATAAAATCTACTTCTTACAAGTTTCCTACCTAGAAACACAAGATGCAAGTTGTTTATGCAGAAACACAGTACAAGTTGGTGAAGAGCTACTGTAGAATGATTGACAGGACTTCAGTTAAAGATTTTTAATGACTTACTGTTGTACATCAGGCAGTGATCAGTGGGTGGTGTAGGACCCAGGCCTAATTAATTAGCAGATAACCATAAGCCATGAATATATGCTTAGAATTAACTGAGTAAAAAACAAATGTTCTTTGGTATTTGGTGGTTTAGAGCTTAGTAATGAGATTGTAAATTTGAAATCAATTTTCTGTAATTTATTATCTGAAAAAGATGAAGTCACTAAAGAACACGAGTGCTTCCAGTGGTTTTCAGAAAGGAGCTAGATAGCCCACAACAGAAAATGTCTGATTCAATGTGCCATTCCTGCTATCAAAAAGACTGAGTACAACAGCTTCATAGAGCAGAGCACACGTTTCAGTGGTGCTGCTGTTATAAAAAAGGAGGAGCAGGAGGACTGGGCTTCTCTGAGAGCTCTCTGTGTCACCCAGCCCCAGTGTGTGCCTTAGGCACTGCATCCCTGGAATGGGAACAGCGCTGTCAGTGTGGTTCAGATTCCCCACAGGGGATAAGAGGGGGAATTCACCCCATGGGAGCACAGGAGTGCACCAGCTCTCCCCAGCACTCACAGGCCTGGCCCAGAGCAGCAAAGGCGTGAAAAGGCTGGGCAAGGGAGCCCCAAGGCTCCACACAGTGCAGCCACACGTGGGCAGCCACAACCATGAGCTTCCTGCCGGTGGTTTGCCAATTCCCTTCCTTCTGATGCGTGCAGACCGGCTTCCCCAGCGGCCGGGGCCGAGGTTTCCTTCTGCCTGCCGCAGCCTCCTCCCAGCCTGAACAGCCATCTCTGCCCTGGCAGGGCAGGGAGCCCCAGCAGAGGCTGCCCCATCCCAGGAACGGTCCCAGGCCAGGCTGGACAGGGCTTGGAGCAATCTGGGAGACTGGAAGGTGTCCCTGCCCATGGCAGGGAGGGGACTGGATGAGCTTCTAGGTCCTTTCCAACCCCGTAACATTCTATGATGAGTTATTCTAATGTGCATTATCATGATAAATAAAAAAGGACAAATAGTAGCTGGCTTTAGCAGACATACAGATGTGAAAGATTTCTGCACAGTGTTTTTAGCTGCAGGAATTCCCAGAGCTGGCTCTTTCCCAGGGTACATTTCTCTGTAGCATTTACCCCACAGGACCACCTATCCAAGGCTATACTTGGCTCAGATGGGAGACCATGTGAGACCATTTTCTGGCACTGAAAATTTCTCCTGATACCACATAGTCTGTCGCCTGAACTTAAAGGAAGTCTTTAAAATCTTTAAAATCCTTAAAATCTTTCTCTTTTAATGTCACTGTTCTTATAAGGCCTCACAAAACTTTACCACCTCCCTTAGAAGTTTTCTTCCTGTGCTGTTTGTCTTGTATTGCTTTGTTTTTCTCTCCCTGCCACCATTCAACACACACATGGGAGTTTTCCTTCCTGCTGCCTCACAGTGCATTCTGAGGTATATAAGATACTGCTGCTTGCCAGTGGTAATAAAGAAAGAGCTGGTTAATAGCAGCAGTATAGGGATGTTTTTAACTAAATGCTGGCTCAGGAAAGAAAGTAGAAACTTCCTAGTGAAATGTCCCTTCTACAGAAATGCCCAAGCTGGATTATGTCTTAAATGTCTGCCTTTTAATAATAATAGTAATTCAGCTTCAGTCACGAACTGGAAGAGCTAGAGCTGGATGGAGCATGATTTCATCCAAGTTTCATGATATGAACCACATCTCCACAAAAAATTCTTATTTAAAAATATGAGCAAGGATATACTGAGAAGAGCAGAGAAAACCCTTTGAGAAAGGTTCCATAGATATTTATTGTAATAAAGCCAGACATTTGTTCATTGTTCACTGCTTCCAGCAATGCCTTTCTCACAATCACAAACTCCTAGTTAAAATAAATGTCTGACTGCCAGACATTCGTGGGCCATAGGTAGGCGTAATCTGCTTATTTTTGTTTGGTGATATATTTAAGAACAAGTACATAACAGGGATGATTGAAAGCAAAAAGACACTCTTAAAATATTTTATTGATATTTTTGGGTTTCAAAATCTTCCCAAAAGTTACAGAACTCCTAGCCTGAGGAACAGAACCAGAACCAATATCATTTGCAATAGATGATCCAAAAAAATGCTGCCTTTTTATAATCTTCATAGCATAGTTCTACCTTGGACTATACCCCGTTCATGAAGAAATAGTTGGTAAAACAAATTGGGATGTTTGGATCTGACTTTTTTGTGCTTGAACTTGCTCACTGGTCAGAGCAGGGCAAACATGAGCATGTCAAATGTTCTTATGCAAATGTTGGGATTGTAACAAACTGCTTCTACCTCATGAACCCGGTATTTCAGCCAAAATCCCTTTCCCGTGATTTTGATTCAAATATATTTTTTACTGTCTTGAGAATCCCCCAGTGGTGTGGCTCAATTGCTCCAAATCCAAGCAAATCCAATTGGATACAACAAAGTGAAAAAACTTAAGAACTTGTGAAAAGTGGGGTTTGCTTTTTCATAAGCAGCTTGCCACTGTGATCATTCCAGAAACATTCCTGTCATTTCGGTCTGGCTCTGTCTCTCAAAGCCCACCCCATTTCTGCCAGTGCAAGGATCTAACTGCCTGTGGATTGACTGTGTGGTGAGCATGCACTCTGTTAATTAAATAGTAAGTCTTTCTTTTCAAAGATAAAAATAATTGCACTTTTTGCATGACATGGCAGCAAGCCCTCCTGCTAAAGTTGAAATTAGCCACCAGCTTCCATTTTACCCATGAGTCTTGCCACGTATTTTGCCTTTCAGACCTGACAATATGTCTTGTGCTCAAATTACTCTGTAAAAAACTGGGACAGTTTCTTTTTGGTGCACCAGAATCAGGAAATGACTACAGAGTGATCACATTGCTATATGAAAATCAGAAATCTGTCTAGGTGCTCCATTTTGGCTGGGACTGCTGTGTGATGGCAAAAAATCCTTGGGGTCCCAGGGCAGGAGAGGAGTCTAGATTCTTCAGGGAAGGAGAATTCCAAATCAATTGCTCAAATATGAGCCAAACCAACATGTGATGTCTCTGCTGAAGGAACAGCCTTTGCTTTTGGGCACCCTGAATTGGTGTGCCCTGGCCAAGAGTGAAAATCTAACAGTGTTCCCTCTCCAGAATACCTGCATATCCTGCCACTGCAATACCTTTGCATAAAGTACAGCTGTTCTGAGCCTCTCCCAGCAGAGAGGAGTAGGTACAGTAGTGTCAGAGTAAGTAGCTGTCTCTTTCTCTCTTATAAATCAGTGGGAGCCAGAGATGTTTTATTAAACTGCTCTGCAGGTCCATTCAGTTTTTTATGTGCAGTTTCCATGCTTGTGTGTGGGTCAGCCTGCTCCCTTTCTAAGGCAGATTTGTTTGTGATTTCAGCTGAGTTTAACACTTTCTCACATGGCTCTTCAGGAAGCAGGAGGGGTCCTGAGGCTTGGCCTGGATTGTCAGAGGCACACAGGCATTTGCATTTCTCTGGGAGATTTCCACCAAGGCAGGAACTCTGTAGGTGGCTGCTGAGCTCATCTCAGTGTTCATTGCTGCTGACAGGGAAGAAGTTCTCCTTCCTCCCCACCGTGTGCCTGTCCTCTGTATCTGGCACTGTCACATTCATCCATCTGATGCAGGAGAAGGTGGCAGTGTGAAAGCCACCATCTGTGGTGGCAGAAGTTCTGACTGTCCCTGCCATTTCAGAGACCTTCCCCAAAGCTCTTCAAGTAGAACATGTGAACACTTCAATTTGGCTTCATAGCAGTAGCATAAACTCATCTTTTCTTTCTTCTTTTCTCCTTTTTAAAGCAGAGGAACAGCTTGGCTGAGCTTTCTGTTGGCTTCCCAACTGTCCACACTTTGCCCTCAGCTTTTTACCACCCAGAAAAATGAAAATCCTCAAGAAGTTACACCCAGTTTGTTTTCTTCCCCTCCTTTTGTCTTTTCACAAAAACTCTGCTGGCTGCACAGTGGCAGGGCTCAGATCTGAATAGAAAAGCCTCACCCAGCTGATGCCACAAGGGGAAGGGTGGGTTTGGATTCACTTGCAGGTTCACTGTCATTTTCAAAAGACCACACTGGGCTGACAGTCTGCTTCAACACAGAGCAGCTATTTTTATTAGTGTATTAACCCCCTCATTTAAGTACCAGGGTTCTTCTGGAATCTTCCAGGGCAGTTAAAAGCTTTCCTAATAACTTTCTAACCATTTTTTGACTTGTGTTTTAAGGGGTGTGGTTCTGCCACATCCCTGAGCACATTTGGGCTCAAGGAAATTGCTGGTGCCTGGGACTTACAGACGTGAAATTCTTAGTTCACAAATGCAAGTGTAGTTCTTAGCATGGATTTCTTACCAGAGGATAGAAATACAATCAGCTGTGACCAGGGTGCAAAGAACCATAAGGCTCTGGAGGTCAGGTTTCATTCTTGGTCAGGTTTGGTGACTGGAAGATTGAGCACTGAGGAGTTGGACACATCAAGGCCCAGGACCCTCTGAGGTTTCTGGCACTTGCAGGCTGTGAGCCTCTTTCAGGTCTGCTTCCAAAGGTCACTCAGCTCTGCAGCTTAACTTGCCATTGCCTTTTCCACACCCCTGGTGCATGCAAGCTCTTTCTTGCTCTACCCACTGCAGTGAAATGATTGTTTGCCCTGTGATACAGTTCCATGTAAGCTATCCCGAGCAATCTGTGTTCTTTTAGGCAGCTGCCACCCCCAGAGACTAAAAAGCTATCTTTGTTCATGGAACAAAATCAATGTAATAACCATCATGCTCCTTCCTATTTACTTGCTTTACTACACCCCTGATTCACAGGGAGTACCTAATACTGTTCCCAATTGCATTCCTCATGCAACCTCTGTGCTCTGAATGATGACAAGTGTAACACTTCCACTTTGCCATGCACCCTCCAGGAATTACATTTACATCTCTCAAATTATTTTACATAGACTGGAAGTGGTATTTGAAACAGTGACAGCCAAAAAAGGGCAGTGAAAGCATTTCAGGTTCATTTCATAGCAAAGTGGACAATACATAATTGTGCTTCACCCCTTCCCTTAAGAACATATTTAAGATCTTTGTTTTGAGTTAGGCAAAGCATGGAACCTCAACCTAGAAATTACATCTAAAATCTGGCTTCTTAGGAATGAAAGCAAGGACAGCAATGGTGAGTCATTTGTTTTTCAGTAGATGATCATCTTATCAAATTGATTGCTTTTGTGAGTATTTCAAAAGGTTACTAAAGCATTTGGAAGTAGCAGAGACGTACTTAAATTTGAAAAACCATATATCCTTTTTTGTTCAGGGAGACAATCACCTGCTATGACTTCATAGGACATTTCTGAAGCATTTTTCTGCCATTGGAAATAAATTAAAAAAAAAAAACAAAAACAAGAAGTAAATCATGGCCTGGAAAATTCCCTTTAAAAGAATGTTTTATAACTGTTTTAAAGTCAAGTGGGATCCATGGCTTGTGGGTTTCCCATAAAATTATGCATTTTGCAAGTTGCTTTATTGATTTTTTTTTTCACTCGGTGTGGTATTTTTTCAGGAGTATTTCTGCATGCAGGTGCTAACTCAGCCTATAGCAACACCACAGCACAGGAAAACTGAGTGCATTTTGGGGAAATAGCACATCCATTCAAAAGGAGTGAAAAATAAGCATTGCTATGATTAATGATCCTCAGTTCTTGGAGAGGATGTATGAGACTGATTTCTTCTGGCACCTCCAACAAAAAGCAAGATCAGATAATTTTATTATTAACATAGGTTCTTCTATTTGTCTGCACCTTCCTGCTGTGGTAAACTGTAGCTCCCTTTGGGATTCTTAAATCACAGAAAGGGAGCTAAGGAAATAGAAATTAGAAAAAGTAAACCCATGCTGAAAATCCTTCTGGATTCTGTTTAACTCAAAGGTGACCCTGACTTATATAAAAGGAAGGAAATTGCTTCAGGCTCATATTCTAGCTTGCACTGGAGGAATCTCTGAAGGCTTGGTGTTTTCACAGTAACTGGCTAAACATGCAGGGATCTATCTTTTGCACCTGCCAAAATGTACTGGAAATCCTGTGACAACAGGTTTCTTGGCAAAAGTCACTATTTTGCTTTCAGACATGACCAGACCTAAGAAATGCAGAGGTGTAGAAAAATCAAAAGGAGAAGGGGAAAAAAAGGCAAGACAGGTTTGGAATCTGAGAGGAATTTGCTTGCTGCCTTTTGAGATAGTTCAGATTGGTTTATATTGCACCTTGTCCCACTCGGAGTGGGTTTTTTACTTTATTTGTAATAAAGTCTGGCAGTCTCCCACAGCTCACTCATATTGTCATTCCCAAGTGGTTTGTTCCTCCACACTTGGCTCCAAACAAGCAGAAAAGGGATAATGTGAAATACATCTCTATCCTGGTACTGAGAAAGTAAAGAGACTTTCACAATCATAATGTAAATGTATTTCCTTGAAAAAATGCAGAGTGGGAATGTGCAGAATGTCAAAGAGTTGCTGAGAATTCAGGTTTTGGAGAGAAATGAGGGAGTTTCCTCACCAGGAGGGCTGGAAAAGCATCTGTTATGATGGAAGAAGGGGAGTTCTGGTCTTTGAAGCAAAGCTGTGCCCAGGTAGTTTTTTTTTTTGAGAATTTTGGTTTATCTGTGTGACTGACACACTTGGAGAATGTGCTCTGCTCTGACTGTGTCACATAATCTCACCAAGGTACCCCAGCCATGGCTGTCACTGCTCCCACTTGAACATTTTAACTCTGAGATAGCTCACTCCCTGCCTTTGGTAACTTTCTGTTGTTATTGTTGAAAGAGGGAAAATATTTGTGAACGCTCTCGTATGTACAATTCCAGAGCCTGAATCACTCCAGCGTTTGTCTGGGTTTATTTTGGCACCAGTTTAAATGTTCTGGTCTACAGCATTTGTTTATTTGCTTAACTCTTGTCCTAAACTTCCAAAAGAAACCACCAATTTCCATTCAGTCACTCAGTTGCTTTTCTGAAAACCAACACCACTGGGGATTCAGGGAATAGAGGAGCAAAGAAAATCTCCATGCTTGCATGGATTTCTTTAAATTCCCATTGTCATCCACCGTGACAAGCAACCTCACAGACTGAAACCAAGTATCCAAAGCCAGCCAGGATGTTGCAGTGGAACAACCTAGACTCTGCTGCAGCGAACTCTCTAAAAGGAGACAAAGATGGTTTTACAGTCCAAACCCCAAAAACTTTATTAGAAATAAAAACAGAAGTGATTTTGAATAGATCTTGAGAGAAACAAGACCTTTACACACAAAACTCTCCCTTGCACAAAGGAAAAAGAGGAAGCTCAGGGTTATACCCAGCTTTCCTACAATCCTGCAGACAAGCAGCTGCTCAAGTGTTGCAGTGCTCCTGTTTCTGCAAGCAGTTGCAAGAAAGCCAAGAGGTGTTTGCTGAAATCCTGAGAGGAACAATTATGTCAGGGGACTACCAGGGAACTGCTTCCTGCTTGCTATCATACACTGTCTTGCCCAAGAGCTGCTTGAAAGAGGACATTTCCTCTTTCTCTGGCATTGCCAGCACCTGTTACTGTTTTTCTTCAGGGCAGCTTTACTTCTTCACTTTGCTTTTGGGTTCAATTTCCTTCCCAGTGCATGTCCAAGGAAGATCTGCCTCAGGGAAAAGCAAAATTCTTCCCTTCTATTTCTTGTGATGCTGGCAAACATCTGCTTTATGTGCTTTAGAATCTGATCTTATTTGCCACTCAAAAGTGCTTTCTTCAAGGTGCATCTAAAAAGCTACTGATCATTTTTATCTTTTCTTTACCTCAGTTTTGCTTGAAGCCATTTGTAATTTCTGCAGCAAGAGAGGAAAATCTGATGATGTGGTTCCCATCCCTGAAGTCAGGCTTGTGTCAGCCTTTCCATTATATAAACCCTTATTTTGAAGAGTTTCAAATTCAGCTATAAAAATTCAGTCTAGGCTGGAAACTGGCAAATTAAGTCTTTGCATGGAATGTTCCTTTTAATTAAAGTATAAAAGAACTGCATTCAATTGCCTTTATGTTTCTCAAGTCCTTGAAAGACCTGTCAGGCTACACTTAGAATGCTCTTTCCATGCTTGCAAGATCAATTTTCAGAGATACTGAGTGCTTTTATCTCTCAGTTTGATGCAATTGCTCAGCCTTAGATTTTCTGTACTTTTCTAAAGCATTTTGCTCCTCAGGTTTTCATTTTCACTCTGTTGATCCACTTACAACATTTTAAAAGTTTAAACCATTTTCTTTCCTCTTAGTAGTATATTTACTCTAGGAACATACATCACTTTCCTGTTCACTTCTATTCCTATGCTATTTTCTAATAAAAAATGAAAAGATTCTTTCTGCTGTGCTGTTCTAGCTATGACCATTGATTCCTACAGGGAAGTGGGACAGGGATAATTTAACTGACTCATTATTTTCATGGTGAAGAGTTCTTATTGCAACCTTGTTTACTGCCAGATTTTACCTAGTAATTCCTTCCACAGCAAAATGTCAAGGACAGGATGGATAATGCTGATCTTCTTGTTCTGGGAGATCAAAAATCACTGTAGGTCAGATGGTGAGGGAGGCTTTACTCTGTTCTCAGAAAAATCGCTGGGGATTAATGTGGAAGAAATGGAAAAAAAGGGAACTTGGCAGTGAAATGTGATCATTGATTAGTATATACATATTCTTCTGTATTGCACTTCTGTCTTGGTTAAGTGATGCCAAGTTTGAAAAAAGTCCATAAAACATGACCTTCATTTTACTGCTTTTTTCTCTACCTGAAGTTGGTACCTCCATTTTTTTTTTTTTTTGCACAGAAAAACATGGAGTCGCTTGTAGACAAAGGAAAAAAAAGCCATGAAATTATCCCTAAAAATGGCCAGGTGCCAAAGGAGTGTAGGTTGCAATTCAGTGAGCATTTAGGCATGTGCCAAAGTTTATCCCTTTCCACTTATATGGGCTTAACTTTAAGTATGTGCTCACATCCCTTTGAAATCACACAGTTCAGCGCCTTGATGAACGAAAATTACTCACAGCCACGGTGGGACAACTGATAAGGATTGCATTTTGCAAGATCAGTAAATCATATTAATAGAGATTAGAGGAATGTAAGCCCTATTAATACAGGTGTGTGCTTGCAGTCCCCAGAGAACTCCTCTTTGCTATATATCCACCTTTATACTATAACTGTTATAATGCCAATGTTATTACAATTATCAGAGAGAAAACTTCACTTCTTAATTGAAAACCCTTGGGTTTTTTTTCCTCAGTACAATTCTATTTTTGGCCCTGAAGTTTTATATTTCTCTTCATTTGCTAATCCATATCTCCCTGGCAATATCCCTGTGTTCTACTGTACTTCAAACAATCTGGCAACCAAACGAGTGTTTGAAGCTAATTTAATTACATTAGCCTGAGAAGCCAATTAGATATTTGCAGAAGGATCTTGCTGAATGCTATTTCTTGAATAGCTGAGCAAGGCACACTGGCCCTCAGCTCCTCAGCTCCTGCCAGACTGACAGTAATGTAAACTGAATCCCTTTCTGCAGGCAGCCTCTCCACACAAAGGATAAACAGTGGATGCGCTTTAACTCCAACGGCCTCTTGTTGTAATCATCAAAAAAGATAAACTTCCAAGAAATGTCCTCATTTAGTCGTGCTTTGCCTTGGTTTTTGTTTGAAGCCTTGGCACATTGACCAATTTTTGAGAAGAAGATTGGATAACTTAGAGCAAAGGATGGGAAGCCAGTTTGCTTAAATTCTCTTCCAACTATTCACTCAGAAACAATGCATCAAAAAGTCTTGTTTATTCGAGTTACACATAGTGAGCAAGGACAGCTCTCATGAAGGCCAAGCTGATTGATTTCCTAGTTTATTTCTAGGTTTTATGCAAGGAGTTTCAAGAAAGGGATTGAAGTCAGGTGTACCATCCTTTCAGGCTGTCAAATCATAATGCTCTGATCCCAGGAACAGCTTTTCTCTTAGTAATTCCCACTAAATCCCACTCTAAAACCCTAAGGGCTAACGAGTTTTCAGCAGCTCTACAAAATTCAACTTTTAGGAGGCCGGCTATGAATTTTGAAGCCTGTCTGTGGGTGTATATTTATGAAATCTTTTACCTCAAGCAATCATGATTCTGTTATTGAGGTAAGTCTGGGCAGCCTCTCTATGGCTTCAATATATTGCTGTATTTCAAGTCTAAATATTGATATGGCTCTAAAGGTGCTCGGAGGCATAGCAAAATTAAAAAAAAAAATCAGCATTTTGGCAACCAGTATGAAACCTATGGAAGGAGAAGACCTTAATGCACTACATTGCAAACTGCTGCTCCTGTTGCTCTCTGGTCCTGGGAAGTTTGTCTTTGGAAGGGGGCACTGAGAGAACCAGGAGCTTTGCACGAAGGCACAAAGCAAGCCAGAGGTGGTTATATAAATAGCAGGGGCTTCTGGGGCTCCTTTGCTCTACTGCAGCTCCGGCGGTTGAAGCGAGAGTTTCTCATCTCTGATCTTTTGGCAATATCCTGCGCAGAGCCACCCCATTGTACTGCACGGGCCGTTGCCGGGGGAACGACAATATTTTTAGTAGTGCCTTTCAGCTGAAAATCTCCGGTTTCTAGCGAAGGCTGCCGGAGCTCGCAGCACCTGCGGGGCAGGGCAGGGCTCCAGAGCGGCGGTGATGAGACAGCGAGGGCCGAAGGGCTTCTCCAAAGCCTCCCTGCCGAGCACCGCCCCCATCTCGGGGCTCCAGCCCTCGCAGCTGCCCTCCTGAGCACCTTTTCCCTGTCCATGGGAGCTGCCTGCAGCTCAGGGGGAGATCTCATACCTCAAGAGACAAGCTGGATCTACCGCCTGTTACTGCTCATTACTGGATTTTTTACAATTAAGAGTAATACTAACAATGAAGTTAAATTGGGGGGGTTGGGGGACGTTGTCTGGCTGTTTAAAGAAATGTGAAAAAATCCTTTAGGGTATGTTATTTGTGGATTGGTACTATCCTCACACCCTTTTCATCCTCAGAATAAATTTTGTTGATGTACCTCCTTTTGCCCACCAGCTCCAGTCCTCCTGATCCAATGTATGTAACTAGTGCTTGCACAAAGCCCTGTTTTCCCTGCTCTTCATTCCCTGCATGCAATGCCTGGGATTTTTCATGCAGACAGGACGCACCCCAAAACATGTGCCAGTGTGCAACTCCATCACGTCAGCTGCTGTAGGTCACACAGGCCAAGCACTCTTGCAGGATGTGGAACCTGTGTTGATGTCATTTTTGGTTGTTGTCACAGAGCACATTTAACCCTTAAACCAAATTCCTGCTACCACCCTAACTTCTCTTTCCAAAAAGAGCAGCTTGAATTTCCTCACAACTAGGAATAACTGGGCTTATATCTGGCTTAGAGGTCACTTGATGCTCTCAATAAAAATGATTCCTGAAAACACCCCCAAAACTCCCAGCTCAGCTGGCAGTTCAGGGGCTGAAATGACTCCAAAGCACAGCAAGAACGAGTTCCAAAGCAGCATTTTGGCTGGAACCCAAGGAATCTGTCAGCCATTGTGCAGGGAATGTGGCTGTCCTCCCAGCACAGAAAATTGAGGAGATACTAAGGGCTGGGGAAGTGATAATTTTATCTGGAATGTCATGGCCAAATTCTGAGGACAGCATGTAAGTGTGTGTGGAGGGAGGTAAAGAGACCTTCCTTCAGAATGACCTCATCCAGAAGAAATCCCAGTGCCATATGTTCCTTTGGTCTGCATTTGATACCACAAAGACTCTCAGATACATGCAAGGAAAAGAGAGGGTGGCTTCTCTTTCTCAGAGGAAGAAACTTGTAACACAGTAGCTGTAAATCTGAGTCTTGCTTTGTTAGTGCTACTTATAATCACCTCCAGAGGTTTCCTGGGATGGTAAATGAAACCATTTCAGCTGGAAAAGGGGACATATCCTATAGCAACAGCTTACTGTTCTCCAACCACAGACCATCTTATACATAGCAAGCAAAGACCAAGGCAGATTTGTCTTTTGATAAGCCTGGAAAACAGTGGCAAAAGAGATTAATCCCTCAGTACTGGGAGATTTGGTTGAAGTTTTTCCACTGATTTTGCAATCACCCTTAATCTGTTGTAGGAATATAACTTGTGATGTAGGTTTTTTTTTCTCCCTTTGAGTTTAAATCCAACTACTATGAAAACAATGGTAAGTGGAATTCGACTTTGGTTCCAAAATATTTCTGTAGAATGGGAAAGGCCGCTGTTCCCATTCCTTTTCTAAAATGAAACGGCTTATTCAGAAGCAGTGCTGCTGAGGGGCTTCCACCCAGAACACATCAACACTTAATTAAACTGCCGTGCTATCTGAGGAAAGGGGTGCAGCAATTTCAGCGGCTGACAGCTGGATTTGCACACACGGCTTTCTCCGAGGTGAGCCCCTGGTTTCACAATGCCCGGAGTCTGGCAGCACTTGGGTGTCATGGCACGGTGCCCTGGGCGCTGCTTGTGCCAACACAATCTCATTTGTCTGCAGGCTCTTCTCCTGTCATCCAGCCGGGCTGATGCTACTTAAAAATCCTGCTCTCTCCTCGAAGGCTTCCCAGAGACGCTTCCCAGCGCAGCCTTTCGAAGTGGCCCGGGAAAGGTGCCCCGTAGTCGAGCACACGCTCCCGGAGGAAAGCTGGCAGCTGTTGCCAGCCCCTCCGGAGCGCGGAGCCGCGGGAGTGGGGCCGAACCCGCCCGGGCTGTGGCCATGCCGCTCCGGGGAATGGCGTGCAGGCCCGACGGGGACGGGATGGGCGCTGCCAGGGCTCGATGGAAGCGGATGGAGCCGGATGGAGGCGGATGGAGCCGGCGCACGGCCTAGGCCTCATGGCTGCCCCTCATGGCGCCCCTGCGGGCGCGGGAGGGCGGCCCCGTACCGCCCTCAGGGGCTGATAAGTAGCGGCCCGCGGAGCCCGGTAATGGCTGACGTGTGGGATTGTGTGTTCTTCCTGGGAGCCCTCTTTCTGTGAGCCCTCTTTCCGTGCCATGTGTTCCGCGTGTGCCTGCTGTAAGGGTAAGTCCTCCTGGCTTTTGTGGCTCGGGGTTCTTTTTGCTCTGTGCTGGGCTTTAAGGAGGTCGCTTTGGCAGATAAATGGGAGGCAACACAATGGTATCGTTGTGGCGGGATGAAGGATTCCCTGCGCAGTTGGAGTGCGCACACACTGTGGAAGGATTAAGGATTGTCTTCACAGCCCCAAGGCTGCAGGAGCTTGGGGAGCATTTGGACAAGGCTCTCAGGCCCAGGATGTGACTCTCGGGTGTCCTGGGCAGGGCTTGGAGCTGGGCTCAGTGGTGCTGATGGGTCCCTTCCAACTGGGCAGTTCTGTGATTTGGCACATGCTTCAGATGGGGCTGTGCCAGCTCAGCAGGGCAGGATTTAGGCCGTGTTCTGTCACAGAATTTAGCTGTCACTGTTCCTTTCAAAAAACCAGCCCGCAGTACAAACACTGCTCTCTGTTTTGTCTTAGCATGTGCCAAGACTTGCCCTGGGGTAATAACTGAGTGTTTTCTTGGAGTTTGCTGCCTCATTTCCATTGTTCTTCGGTGGTAGAATGATGGCAAGGCAGTGTTTTTCACGAAGGTTTTAGGTTGGCGTGGAGCAGTTGAAATAAAACGGGGCAGGAGATCTTCCTCCTTTCAATGCCTTTATTAAAAGTGATCAGCTCAAGGTTGGGAGGCCCGACGGGTCCGCGGTTCCGCCGTCGTCG
>JAYDZK010000202.1:2548275-2563404 GCA_034509185.1 Euphonia xanthogaster | reverse complement strand
CACAAAGAACCTTCCTTGGCCAGCAATCTGCTCCCAACTTAACTTGTAACTCTGCAACCTTTTTTTCTCTAAAAAAATGAGCAGCTTCTTTTGTTCATAACAGCAGTTGTGAGTGGAGATGAAGTAATTAAAGCTTTAATTTCATGTGCTCAAAGGTGACTCTCCAACAGAGCCCGCGGCTGTGCCCAGCTCAGGCTTTTGGGCAGGTGATGTTGGCCCCGGGCTGCCGGGGTGGCGTTCCCTCCTCTGCAGGCGCAGCCAAGCTGCTCTGTAATTGAAAGGCAGCGCACAAAAGGAGAGTGAGCACAGGAGGAGCGAAGGGTCGCTTGCCTTCACCTTGAAACCTCTCATTCTCTCCAGATCCTTTCTGCGAAGGAATCACAGGCATCGCAGTGACCTCAGCTTAAATAAGGTCTTCAATAAGTAATTGGACTTCACGATTTTTTTACCTTGGCCCGCTTCATTCCTCTTAAAGTATGAGTATTCTTTTTCTGGGAGGTTGTTGAACGTCGTTTTAAAATGCTTTTGGTATTTCATTGAAACAGTTAATTTATGTGGAGTTTTCTCTTTCTTGTTTTGAAATTGTTTTGTCATAGGAAAGAAATTAAAACCTATTTCTTACACTTAAAAAACAACAGCATCTGGATTACTTTTAATAAGGTTTCTAAATTCATTCCATTTCTCTTGAGAGAGAGCAATCTATCCAAAATTCTTGTCATTTGTTGCATAAGAGATTCCTCTGAAGCACTGTGACAATTTGGATAAGCAACCAGAGATGCCCTTTGGGTTCTCTTCTTGCTGTCAAGTCTCTTCTCAGTTCCTAATAAAAAATACCATTGTGTTTCCCTAGCAATTCCAGAGCATGTTGGAGGAGTGCAGTCACACAGTACCTTGATGTGTGTTCTCACCCCTGCACTTCTCACACACAGATTTCAGGCGGTCTGGAATGAGAGAAATCCAGGGAGGACCTCCTCAAAGGCTGCTTTGCAAAGAGCCTTCACATATTCAGCCTAATAAGGTTTTCTGTAGCTGAGGTCATGTGGTGTTTGTGGATGTGCTTTGTCTCATGTGTCTATTAGTTTCTGTTCCTCCCAAATTTTGATGGTGAATCAACAGGTAGAGGCCCAAACTTCCTAAAGGGGAAAATATTTGCAGATATGAGGTGGTTGCTGTTGTGTCTCTGTTCCAGACTCCCTTTCCACTGTTCTCCTTCCTTAAGTGTGCTTTGAAACTTTAATTTGATCCCAGTTATAGTTTCATACAGAATGGGACTGGCTGAACTGCCCATTCTCTTTTTTTAATTCTTCAAAAAAGCAATGTGATCCCTAGAAAATTTGTTAAAAGCAAAGGGCAGCTGGGTCCTAAGCGGCCAAGATCGCTTTTCCCAAATGGAAGTGAGGGTTCAGAAAACACTGCTTGGGAAGCACCTTGTAGATTCAGAATGATTCCATGACACTGTGGTTGTGTCCGAGTACCAGGGTAACTCCAATCAAAAAAGAGATGATCCCTCTGGAAAAAGTCTCCTCTAGGTCAGGGATGCCTGTGCTGCAGCACATCCATGATGACCTGCAGGATTTGGGGATCACTAAACCCACGGGTCTCACACAGCATACTAAACAGACATTAAAATTGTGACACAGGAGGCAGCACTCAGCATTGATGAATTCTGTCTGCTCCACTTTCTTTGGCTTGCCCTTGAACATGGAAAGCAATTCCTTGTGTTTCCAGAGGAATCCCCAAACAGTTTTTAACAAATGGCAGTACCAACCACAACCATAGATTTTGTTTCTTTAGAGGCTCAGCAAACTCTGCAGTTCTATATTCATTTACTAATTCATTTGCCAAACTAAAAGGCTCTCACTGTTTCCAGAAATTGAACTGTATAAACTCAAAGCTTCCTTACCTTTATAATTGACCCTTGTGAAGCCATTCAACCTTCCACATGTTTGGGTTTTTTTAGCAGTATCTGTGTGAACAGCACTATTCACAAGGTGCCACTTAGTACCTTGTGCTGTGGCTGTACCTAATAGCTCTCCATCATAGGAGACATCTCTACAGAGCTCAGAACTGCCCCCCTAAGCCCCAGACCAGCTTTTTTCCATCACATCCTTTCCTTCAGTAGCATGAGCTGGAGAAACTCTAAAGGGATAGAGGAGAAGGGGACAAACATGCCTGCTTCGTAAAGTGAACTACTCCCTTTGCACTTTTTTTTTTTTTTTTACCTTCCTTGCTTTCTCGCCTTTGCCAAATATGATCTCCCAGCCTGTGACTGTGTTTGGGAAGGCGGAAGGAGATCGTGCTCTGAAAGAGTTTGGGTCTGCCAGAAAAGAGAATTATCAGGATAAAGCTGGTGATAGCCACTATTTACTTCTGATTGTGTTATACAATTTTGTTCCCATAAAAAAAGCAGAGGAAAGAGTGACCTGGCTCGATTTAAGTCAGCAGCACTGTTGGATTTTTACTAGATGGATCTTTTTGCCTATTACTTGCTTTGCTTTTTATCCACCCATTTTCTGAGAGACCTTTATTGCTTAGCGAGTGCATTGTGGCTGGCATTCATTTTGGTGATTGAAACTCAGATTCTGCAATTTGTTTTTGGCTCATGTTTTTCTGTACAGTGAAATGACACTTGTGGACCCATTCCTATCCAGTCAGCAATTCCGTGGTGCCCCTAAAGAGGCACGATTTCCACTTCTGCCAAAAACCGTGTGTGTGTTGTACTTGCCTCACATGAGCAGCGGGGCTGTTTATGATAGGAATTTTGATTGTGAATGGCAGCATGTGCAGGATCAGGGCCACAGTCAGTGTGGGGTAAAGCAGATGGTGCAGGGCACAGGTCTGGTTTCATTCAACTCCCAGGTCCTGTGCGGAGCCAGCAGGGAGAAGGTGTTTCCAAATGCCTGGAGGCAGCACTCCCATACTGTGAAAATCCTGATTATACTGACAGACTTACCCCGGGCTTGCATCTGTACTGAATTACAGGAGCTCTCTGTGTATCAGCAAATCACAGCCGTGTTTTCTGGTTGCTGCAGTGTTTCTGCCTCCCTCTTCCTAGATGGGACAGCTGAGAGGTTCCTTGGGTGGGTTATATTCCAGGTAGGCTGTCAGGGCTTTCTTCCATGCCTCTAAGAATTCCTACAGAATTGCATGTTTAGCATTTACAGCTTGTGTTAATGATGGCTATAAAGTTGTTTGTCTTCATGGAATTAGATATATCCATAAAGCATTTTCCAGCTCAGCTATACTGAGGCAATAAAGCAAATTCTGCTGGCATTACTCACTGCAGTAATTCCCAAATAATTAGTCATCCTAGGTAATGGATGTGTGATGTGTCCCAGTCATAAACTGCATAATGCAGGCCATGGACATAAACACGGCGGCTGCTTGGGAAACACAAAACCAGAAATCAAATTGCTCAAGTTCAGTAAGGAGCCAGCCTCACACTTGCCTGTTCTCAAATCCTCCTGTAGAGCTTTTCTTCCACTTTTGGAGTTGGGAAACTCCAGTTCTGTTCTTGTACTTCCTAGTTTTTCACTTCAAATTGCTTATTTGTTACTGAGAAGCACTGACATGTATACGCAGGCTTGTTTTATTTTCCCTCTCCTTACAAAGAGGAGTATCAATTGACATTGATATTGATACTGGCTGCCTTAAAGGCAGGAATAGGGGTGGGGTTTTTCCCCCCAGTTTTACCTTTTGGCTGACGTTCTTCTATCCTGGCATTAAAAGCTTCCCAGGATGTAATTCATCCTGGTAGAGTGTTGTACATAGTGCTCACAGTGTTTAGTGAATGTTATACACGGAGGAAATTTACTGTTGGAAAATAAATCATCCTGGACTAATTCCAACAGCATTCACCAAGTGTGTGTATGTGTGTGTCTGTTTGTGCTTGGGTTTTGCCTGTGTCAATTTGGATTTTGTATCCATAAACTGCTGCTCAATTTCCATAGAAACAGCAATATTCATGATGTCCTAAAATTGGTTCAGTACATGGTATTACAACAATTAGCATCCATGCTGTATTACATTTTCTTCCTGAAGAATTTCTAAAACATGTGAATATGTCCTTAAGGAGATCTCAGTGATCAGTGCAACAACAAAGGAAGGAGACAGATTGCTTGAAGCACAGTGTGTCATGCAGTAATTTCCAGTGGGCTAATCATATTAACAGAGAAAATACTGGTGCCAGTTTTACTTAACTAGTAAAGTTTTATTGAGTGCTACTGTCCCTAGCTGCTGCCCTTAACTTCATCTGATTGCAAAACCATCTACGGTTTGAAACTGGTTTTATAGCTCACCCTTCTTATAGGAGAACAGCTGGCAAAAAGAAAAACCATGAAATACCAACACTTAAAATACAGAAAGTGGAAAAAAGATCATAAATATAAAACCAAAATATTGGTTTTCTTAAATCTGTGGTAATGACCTCACTGGGCTTTCCAAAATGCAAAGTAATCTGGATCTCTGAGGCTCCCCTGAGTGTTATGAAAGTCAGTGGAATAAGCATGTTCTCAGTGAAATCCCACTGGGAAACCCTTTTTTCTAGTTGATCCCGTGATTCCAGAACCAATCAGTGATAAATTGGATTGAAGGGAGATCCCCCAAAATAAGCCTCCCACTGTTTTTGCTGTGCATCAGGACAGAGCCATTCCTAAGGTGTAAGTAGCTGCAGCCCAGAAAACATTTTGGGATCTCAGTTTTATGCTATTGCCAGACCAGCCCTTTAAGGTTCCTCTAAGGCAGAGCCAAGCGCTCCCTGTCCCTAGTACACGGCTTTCTGTACCAGGGTGTTTTGGGATTGACACTTGGTCCTGCTGGGCAAATGGCAGAGTTCCCAGAGCCTCTGGTGACTCATGTCTCTTTGCAAGGTATAGAAGTGACTCCAAGAGAATTTGTGGCAGCCAATTTTTGAGGTCCTGGCACTTCAGGTTAAAAAGTGACCTCACAGGGAGTTAAGTCCATTTTAACATTGCTGCAGCTACCTCAGAATGCATTTTCTTGTGCATTCCTCCAGCTCTCTGTGTGTGATGTATTGGAATTTTGTGGTTCAGCATTCTGTGGCAAGCAACAGGTGAAGAGAAAATCCTGTAGTTTGGGAATCATTGGAGTTCCATATGCAAACCTTGAGCGATGTGTATTGAGTGATATAAGAGTCTCCACCGACCATATATTACTTATTTCTGTGAGTTGGTTCCAACCTCACACACTTAAATCTTTTTAACCCCAAAATTTTACCCCAGGGACTCTTTCTCTGACTATTGGAAACAGTAGACTGGGGTCAAGGCTCTGGATCAAAGTCTGATCAGCACAATACCTTCCACTTGAGAGTTAATACACCCACACTATTAGTCATAAAATATGGAAAGGAACCAAGTTTCCTGTTCCATGTCTCCAGGCATATCCAAGTGACTGTATCCTTGGAATGAGGACTATGGGATATTTGTTTGGTGAATTTGAAGTGAGCCATCTAGGAACAGAGCTGTGGGTTTGATCTGTATTGCTAGCAGTTGCGAGAGCTCTGCTGTAACCAGAGATTGGCGTGATTTGCTGTAAACCAAAAAAGGGAAACTGATCTCTTCATCAGGATGGTTGGAATCAGACAAGAGAGAGACCAGGGTTAGTTGCAAGCAAGGCAGTTCTGGGTGAGACCTCCGAGGTTTTTGGCTCCTGGCTTCTGCTGTGGCACGGAATTGCCTCCTCAAGCCCCATTGATAGGGTTGCCAAGCCCATCTTTAATCAGTGACAGCCTCGGCATTAAGCAAACATAGGCCTTTTGGATTTTCAGAAAGCAACTTGTGTGGTTTGCCTCTACACAGACTCTGATTTTTACAGATGAGCTCAGGCATCCAAATAATAACTTTAAGGATAAATTCGAATCTATGCATTCTGCTAGTAAAATCAAAATCTGTGAATTATGTTCAGTTCATCTGCATTTATGGCACTTCAGTCAGAGATCACTTAGTGCACTACACAGCTTTTTTACTTCTTCCATGATTATTCTAAACCTGGTATTTTCTTTCTATGTGAAATAGGTGTGTCCCTTTTTATCATTAATGTTGGCTAGCGTTTGGATGCTGCCTCTGAAAAGGGTGAAATACAGCTGAAGACATGAAATACAGCTGCTGGCTTTAACAATTTTATCAGCATCTGAAATTTACTTTGGGGCTCAAACCTGAGTGTGACAGGCAAGTGAAACATGCCTTGAGATTATTTGTGGTAAAAATGTGGGAGTGTTCTTGCTTTTTTCCCTTAAAGAAAAGCAGAGAAAATGCATTAAAACGACCAAGTTCAGAAGAGATGTAGGATCAAAAATGTATTAAGCAAAAATCTTTTATTAAAAAAACTAAACAAATTTTTATTAAACAAATTAGGTAATTTTTTTTTTTTAAGTCCCGTGAAAATTAGGCGCCTGATCCATCATCTGAAGACATGGATCTTTGGCAATATTATGATTACGTTTATAGTTGTTGACTTTAGAGACAATATTAGAAGGAATTTCCTATAACAGTAAAAAAAGGGCTTGTCTTTTATATCTCTTCATGCAAACCAAAAGGTGGATACAGCTTACTTATAAATGGTCACTGCTACATGTCAGAAAAAGGGGCAACACACCCGTTCTAGATTCTTGTATTTCACACAGTTCTATTGCAGAAAATACAGTTTAGGTTTTTATTTTTTGAAAATTGAAGTAGTGAAAGTTCAGACCGTACATGTTCTTACTGCGTCCAGAATTCTGAGGGTTTATGGTAGCAGGAGTTCTGTGGGTGAAAGAACCTGTGCAATAAAGAAAATCGAAAAGTAACAGAAACAACTATTGTTTTATCCATCATATGTGTATATAAAAAAGTATTGACCTACAAGCAGCTGCAAATTATTACAGTTTTAAGAGAAGATTTTGCCAAATACATGCACTTCAAGTCCATTTTCAGGGAAGAAATGTAACCTGAGGATCAAATAACTCAAGACTTCTGCAGGCTGATACAGAAACTGCTGACACCCAGTTGAGGAAATTAGTTTCTCAGGGCTTTTTCCTCTGTTGGTTTTTTTTTCACTGCTGAATGTGGTGATAGTTTCTGTTTCACAGCATTTTCAAGGCCTAGCACTGGGGAAGGGAGGAAACTAAAGTAGTACAACTTCCTCTAAGCCCAAGCAATTATTTTAGCAACTGCAGAATCATGGTGCTACAGCAGCTGCTGTCATTCCAAGAGCATTCCATTGCTCATTAGAGCTCCACAGCTGCATGTCCGTGATGTTCCACGGACATCAATGGGTCCTACTTCAACCACTCCTTAGGTAAAGCGTGTTCCTCCTCCTGTGGGCACCGTGCAATGGTGTGCACACTTCCCAGGAAGTTCTTTTTTCCAGGAGAGGGTTTGGACAGGTACCTGGGGCTGTCAGTACCCCCGCAGCTGCTCAGGCAGGGTGTTCACACAACGTTCCATGCCTGCAGCCCGTCTCACAGCGCAGAGATTTATTGTGAGCTCCTAGCAAAGAGCAAGGAAGGAGGAGCAGCCTGCTCTGTCTTGAGCCCTTGCAGAAGAAAAGGCAGCGTTTGCTCTCTAGAAACACAGAGGGACCTCTAACAACGCCTTCTTTGAACGCTCTGCCCGTGCCTTTTCCTGCCCTGGGAGAGGGATTTGCTTCCCGACGCAACGTGCAACGCCGCAAACTCCGGAGGCAGCATAAAAGTATTACTGTTCAGTGTCTGAAGGGATGTGTCCCTGGTGGAGCTGAGCTTAATGATACTGTCAGGAGTCCAGAGCTGGCAGCACAGGACCTGCACGGGTAATTCATCCCGAACGGGAAGGCCGGGAGACAGGAGGTTTTCATTTCAGCGTGGGGAAGGAAACACAAACCCACCTGGGAGAGCAGCTTGGTTTTATTGCACAGCTCTGTCTGTCTCAAGTCTTCTCGCAGGAGCTGAGTGTGTGCTTGGAAAAGGGATGGAGGAATGCACAGTTCTGAGAGCAGAGGAGAACCCAGGGATGCTGAGGCAGGATAACAGAGCGTGTTAATGAATCCTAGCTTCGTTGTTCCAGGAGAGCCAAGCTTTACTTGGGTGATCTTCTGAAAGAGGATTGAGTTTCCTCATTGCCCACAGAGTGTTGGGTTACCGGTGGAGATGTTTCAGAAGGTTGGTGTGTAATTGAAAAGACAGCCTGATCCAAGCCATTGAACATGCCTGACAGGAATTCAGAAGAGGGAATCGGTGGGGCTTCATCCACAAGGCCAGGCTGGTGCTGGGGCTGTTAGTGCAAGCAGCCATTTGTGTGATGCTACCAGAGCAGAACGCTGGAAAGGGCTCTCAGAAAATTCTTAATTCATTACGTGTGCAGCTTGGGCAGGCAGGGGATGGTGTGTTTTCAGAAATCCTGGCACTCATCCAGGCCCAGCTGAAATCCCATCTAACCTATGGAGCTGCTGACTTGGGGAATGCTCACGAATTCCCAGAGGAAGTGAGAGAAGCGCTCTACCTGCAGAATTTCGGCTCTTTGTTGTTACTTACACTGCAACAGTGCCCTAAGGCTCTCATTTGCATAACACACTCCTATACAATGTTTCCCCTGGGATTTGTCACCCTCTGTGGAATCAGAGGGGTTTTATGGTTTTTAATTACCGATTGGCCTTAATCAGCAGTTTTTGCTTGCTCTGGTGTTCAGAACACGCCGCTGCCTACATTTTATATTTTCTGTGATTCGGTGTGCCACTGAATTCCATTCTGGCCAGGTTTTGTAGTAGAATTTGATAAATGCCTTCTTCTTCCTCCTTCCCTCTTGGTTCCTAAGCAACACTTATTTTCTGCCAGGTTAGTTATCCCTTTACCTGCTGCTTTATGACACAAAGTAGGCAGTAGTTTTCCTGAACACAGGAAGCGATTTTAGTGTAGCAAGGGGTTTCTAAAAGAATGTAAAATTGGTTAATTGTCATTTGCATGTGTAGCTGCTCTATTAATTTTGGAAGAATTGATGATTTCATCCTAGATCCTGGAAAAAAGTGCCTGCAGCAGAAAAAGGTACATGCACCAATTATCCACAACAGGAATAGTCCTGGCAGCACAGTGCAAGAGAAGAGCTTTATTAGACTCCTGTCCATCGAGGAGTCTCCTTCCAGCAGGCTGTAAATTGGGCTCAGGAGGCTGTATCTGCACAGCAGCTTTAATGAAGTTTCTCTTATCTCTAGATGGAGAGGTCATTTCTACCAAAGACCTTTCTAAGGAGCAGCAGACAGAGTCTCATTCATAAAAATGGGAATAACGCAGTGAGGAAATTTATCCCCCCAGACAATATACATTCTCATATTCATAATAAATAGTTTTTCTTTTGAAATGCATTGTTTTCACACATACTTAGATAATTTACCAAACTTGCATGAAATATTGATTGATTTAAATATCAAAAATGAGATTTATAGCACACTTCTCCTTAGAAGCTTTGTGGGGTTTTTTTAATTTTAATCTTCTTTATCGTGTTCTGTCTCTCAATGCATGTTATGATTATGTGAGTAGGCAGAGAGTTTGGGGTTGAGGAATGCAAGTAGTTGCCTTGTGGGCTGGACAGTATCAAATTCAGACTAGAAATAAAATACAGAAGTTTCAGTGATTGTGGTTAACAACTGGAATAGTGAATCAGGGTCTATAATGATAACTTTTAAGTGGAGTTTTAGTTAGTTTCTAAAACATTTGCTCACGTGTTTATAAGAACATTATTTCAGGGAAGTTCTGTACTCATTGTGACATGAGCTGCTACACAGATGGTAATGGTGAGCTCTTCTAGCTTTAAAATCAATAACTCAATCTAATTCTTACTGTCTACACTAAGAGCTGCTGTGACTGCTTTGAAAATCTCACTGTTCAACTCACAGTAAAGAAAGCAAATGAGAGTTCTTGTAGTATGCAGTTGCAAGAATGAAATGTGCTAGTGGGTTTCAGGCAAACCCAAGGCAGTATTTCTCACAGTGCATGAGCCAAACTGGCTATGAGATCAAAACCAGGAGCAGGTTCAATAGAAAACCATATCATTTCCCTCCCAGTTATTGATTGTGACACAATAAACTCAGGAAATCCCCAACCTGCTGGCTGCTGGAAGGGACCCATTTCCCAGACAGGAGGCCTTTGTTCCGGCTCCAGGCAGATAAGGAATATGCCAGATCAAGCTTTATTGCTCTTTGCAGTGTGTGCAGGAGGAATGCAAGTTGGTGCTGCTCGGATTTGACTGGTTACTCCTGCTTTTGAGTTTATTCCTCCTCTTTGGTTCGTGAGTAGCTGGGATTACTGAGCCACACAGATGATATTTATGATCCATTACCTAACACTTCTCTGCAGCAATGACATTCTAGCAGTTAATAATTCTGAACCAGAAACGAGCTGAAAGAAATGGCCCCGGCAGAGGTGAAGGAGCGAGGTGTTGGGGTGGGTTTGGGTTGGGTTGTTTTTCTTTTTTTTGTGGAGGTAATTGACTGGGTGTTTAGGGGTTGTGATTGTTGGGTTTTCTGGGGTGGGTTTTTTTTTTGTTTTGTTTTGGTTGTGTTTTGTTGTTTTTTTTTTTGTGTGTGTGTATTTTGTTTTGTTGGGTTTTTTACCTGAATCATGATAAAGTGAAATTAGAATTTATTACCAGAGTAATCTCTGATATTGCAATCTGTGGAGTTCTGTATGCATGAACCTTTTATTTGGTGTGTAGCAGTGAATCATCTAAATGCCATTTCTAGTATTTAACAGCTATTTAAAACATCCTGAGCCTTACAAACACTTCATTAGTATTCTTCCTTCTAAGGACAAGCACCATTCCTGGTTTAAATCATCCCTCTCCCTTAAAGCTTGCTTTGGAAAGGCACAGCGTTTTGTCAGCTGTGCACCCATAACCTTGAAATCAAATCCTTCCCAAGACCAAAAGAAATACTTAGAATTATATTTTTGCTGTAGTTGTACCCTTTTGACCAGTCTGTATTTTCAGCCTTATTGTTGCATGGGATAAAAATGTCCTGTTGTGTGAATGCCAGGCAGTTGGTAGAACACTTGCAGCAGTCTGTGGTGTATCCCTCCTAAACTGGGAAAGTTTTGTTCTGGACAGAGAAAAAAGGTTTTTCTTCCATTGTAAAACCTCAGTAATTTTGAGAAGAGAATAAATGTTCCATCCTGTTTAAATTTCTTGGATTTATGTTGCCATTACATTCGTTATAAGCTCATGCCTCGCCCCACTTCTCTTCCTCTGTCCTTTCTAAGTGCACTAGAGTGCAGTTTTAAACAAGAGTGCAAGTTTTAAACAGGACAGGTGACCTTTGTGTAAAACCTATGCTTAAGGAACAGATGAGACTGTTCCCTCCCTACTGTTAGTGGCAAGGAAACCGTGCTGGAGACTGCAGCTGAGGAAGAGATTCAGCCAACATGCCAAAGCTTCAAAGCACGAACATGCTGATGGCTGTGGCAGCCTCTCAATGTGTGCTGTATCCTCTTCAATTATTTGGCTCTTCGGAGACTCAGTAAAGCCAGAAAAGTGTCCACACCCCTTGCTGGGACAGCCAGAGAACTGTGACCTGTGCTCAGTGACCTGGTCCAGTAGAAGGTGTCCCTGCCCATGGCACGGGAATGGAACTAGATAGTCTTTGAGGTCCCTTTCAAACCAAGCCATTCTGTGACTTCCCCTGGCACCTGCTCCTGAAATGTCCCCTTTTCCTACAGGAGCACACCAGTTGCTGTTTCCAGAAGCAGCCATTTCAATAGGACTACAGGAATTTAAAGACCTGGTTCCGTTTCACTTGGGACCATAAACCTTATGTAAGTGGGAAATGGGAGACTCCTCCAGGAAGGCCAGCACCAGCTCCCAAGTTGTGTTGTTTCAGTGGTTACAGGGACTGACATGAGAGGGATATCTAAGGTCACATCCCAAATTTCCAGAGTGACTTCACTGCCATCGGTTGAGTGACTGCACATTTACATCAGTGCAGGCAGCTGAGATCAGAATCTGGACCTTTGCCTACGAAATACGGCAGGGAGTTGAGGAAAGTCTGTGTTAAATATAGAATAAGCTAAGAGCAAAGCTCTGTTTATGTCATCATAAAGCAGGGAATAAGCCATGGGTGGAATCTGAGCATTCCCAAGCAGCACATCTGAAAATTAATTACCAGGGTCCACCAAAGGAGGCGAAGGGAATGATGTCAAGCTCGTGACTCACCAGACTTGTATTCATGTTGTAGTTTGCTGTTTTCAGTGGTGAGTGCCTGTCAAAAGCACGGCACCCACCTGGAAAGCAGAGTGTAGGGATGTCCTGCCTTTTCCTTCCCTTGTGAGGAAGGTATGCTGAGGACAGGGGTGTGCAGAAATGAGCAAGGTGAAAGGAAATGCACAGAAATTACTGTTCTTGGAAATTTGTAGAGTATTGATGCTGTGTGTAGGCCAAAGCCTGCTTCATTCTTCCTCTAGTTGCAGCAATTCAGCTAAAAATAGCAGTTCGCAAAGCTGTTCTTCAGGCAAAGTTTCCTGGCCTCAGGCATGATTAGGAAGAGCACTGAATTGCATATCCCAAATTGCATCCTTCCTTGTTACTGACAGCAGTGAGTCACAGGTAAGAGAAACATGTAGGCTCCAGCTAGGAAGAATTATCTTTTCAGGACTGACCTAAGGGTTAAAAAACCAGTTACAATGTTGCCATAGGAGCCTTAGCACTTGAATCTATTTTTTTCTATAAACTGTCTTCCCAAGACCTCGTGTACCATTATTATTCCTGTTTCTCTGTAACTTGGAGTGAAGCTCTCTCTCAGGAAGAGTTCTGGCACAAGGAATGGGAGTTTGCATGTCCAGCCTTCATGCTGGAGCTCTCTCCAGTCTGCTGCACCACAGGACTGTCACCTTTGTGAGGCAGCTGGCACAAAGGGCAGTCAGGGCAGAGGAAGGAAACAGAACATGTGTTCTTCTCGGGGTATCTTTGTGTGTCAGACCCGTCTGGCTCGGGAAGAGCAGGTCAGTGGCAGCCTGACCTGAAAGAACCAGCCAAGGGCAGCTCTAAGAGCCCTCACCCGGGCTGCAGGTAACTGCAGATGAGCCTCCAACTGCAGCCATCCTCTCTGCACAAATTTAATTTTATGGCCTCAATACACACAAGAGGCTGCACAGCAAGGACTAAAAATATATTCCTTCCTAATGGTGTGCTAAATTCAGTTTTACCTAGTGTATGTTTGAATTAATGTATTCACTGCACTCAAGTTTAAATACCTATGGATGTTCAGGATTTCTTTCCCCTCAGGGAAAAAACACTTCCTCCAGCTTTCACAACTCTTCTGTTCCTTTCACTGAGCATCCTGAATGGGCTCTATAAACCTTGGCTACAATTTCTGAGCATCTACAAATGTTTCCTTAAGTAGAATATTAATAGCACATTATCTTCTAAGGCCTCTCTGCTTGAAGGTCAGCTGAGTATTTTGCTGACATAAGCCTGCTTTTGTTTTTGCAAAAGAGGGGGGAAAAAAAAAAAGGAAGCTTTGTCAGGCCCAGAAAGAGAGAAGGTCAAGTTTATAGATGTCTGGCAGAGATTGCCCTCGAATATTTTCATTTGCAGCTGGGTGGGGAGTAACAGGGCTTGGTATGGTTAATGGGGCACTGCAAAGTCACAGGCTCTGCTCTCCTCCTGTCCTCTTAGAGCTGTTCTATGGCATCTTCTTAATAATATATTTTTCCTACTCTACTGCTAGAAAATATGTATATATACATTTGATCAGATAGTTCTTATGATACTCTGATGTTTGCCTGGGTCCGTGGTGCTACTACAGCTCATATTAAAAGGGGATCATCATATCTTGTTGATGTTAAAGGCAAAATGGCATCACTAATCTGATTTGCACTTGACCATGTATGGATTTGGTGTCTGCACACATTCTTTTGGTCTTGTAAGCGTGGGGAAAAGGCAGGAGTAAAAATTGGAATAGAAAATTCTTTTAAACGAAGTGTAACTTCAAGGAATGGTGGAATGCTTTGGGTTGGAAGGAACTTCTAATTCCACCCCCCTGCCATGGGCAGGGAAGGTAGATGAAAATGTCACTGTTCCTTAATTTTAAGATTTTGGGGGTTTTTTTGAAGAGCTTGTGCTAATGTGCTGTGGTTTCGAAAGATGTTCTACCTCAGAAGTTAAACTCTGCAGGTTTTAGGTGCAGTTGTTACTTTATTGTATCACTTTTCAGTGTGAACAAGCTCTTAGTACACTGAAATCCCTAAATCTGCTTTTACTTTCGTTTTTTCCTGCTGTAGCATGGAAAACTTCAGCATTACACTTAGTTATTTCTGAATAGGTCTTTTTCAATGGAAGTTTTAGAGTGGGTACAGTTTTGTACAACCTGATGTGAACCGAATCAGTTAAGATTCAACACAAATTAAAGTTCTCTCAAGACAGCACTACTTTATTTTTAATCTGGGTGGGATCCCAGAGGGATCTTGGAAGTCCCTTGGCAGCGAGCAGCTGGAGCTTAGCACAGAGGTGCAGGAACTAGAGGGCTTGGTCCAAGTTCCTGTTTAGGAGTTGATGCTTTATAAAACCTGGTGTCGCTAGAAGTCCTTCATGCTGACTCACGTTAGACAGGTCAGACCTGCAGATTTACTTCAGCCTAATTGTGTGTGAATATCAGTTTCTGCTTGACTCGGTGTCTTCCAGGACAGGGCAAAGTCGAATTTTGCAACTGCAGCACATTGGTACTTTAACCCAAATTCTTAAAAGTGATTGTATTCTGCAAAGGCGCATTCCTGGCGTTTGCCACAGCCTCGCCAGAATTGGAGGGTTTGGGATTTGGGGCTGTTTTGTGGCTGGAAACAAATCCGGTACGTTCATACCTTCCAGATGTTTGTGGCCAAGTCAGAAACACTTAAAACAATCAATATTTCGAGAGGGCGGAAGGAGCAGGACCACCTCGCTGTGGGGGGAGGCTGGGACTGGCGGCTGAACGGGGTGGGGGGTTTTCCTCTGGGATGCGGGGGGCGGGCGAGGGAGGGGAGGAGGTGCGGGCAGAGGGGAGGAGAGGGAAGGGAAGAAAAGAGTTGCGGACGGGTCGGGCCGGGGCAGGAGCCGGGCTTGCGGAGGGGCCGGGCAGGGAGGAGCGGGGCTGCGGGCGCTGCCGGGGCCGGGGTGCCCCTGTCCTCCGGCGGGTCCG
>JAYDZK010000202.1:2532680-2546644 GCA_034509185.1 Euphonia xanthogaster | reverse complement strand
CTAAAAGAGCAAAACAAAATGAGAGGAAAGAAGTTTATTTTCTCCTTTCCCAAAGTATAAACAGGAACAAGGCCATGTTAATACTGCTGGTAAAAGAAACACATGTTAAATAAAACAAGCAACTGGCCTGGTGTCTCACATCTCCATATGGTAGAGCTGGAGATGATTCCCAGTCTCAGTCTATTTCCCAGACTTGCTGGACCAGGGAGATTGGCATGGAGAGCTGACACATTATCTAGAGCAAGAATTCCACACAGGTCTTTGTTTGGGTTTTATTTTTACTTGGTGCAGACTGTGTCTCAGAAGTTATTTCGAGGCACCTCCTCAGTCATTCACAGGAACGGAGTTGCCCTGAGGCCGCTAAGGCAGCGGCTTGCGAGGGAAGCGAGGGAAGCGGGTGCCAGGGTAGTGCATCTCGGCAGCCTTTAGAGGCACGCAGCACTTGGAGGCCAGGAGCTCTGCCAGCAGCACGTAGCCAGCCAGCTTGCAGAGCATGATGGCTTGGGAAGCCGTGCTTCACAAAGGCAATGTCATGCTGCACAGGAATGACTCATGCAGCAGCTGCAGGAATGGGATGACCGGGTTCCAGTGGGACCAGGGTGCTGCTCTGGCTCTCGGAGGCTGCAGAGATTGTCTAAACATGAGAAAAGTACAAGTTGAGAATGACTGTGACTCACTTTAACCATTTTGATCCTTGTTTAAATACAGTAAAAGGTAGGCATGTTCTGAGGAGCCCTGCTCTTTTCATCGACTGGCCAGGCGGAAATGGTTCTGCAAATCTGCCTGCTTTGGTTTTGGAAACTTTTATAGGAAAAAAGAAATTTGCTTATACTTCATCTTTATTTTCTTAGTCTGCTGGTCTGAAGCCCTTAGAGTATTTTTTTCATCTTGTTCTACGTTAGGGAAAAAGGAGCTGTAGAGAGAGAACTATTTCTCCTGAGTGAGAAATCAGGGAGGGATTGGTGAGGGGTTGATGGGCTGAGTAGAGTACTTGCAAGGTGGGTTCAGAGAATGCTGTTTCCATTCTTGCTGAAGATAAATGCTTTGATGACTGCTTTTAATGCCTTCTTAGAAGAGGTGTCTTAATTAAAATGCCAGGATTTGGGCACTCCTAATCTGGGACAAGTGCTGTTATTTCTTGAGTTGTTAAATGTGTCAGTTCCAGGCTAAAGACCTGCTCATCTTCTGGAGGATCACCTGGATGCTTCATGCCTCCCAATGCACATCCAGTGCTTAACATAGTACTAAAGAATAGTTTAGGTTGGAAAGGACCTTTAAAGGGTAACCTAGTCCAGTCCTAGACACCTTGAACTAGAGCATGTTCCAAGCATAACCTGTTGGATCAGTCAAATCCAGTGGGACTTGTGTAAATCAGAGTCATGACTGACTCAGGTTGCCAAGTGGAAGTTATATTTTGGAGAAGACTTTGAACAGCCCAATTTCTTCACAGGTCTCCAGGCAGCCCTTCCATGGCCTGTATTAGTAAAGAGACCCTTCTTTTGGTGGCTGTCCTGTGTGTGAACTAGTACAGGGAAGGAGGCTGGAGATGACATGTTAGAAGGAAAAGGCAGAATTATTTTTCCTCCCTGTGCTGTACCACAGTGTGGCAGCTGGTGAGTTTGTCATCCTGACCTCTTCTGAGTCCCTATCTGCTTTCTCACACCCTGTGCGTGAGCCTTTGGCTACTTTCATTCCTTGCTTTCTCACAGTGTTGTCACTTTGCCCTTTCACTCCATCCAAAGCTATTGCTTTTAGGCCACTAGTAGGGCTGGCTTCCATAGCTTTTATTTTGGGCTTGACTCTGGGTGTGCGTGGGGGGTTGCCGCTGAGCAGAGCCTCAGGAATGGAGAAGAAGGGCGTGAGCCAGTGGGCTGGGGGCCAGTGTGATGTGCTGGGGCTGTGAAGGGAGGTGAGGGAGCAGCTCTGCACAGCAGCTGCGCAGCTGGGGTGGCAGCAGGGACCTGGGTGACAGGGTGTGCTCTGCCTTGGGCAGCTCTGGGACCCTGCCCGGCCTCTCCCAGCCTCTCCCACGTCCTCCAGCTGGGCTAAACCTGTGGCTGTCCTTGGGCTTGGCTGTGAGTGACATAGATTGTCTCCAGATGAATTGCTTTGTGTGATACAGTATTTCTTGTGGTTGTTTCCTTCTTGAAAGTATCAGGCATGCCTCAAAACCCAAATAATTTGAGCGGAATGGGGTACCTGGCTGCAAGCCTATAAGCTTGGAGGAGCATGTGCTGGGGTAGCTGTCCCAGTTCTGTGCTGCAGGCATTATGCAATGCTGGAATTTGCTGAAACAATATCTAATTTAGCAAAGGAATCTGACAATTAATACAGGCTGATGAGAAGGAATCTAGACATAATATACTGTAAATTCTTTTGGCTTTATTTAGATACGTGCTTCCTCCTCTAGGCTCCTGGTTTTCTGCTGACCATCAGACTTGTAGCCTGGGGACCATGATGTGCACTGGAATCCATCTGAGCCACAGGAAGGTTCCTCATCTATTCAGGAGTAGGGATCTCTCTTTGTAGAGTCTGATGTACTGCTGGGGTTGCAGATCAGTGAGAATCTGAGCTCCTTTTCTGAGTCATGGAAGGCCTGCACTAATCTCAGGAATGAGCTTTGCACTGTGGATGGAATGCAGAGATGGAAGATGTCGGGAAATGCTGAAAGTCTGGGGAAATAAATCCTTTTTTTTTTCCCCTGGGATAAAATGGAATATTGAGAATTTGCTCATCCAAAGCAGACAGAAATAGATTGTAACATCAGTAAGCATAATCTAAGCGTTATTGTAATATAAGTAATTATATCTCTTATCTAATTCAGAGATGTCACACATTTATAAGCAAGTATATATAGCTATATGTGTTAGGCATATGGCTCTAGGCATCCCTGTGTAGTTATACCTAGTTCAGCATTAAAAATGACAATGTTGGAGCAAACTAAGACTTATTTTGGCAAACAGGAGTGGGCTAAGTACTTTGAGTTGCAGGCCGTGTAGCTGGCTTCAGGCAAGCAGAAATCCTTTGCTCTGAGGGTGCGAGTTGTTGGTCAGCCTCTGACCTCTCGGTCTCCCTGCTCCTGGGTGCATCCTGGCCCAGGCTGCAGTTCCAGCAGGGTGCTGCTCTGGGAAGGAGCCAGTACAGCAGTGTGGGACTGGGAAGTTACCTGCTGTGCTCTGAGCTGCAGAGAGGGGTCCTGGAGCCTTGGCGGGGTGCTGGGAAGCATATCTAACACTCCATTAGATACATGCCCTGTGCTGTAGTTAACACAATCAGGGCTGCAGAGTATCAGCCTTAAGTAGCAAGAGGTGACCTGATAGTTTATCTGCTCTGGAGTAAAGGGACTTGGCACTCAGCGCTCCCGAGCTTAATTCTGATCAGTGTTTCCATGAAGAACTGAGATGATGAAATAAAATGTTCTGATTAAATGTGCTGGTGAGAGAGGAGGGCCTGCCAGCATTAAGGGTCTGTAGTGATACTGAAAATCGTCTTGACAAATTAGAGACATACTCTGAAATAAAGCAAAATTAAAGCCAGCAGTGATAAATAGAATTCCTGAAGCAGGAAGAAATTTAACAGGCTGGGGATGGTGATCAGCTCCTTAGACAGTATTCCTTCAGCAAAGTAGCTGGAATTACAGTGCATCATGCACTGGGTGTGAGGTCAACAAGGTCATGCTGTTACAAAAAAGGCGAACATGGCGTGAGTTGGTGAGAATGTGGGGCCTGGTAGGTCTGTGAGGAGCCCTTCTTCTCCACGGCTGGAGCACTTTTGCCCAAACTTGGGCATCATTCTCCAAGAGCAACGTCTGAATCATTGGAGAGTGTCCAGAGAAGGGTGATCCGATATCTCAGGGAGATAACTCGGGGGGGAAGGATCAGAAGAAACAGAGCTGTTTAGTCTAAAGGAGAGAAAAATGGGAAGGGACGTGGTAGGCCTCTGGTATTTTAAGAGCTGTGCAGAGAAGGGGCATCGTGTGTGTTCAGTGTCATGCTGGGTGGTACAAGAAATGAGGGGCTTTCTGGAGCAGGAAAACTTCAGGTCAGATCAGAGGGAGAAGCTGCAATGTAGAGATTGTGAAACCCTGGAATAGATGGCTTTGAGAAATTGGGTTTCTCCAGCGGCAGTCATTAGGAACGACATGTCAGGAATGACATCACGTAGCTGAGTCTGCCTTGGGGAAAAGGGTTGAGTTGGATGGCATCTCTTCCAGCTCGGCTTCATCTGTGCCTCATTTGAAGTACAGATGAATACAGAAGGCCTTCTGAGGCATGGTGTGAATAAAACACCACTCAAGGCCAGAAACTATTGCAGCATTCACTCTGAGTGAAAATCCCGTGTGAAAGTTTAATTTCAGTTTTCTCCTAGAAATTTGTCTTTTCTTCATCCTCATTTTCTCTGGAAATTTTCAAGATTTTTCCCCCTAGGCCTCATAACTCTTGGAGTATGTCATTGTTTATTTCTGCTGACTTCTTTCAGGACCGTTTGTGGGACGGCTGCCAAAGATGCTGAGGTATCTTTTTCCATGTTCTTATGTCTTTCACTTAGCATGACATTGTCCATGCTTACATATATATGAAGCACACACAGAGAGCAAGTAAATAATTAAATGAAAGGAATTATTTTTCTTCATTTTCTTCTGCCTCTCTTTGCTCTCCTCTGTTCTCTGGAAAATTAGACCCAGGTACTGAGCTGCTCTGGGGTATTAAGCTATAAGAGGTCTGTCCATATCATTGTAATTATTAATTGACTGCACAAAGGAGCATGTGGAGAACAGGGCTGGAAGGGAAACTACATGTAAGCAATCAAGATAAAAAGTAGCACATGCAGGAAGTAGCAAAGTGTAGGACAGGTTGCGATAACTTTTTCTTGCATCACTTTCTGGCAGCCTCTAAGAATATTGTTTGATAGGCAAAGTCTGTTGCATGGAACAAACAGCATTGCCTGACATCTATAACTATATAGTGGAAATTGATTTTTGTTTTTCATTTTCCAATTTATGTCAAGTACAGTAAGCTAAAGAAATAGAGTTGGAAATAAATTTAGAAAATCTGTGATTGTAAATTATCAGTACTCCAAAGAGCTTACTATAGGCTTTTATCCTGTGGTTTGGTTCCTTGGGTGTTCCAGCTGTAAAAGAGAAATTATATTCCATGGAAAAGTTAAGCTTAAAGTAATTAAGGAATCTAGCCCTTTTAGCATTGTGCCTGAAACATGCTTTCTAATGGATGACACGTAGTGCTGCCTGTGACAAGAAGCTGGATGAGTGGTGGCCGTGGACTCCTGTGCAGTTCTCCCTTTTCACTGGTACTCTTCCTCCATGAGACCCTTTAAGTGAATCAAGATGGGAACCTGAGATGGCTGTCTGAAAATAGAACTGGAAATTAAAAGATGGGGTCTGCTTTCCTGTCAAAGGATTTAGACCAAATGAAATAGGACAAATTAAATTCATCTTTTCATTAAGACACTTGACATTTCCTAGAAAGATTTTCCAGATTAGTGAGCTGAAGGTCAGAAGAAGGGAGAAATCTGTCCACATTCTTTCTGTCTATGTGACACTTGTGTGGGTGATGATACCACACCCAGGGCTTTGTCTTCACAATTGTGTGTATCTTAGTTCAGGGTTTGAATTTTTATTGCACTTTGGGTTTAAAGTCAATCTTTGAGATTTCCTCTTCCCCCCCCCATATTTTTTGCTTGGCTTTGTATTGGTTCACAGTCAGATTTTCTGCGCTGAGTTGAGTTTGCTCCATTCTAGAATGTCTGTTCCAGAATGAAGGAGGTAATTCAGCAGCCGTTGTTCAATTAATATAAATAGCAGAAGGCAAAGAAGATTGGGCCTGTGTGAGTGATCTTGTGTAGGATGTGTTAGCTTTCTCTGTAGCAGGAAGCGTTCCATCAAAGCTGCCCAATTTATTGGTTTTCTCACTTAAAAGCCAGAAGACCAGGCTGCTGACCTCAGCTTCTCTCTGTACGTGTAGATGGGGAGGCTGGAATGCAATTGCAAGAGTTCAGAGCAAACCCAAGACAGTCCTAATGGGTAACAAATGCAAAGGGTTAATACAAAAGGTGTTTTGAGCACTGACTAAAATAGCTCTGTGGCCTGTGATGAAATTGCAGAATTTTAAATGGGGAACCTTATTGTACATGCTGGTTTATAATAAGAAAGCTATTAAATATGTTTCATCATCCTAGTTCAGCTGCAGTTGTAATACATTAATTGGTGGTGTCAGCTATCACCTGCTTATTAATTCAGGCTGTTAGCAACACATTATCAAGCTCGAGGTTGGAGGGACAGAATATTGCTGGAGTTGGAAAACAAATCTGGGATAATTAGGCACATTTTAATCTGCTTCAAACACAAAATTATCTTCTCAAATGGATCTCTGCAGATACTAGATAGCAAGCATTGAAGTAGGCATTATTAATACCATAAGCATGTTATGGCCCCAGAGCCTTTGTTTTCAGCCTTGGGGCAGAAATCTCACATGTGGAAACCAAGCCTAGTCCTTATTTTTCTTACACTTAAACAAGTGGTTCATGAGGATGTTTGTGCCATGGCAGCTTTCTCACTGTCATGGCACTCTGGTTGGAAGTGCAGGATTCCAACTAAATTACTTTGGCTTTTCATTTAATTTTTTTCCTTTTTAAATTGGAATAATAATTCAGCTTTTTGGGATACATTTTAATTCCAGTGCATCCTCTTATCAGATTATTAGCTGTTTTCTAGCCAAATCTCTTGTGTCCATTTTCTGATTCAGTCTACTTTTATCTCCATTTATGAGTTTTAAAATGGAGTTAAAAGTAGACTGAATCAGAAAATGGACACAGTTTTCAAGCATTCCTTCCCTGAAAGAGAATTTTCTCCCATTATGAGATAACATTATGTGGTTTTTCTTAGCATTTATAGAACACAAGTGGGTACCAAGGTACTGCTTTAGATCTCTGTGATAATAAGCTCTCATGAGAAATTAGTTCCCTTCTGTTTTGAAGAGGCAGAAAATTATGAATTTGAAGAAACACTATAATTTGAGGAAAAATGGGAAGCTGAAGGGAAAGGAGAAAATTAGTCTCAGGATAGGGGGAAGCACTGTAGTATCTTTAGACTAAATATACTCTCACAGACCCGCTGTTGCCTCACAAATTGTACCTCTCTGAATGTAATCAACTTTGTCAAAACAGCATTTGCCATCACATTTTGTATACTCCGTTTTAGTTGCCGTGGATCAGAGTTGATCAAGTCCCAGAAAACTGGGTTTGAGGGGGCCTCTGGAGGTGGCTGAATTAGGTCTTGTGCCAACTTAGATCACACAGCAGGGACACACTGACTTTATAAGCTTTTCTTTATTATTTGTTTCCTCCTGGAAATCAAAAAATATTGCCAAGTACTCAAGAGATTGCAACCTTGGCTGTCAGGGAATTGCCTAACTTTACCATGTTGTCAGTTTTAGTAAAGAAAACTGTTTTGTGAACTTTTTTATATTTAATTTTTTTTCTTTTAAAGGGCCAATTAATGTAATTAGAGACTTTGTTAATGACCACAGCATAATGGCAGCTCCTTCCTTAATTTTAACATGGTCCCATTTTCAAGAGCCTTCAGAGGAAGCTATTTCAGCCTGTTTGCTGATTTTTCTTAAAAGCAGATTTTTTTTGCTATTGTACATACTTGCCTACCATCACTCCACATTAGTTGTGATTTACAGTCTGTTTAATTCTTAATTCCTGAATTATTTTATGGTTCTGACTTCTCAAAATAAAATTCTTGGTGGAGGGGAGGAAGAAACAACTTAGTTCTGTGTTGTTTCTCCCCTGGAGAAGTACTGTAGGCAAAAAATGAACTATTTGCTGCTTGGTTTATGGCCCTCTCCATTCTTAGCAGCTTCTGTTTTCATGTTTCCTGCTAAATGTGACCTGGAAGTGCACTGGGGTTTAATAGCTTGAATTTCAGCTGCTACCTCCTACAATGCCTTGTCTTTACCACTAAACTGATTTAATGGGATCTTTTATATATGTGTATATATATATATATATATATATATATAGATGTAGCTTTCCCTATTCAAAAAGTGCTCTTGAATCTGAAAAACCATGACATCGAGATGATTCTTACTGTTCGATGTGTATCCTCCAAATACCTGAGTCATGCCTGCTCACTTTTGTAACAAAAACATTTATTTTGTTACCATTAACCATGGTGAGTCGTGGTAATGCAAAATGAAATTTGTGGGCTGCTTTGCTTTTCTTTATGAACAAGATGCAGCCCAGGCTATCTCAAAAGAAAAAAAATAAAACAGAGTGGAGCATTTCTGTATTAAATGATTTCATGTCATAGTTGGGTTTTGGGGGTACTTGGGGGACAGTTCTGCTCCTTAATACATTATTGATTTGCATAATAAATGTATTTGGGCTCAGAAGCAGAAGGAACAACTCAAGCAGTGAGTCAGACAACCAAGGTTTTACTTCCTGCCCTTGTGATCGTTCACCCATGTTTGTGTGTTTGGAAACCCTTCCTGTCTTCCTGTGGGATGAGGGTGCTCATTACCCATGGGGAAAGTTGGGAGCAATCCCTTTGCTCCCCAGTTAGCCCAGAAAAAGCTGCTGCCTGGTTTGTGTTTCTCTGGTAATGGAGGTGTGTGTTTTAGAAAATGGGACTATTTATTAGCTTGACCTGGTTGCCAGTTCGTTCTGCAGCCTCCCATCCTTCTAAGGGAAAACCACAGGAAATTATTGTATCTGCAGTAATACAGGTGCTCTGTGCAACCCTCCCCTCCTGTCCTTCAGGATGCCTCCCTGACCTTTTTGCACACTATCCCCAGCAAACACTCAGGCCTTTCAGGTCATTCCAGAATTAGTTTGAAACATTTGCTGCCTCCAAACCACTTCCAGGCTTTCCTGGACACTAGCCCACCAGGATGTCCTTTCAGAGTCTTCTCTCTGCTTCCAAGGCCAATCAGTTTGGCTGCCAGACTTAAATCCATTCTCTTCATTTTCCCCATTATCCTGTCTCTGGCACCAAGCAGAGGAAGAGCCAACCAAGTCTCCACAAGAATTAATTGTCTCACCCTGCCCTTTAGTTCTCTAGTTCTTGAGATATTTTTTGGATGAAGAGCAGGTTGATGTGTCTTTTAGATACAATCAGAATTTATGTTCCTGTTAATCAGTTACTGGCATGTGTAAAGATTTGTATGCATAAAGAAATAATATTTATACTTACCAGTATTTTAAAGCTGGATTAATTATAGCTGATCACAGTTGTAAATGCACTTCAAGGGGTATAAAAGGTAATACTCCATGCACAGTTCTGGAATTATTTTGAAAGAGGTAAAAAGACTGTTGTCAAAGGAGATTTTCTGATAGATGTTTGATTTTGTACCATGTAGCTTTCCATCATCATTGTCTTTTAAAACTGGAAGAGAAAAGTTGATACTATCCGGGAGGAAAAGGAACTTTACCAAGGTTGTGCTGCTCCCAGGCAGGAGTGTTTGGAAAAGACAGCAAACCTAAGGCACTTGGAAGGAGTTCAGGGATTTCTAGTTAGATATGACATGATATGATAAGTGATGTGATATGATACATGGGCAAGATTATTCACCTTTTACATTCATCCTTCCGTATTCAAACCAAGCCACACCTCCCTGATTTACTCCAAGCCCTGGAATTTAGCTCTCTGCTACTGCCAGCCTGCCTGAGCAGTGCAGGGAGATGTGTTGCAGTGGGGTTTGCAGGGAAATGGGTTGCAGTGGGGTTTGCAGGGAAATGTGTTGCAGTGGGGTTTGCAGGGAAATGTGTTGCAGTGGGGTTTGCAGGCTGCTCTGGGAACAAGGTGTTTGCAGCAGAGCAGATCTCCCTTGTCTGCCCCCAGCGTCCTTGGCTCCGCCATGGCCCGGCTGCTCCCAGCTCCTGTGAGAGGAGCTGTGCTTTGGGTACAAATGCACCACGTGCTGCTGGAGAGCTGGTGATGCTCACCTGGGCTATGTGGATCCCCTTCTCCTGTGTCAGAGAGAATCCCAGCTGGACCCACTGGATGGTGCTCTCTGGGTGGTTGCCCTTATGGCTCCTGAGCTGACTGCCTTGCTGCTGGACAGTTCAGAAGGGAGGGAACAAACTGGCATTCGTTGATTTGTGTCCACAGAAAATTCAAGAAAAGAGAGGTTTAAGAAATCCTAGTAAATTACCATGTATTTCCTTCTTCAAGAAATCATTAAAAATACTGTTTAAATATGTGAGAATAACTTGTTCTTAAGAAACTTTCAACAAGATTTCCACACTTTCCCCAGGCAGTCTCAGCTGTAATTTGTGTTAGATAACTTTTATACTGTCCCACTCTCATCTTTCCTCCTGCAGTTTAAGCCTCTGATCTCTTGGCAATTTTCAGGTGAAGAACTGACTTTGCTACAAAAGGTGATAAATCTGTACATCTGAGTCTGTTATCACATCTCTGCTCTTCCCTTCTCCAGCCTGAGTAAATTCAGTTCTTTCCATCTTTCCACACAGACCTTGGTTTATATACCTTTGATGGCTCTTAATACACTCTTCTGGACTTTTTATATCTGGGCCTATTTTTTATTGAAAAGTGTCATCAGGAACAGGACGCAATGTTCCAGCAAAAGTTTGACCAGTCCAGCCTTGCTATCTTGTTCTCAATCCCAAAGTTACTAAAATATTTTCACAGTTGAGTGATTGGAAGGCAGCACATCAACTCCTTAACTGGCATGAATTTACCTCCGCAGAAAATCTGGGCAAAGCGTCTGTTTATGGGAGAGTGTTTGAGGCTTTTCCGCTGCTGATGGGTAGGGAATGTCACAAGAACAACAGAGCTTGTACTATTTTTACCAGTTCAGCTGTGATCTGCCTGTTAAACCAGGCTGATCATCCTTATGGGCTCGTTCCCTTGAGAGCTCTCACATGCACTCAAACCACACCATCCCACGACAGGATAATGGCCAGGTGGCAGCTCTGTCCCCTTTCTCACTGCTAGGATACGAAGCAAATGCATTTTCTTTTCCTCTAACAGACCTGGGAAACCTGTGTGTTATTGCCTGACTCAAAGCAGGGTGTCATGTTTTCCCTAACCCCTCGTGTAGGTCCTGATAAGACAAAGCTTTTTTCTGCAGCACCAAGTTGCTGACAGCTCACCCTCAGGCTGGGCTAGCAGCAAGCCCCAGATCTTCTTTTCTGCAAGAAACTTCAGTTACTGCTGTTGATTATTTGACCCCAAAAGCACTGCTTTGTGGTTATTGTAAGTGAATTGCCTCCTGTTCAGTTCGGGTTATTCCTCTAATTCAATTTCCTTTTGAGTTTCAGCTCTCCAACAGGCAGTGCAGCACTTTGATGAGTGCAAATTTGCAGTCCGAACAGGTTGTGGAATTTAATCTGTATAAATTTCACCTTAAACATATATTCATAACCCCTTTGGAAATAATCACTCAAAATGTAATTAACCCAATTGCTTTTTCTAATTCCTCACAGATGTACTTGAGGAATGAAAAAGCCTGCAGCTTAAATATATTTATTCCAATTTTTTCATTTTACAACTTGAATTTGCCAAATCAGTTTTCAGGGTTAGTTAAAGGAATCATCTGGGCATATCATAAAATGGTTTGGGTTGAAAGGGACATGAAAGCTCATTTTGGTCCACCCACTGCCATGTGCAGGGACACTTTCCACTATCCCAGGTTGCTGCAAGCCCTGTCCAGCCTGGCCTTGGACACTTCCTCGCATGGGGCAGCCACAGCTGCTCTGGGCAACCTGTGCCAGGCTCACGCCCTCACCTCCTCCCAGTAAAATGGTTTTTTTTCATGATGACATTTTCAACCTTGAGCTTTTGGAGTGTTGGGTGTTGATGTGTTTTGAGTTTGTTTTGTTTTTGAAGTGTTTCTGGTTCATCAAACAAAATAATGATCTCGAGTTTTGGCGTTCCAGTGTCCAATGACCCGTGCCACTGTCCATGCATCCTGCTCTGCTGGAGTGTCACTGGATGTCACCTGCAGGTATTACAGAAAGATGAGAATAGGCTGATTGTTCCATCTTCATTTGGTTGGGTATTTCTGTGAAGAAATGAGGCAGGCAGCTTCCCACAGGAGCAGACAGCCTCCTCTGTAGCTGTGCTGTTGTGCTGAGGCCTGCAGGACAAGGCTGGGACAAGCTGGAATCCAGGCTGTCCTCATCCAAATCCTGATTCCTTGTGTGCAAGGAAGGATTTGTCTTTCACAAGATGGGAAACAGAGGAAGTTGCTGGATTATGTTTCATCCCAAAAAATGGACTGTGTTGCAGATCAAGGTGCTGGTAAGTCATATGCAGGGCCAGAAAACTAATAGGCAGCTACAGCTCCAGTATTCAAAATTACAAATGCATTTGTGCTCCTTCAAATTCCTGCTTCTCTGCTGAGCTAAGACCAAATTTCATGATGTAATGGACAGTGGCATATAAAGACATTTTCTTAAAAGACCATTTGAAGCTTTTGGGTCTTTGGGGGTAGGTATATGGTGTTTAACAGCAAGGACATTTCCTACAAAATTACTGCTGGGCCTTCATTAGGTTTTAAAGGTTGGAGATGACCAATTAGGCACGCTCCAGGTGTTTGCTCTGCTATAGCTAATGCAGGATTTTATTAGAATTATGACCTTTATTTGCTTTTGAATCATGTGCAGCAAAATGGAATCGTCACTCCTTATCAGTGAATTGGATTTTGGTTTTGGGAATAAACCATGCGTGCTCTTATTTGTGCATGGGAGTTTGTTCCTTGCCAAAAATCCATGGATTATGATGAAGAAGGGAGGAAAAATAATTCCTTGCCAGAGTAAAACATAAAAGATATATCTATATCTATCTATATCGTATATATGTGTGTGTGTATATATATATATATGTATAAATTGCCAGTTTCTTTTTATAAAATGGCTTTACTGGGGAGGCAAGGTGTGTTGCTCAGCTATTCTTGTATGGAAAGTAAATGTGCTGTCTCACTTGAACTCAGTCTTCTGGCAACCATTGTCCATGGCCAGGGTATTTGGCTTTGCAAACACACAGCAAAAGTGTACAAGGAAAACCCCCACCCTTGTGTAGCCTAATTCCCTTGGCTTGCATAAGGGAAACTTTGAATTTAGCAAATGGAACAAGTGTGCTCCCAGCCTGATCTGTTTGGGAGCAGTTGATAAATGGTGTCAAAACAGTCCCGTGTACTTGGAATAAAATCTGTGCGTTTCTGAAGAAACACTTGCAAATATTGCTGTTCTGCAGAAGTGTCTGAAACAGTTGGTGCTGGTGCAACACTGGCCAGGCAGGAATGGAATTAAAATATTTCCTCGCTGCCGTCTGCTCGAGGCTTATCAGCTGCTGATGCCATAGAGAAACTTGGTCTATAGTACCCTGATCCAAACTGAAAATCTTGTCCTGCATAAACGTTTTTTAACGAAATTTTCCAGCAACTTGGGTTTTCACAGCAATGTTTTGATTGCAGTCAGTCTCCCCACAAAACTCAGCGTAAATCAAGACTTATTTCAGTGTTCTTGCAGTTCAGAAAATGCAATTTGAAATTTTATTTTTTTTTTTTTCTTTTTTGCCAAAGACAGCCAGTGAGTGTCCTTCATCTCCCAGCCTGTGCTGGGTGAATGTATGTAGCCTATGTAGGAAGGTGTGCTCCATGTTTTCCTCTGCCTTTCTGTCCTGTCAAGCCAGTGATGCTCCATTAGCATCAGGGACTAGGAATGTAACACGCTCAGTGTTCCTGCTTGTGGTGGCCCTGCCATACCAGGGACATTGGAACCAGCTGGTCCTTAAGGTTCCTTGTCGGGGTCTCTAGCTGGTGAGAGTGACCCCGAGGAAAGTTGGAAAGTCTCTTTTCCCAGCCCGGCGCTTGAAGAAGGAGTCAGGGCTCTTCATTTCTGGCTCTCAAGGTTGTTTATTGGATCTTATCTATAAAATTCTTTCTCCTGTCCTGCCGAGGTCAGCTCAGCAGGACAGT
>JAYDZK010000202.1:2510761-2532580 GCA_034509185.1 Euphonia xanthogaster | reverse complement strand
AATTTGTCGTGGCTTGCAGATTTTCATCTAAGGTTGGTAACTTGTTCCACGGGTCATAATCAAAACCACAGGCATTTTGGGCTCTGTGCCAGGGTCTCTGAGATGTCTCTGAGACAGCCAGAGGGATGTCCTGGGTCCTGACAGTTCCTTCCAACCTAAACCATTCTGTCATTCCATTATTCCCATTCTATGATTTTTCCATTAATTTTTACATTGATGCATTTTCAGTTTGTTATCTAGATGCACCTACATTTAGGAGCCAGTGGAGCCTGTATTCACAAGATTTTATTTATTACACACAGTTTTGCCATGGTTAAACCAGAAATAATTCATTACATACAAAATGTCATTCCCTTGAAGCTATAATTTGATATACCTCCTAGAAATACAAGTGTGGATTTTCTTAAATAACTTGCTTAGTTAAATAAATCTAAATAAACCCAAGTTGGTCCACTCAGGTAAGGATTGGGTGCTTGAAGAGAGGAAGTACATGCAAAACAGAAATGCACCCACAGCAACACACAAAATTCTAAATGCAGCTGAACTGGGTGTTCCTTCCCTTTTTCTGCCCCCCTGTTGGGATGGTGTCTGTGTGTACAACTGGAGATGGGCATGCCAGGAACATGCCAGGGAGAGAACAGATTGGTTCCCTTCACTGCCAGGGAGGATTTAACCTATTTATGGCACTGGGGTGTTGGTACAGGAAAAGCCAAGCCTGCCCAGGCTGCATTTGCTGATAGCACTTGTTCTGAATTCACACCTCATCAATCCATTATCTAAGGAAATGAGGGAAGAAAGGAACCATGGCTTAATTGGGGTGGGTGGATGATAATGCCAGGCAGGCAAGAGGCCAACCTGGGCCTCAGCCAGCGGCAAAACTTCTTCTGGGAAGGGGAATGTGATTCTCTAACCTGTGATTGTCACCACGAACACGGAGAGAGTCCCTGAGCCATGGACACTGCCACTTCTTGGGTCTTAAAGCCTCTCTTGCTGCTTCAGCTGCTAGCTTGCTTCAGGATGGAAATGTGCAGGCTCAGTGTTTCATTTTTGTCACTTCTCTGCAAGAAAAGCAACTACCTGCAGGTGGAGAAAGGCCAGCAAATGCCTTTTGAAAAACATCTGAAGCCACGGTCATAATTGGGAAGAATTTTGACGTAGGAGTTATTAAGGAGAGAGAAATGGAATTTTTTAAGCACATTCCTGAGGGAGTGAGTGGGAGAAATCGTTCTGTTTGCTGAGAGCATGAAATAATGTGTGTGCATTTTGGGGGTTTATTAGAAGGCAACATGGGCTTTGTGTGACTCCATTTGTTTAGCTCCTTAATTCAAATTTATCTCTTCCATCTACAGGCTCATCAAGAGCTCCATAGTAGTCAGGCACTTGAAAATTTTAACCTTTGTCAGATTGTTTTGTTGCATTTTCTTGTCTCAGTAACACACCTTGGAAATTGCAGATTCAAGAAGAGAATGAGAATTTTCTTCTCTTTTTTTCATCCCTAGGGAAGGCAAGAATAAAGAAAAAATGTTGGTTTTGGCTAGAAAAGCAAAATAAAAATAAAGGGATGGGCATCATACGCAGCTCTTTATTTTGTTGGCTCCATTGTTGTGTTTGTTACCAGTGGAGTATCTGCAGCTCTATGAGCTATGTTATTAGCTGTAATATAGGTGAAAATAGGGCTTGGATGGTCTTGGAGCAACCTGCTCCAGTGGAAGGTTCCCTGCCCACTGCAGAGGGCTTGGAAATGGATAAGCTTTAAGGCCTCTCCAAGCCAAATCATTCTGTGATTCCATGGCCCCACTAAGCCCCCATGGCACCAGTAAGGAGCCCCAGTGACCCAGAGAGGCTTTTATTCCAGCAATCAAATCCTTAAAAGTGGCTGATGCAAAGGATATTTATAGGCTCAGGAGGAATGCTGATGAGAGATTTTTCTGGATCAAATGAAATAAAAATGAGGTTTGTTCCCAAGCAAATGCTCTAAATCATGGTGAAGCTAACATCTTAATTTTGGAGTCCAACTGGGAAAGAGTGGGAGCAGCCATTTCAGATCCTGTACAGGGAACACGGGTAATCTCAGAAGAGAAGGAGGTGTTTCTTTGTCAAACCAAGCCTTCCAGCTTAGCTCCTAGAACTGCCATTGGCTGTATTTTCTAGCATGGGGTTTCATCCTTCATCCCATAGGAATGAGAATGAAGACAGATGGGAAGAAGGGAGGGGGAAGAAAAAAACAAACAAACAAAAGCTCTTTTCCTGGACTGGAACAGTTTGGAGGATTCTAGAAAATGTAGTCAATGCAGAGCTGTTTACCAGTGTTGGACTGGGATAGCTCCATGGGCCCTGTTAAATGCCTTACATTAGATACTGATTTTTCCACAGTACTAGGAAATCTTGTGCACTTTGTGAAGCACCAGATGTTGGCCTGGGATTGCCTCGGAACAGCGTGGGTATCACTGGCACCTGCAGATAATTCCAGAGATGCAGGAAGATCCATAGACCTACCTAGGCATTATTTTGCTGGCGAAATCAGGATTTACATTTCTCCATACCAGAAGTGGAGCTGTTCTTGCCTTTTTCCTTTGCTTACTTTTTGTTTGGGGGTGGCTAACTAAAAGCATATAAAGAATGAATTAAAAGCTGTTTGCACTTTATGCCTTTAATATATCAGAATGCCAATGTCTCCAGCAACCTTGCTATTAACATGAAGTAGAAATTTATTGTCCTTGGAGTTGACTTGTAGCTTTGGCAACAAACAGAATTACTGTTGTGGGGTTTATGTTGGGTTTTATATGACAGCCCAGGATGATGCATTTCTCAAAGCACTTGAGATGCAATTTCAGAGAGGCAAATGAGATTCAGTCAATGGGTCAGAGCAACACAGTTCAAAGGCCCATAGTTCATAAAATATTTATGTGCTGTTATAAAAGTAAAGAGGAAAGGGAGCTTATGTAACATACCAGAAAGAATGAAGAGCCAGCAGAAAACTTCCTCTCCCATCCCACAACTGAACTGAACTTGCATATTTCCAGAGAAAGTGTGTCCAGCCATGGCTTTTCCACAGCTATCCCAGCGTGTCTGCCATTTCAAATCCAATTATTCAGTTCTTTCCTATTCTATTGTTCTTAGATGGATGCGTCATGTCCAAGCTATGCTCACTGTGACCAACTGCAGAAAAGTAGTTTGCCACAAGATTTTTTGTTGGTTTTTTTTGATATAATAATTTAAATGCAAGGGAAAAGAGGAAGGAGGAGAGCGACATCAGAAAATATACTGGAGTGTTTAAATTCGAATGACATTTCAAAGAAAATCACCCCAAACCACAACCCCTCTAAGCAGAAAAAAATATCTGAACTTCCAGGCAATAAAAACCTGAGAGGAAATTTTGTTGCCTGTTAGCTGACTCATGGTGTCCTTTACACTGTTGTTGCCTGTGGTAATTCCAATTTTTGGATTTTTCTGGATTCTTAGATTAGTGTCTATTTAGTTTTAAAATACTGATTTTATATTGACTCTGTCTAAAATACTATGCCTGAAAGTTCTACAGGAAAATGTAAAAAAAAAAATGAAAGGCTTAATTTAAACTTTTGGGTAATGTTACTCATTAGAGGAAGCCCTCTTGGTATCACTAAGTTCCACTCTGATTCTAATGTGGTTTTGATGGATTTTTCATCTTTCCCTTCTTTCTTTTACCTTGTTTGTCCATAGTCTCCTTACCTGGAGCTGTGGCTGCAGTTTCCCCAGTGACCATCAGCCCTGCTTCCATCCTGAGGAAGTAGATGATATGAGAAGTTATATAAGAGAGATTATAGGAGTAGATTATATGGGAGAAACTTCCAAGTCAGAGCCAGAACGCATATTTAGCCCAGACTCTTGGCTCCCAAGGAGTGCAGGCAGAGGCTTTACAGACCTTTTGCTGCTCTCCCATTCTGCTGCTGCTGACTCTTTAGTCACCTCCCCTGCATTCTGATTTTGAACACACAGACTTAAGCCTGGGGGTGAGAAGCAGATGCTTGACTTTAACACAAATAATAGCAAGGAAGTTGGTCCTGCAGTTTGTCGAGCACTGCTTGTGAAAAGCAGGGCATGAAATGGACTGTTGAGGAATTTTACAGTCATGCAGCCAGATTACCAGAATTCAAAATGCTTTAACTGCTGGATATTGAATGAGCCAACTGGGAGAGTTCGTGAAGAACCAAGGCAGTGTGGTTAAGTTGCAGGGGCATATTTGTAGAAGAAGTTGAAAATGTGTTTTACAGTGTGCCCCCACTCCTGTGAGAAACCTGGTGAGGTGATCCTGCACGAGCCCAGTGCCCTAACAATATATAGGAAGCTGGCAGTGACTTACTGCCCTTTGTACAGCTGTACACAGGGGTGTTGATTTTTCTGTTGGGTGGGACCAGGTACTAATGCTGTACTAATTGCTGTCACTAATGGGACAGTAGAGATAACAGCGTGAGCTGACAGGCTCCCTGCGGTTCACAGCTTCCTCTGGGCCTGGCTCCTGTGTGACCCCTTGGAGCTACACCCCACAGATTTGTTTAGGGAGTGGCAAAGTCTCCTGCAGACAAAGCTGAGCAGATGTTGTGGTTCCAGCAGTGTTCCTGACATGTTCCCTTCCCCTGAACACAGCCACGGCTCTGTGGTGGTGTCACCACTCGTCACCTCTGTGCTGTGGTACAGTCTTAGCTGCTACAGTCACTGTACACAGTGTCAGAGAATTGCCGTGGGGCTGATCTGCTCCTCCTTTAGCCTTCCTGGCTCCTGAAGGGGAAAGAAAGATTTAGCTTTTTCACACAAGACAGATGCAAAGCATGCCTGATTCTTATCTCTTCGCCTTCCCTCTTTTCCCTTTACAATCCCCTTTACAATATGCAAATTTCTATTCCCACTTAGAGAAGAATGTTGAAAATAACAAAAACAGATTCTAACTGATGATGCTTTGTTCAGCATTACACCATTTTGTTAATTTTGATGTTATTGCTAGGACTATTAACCACTGAAATACAGAATTTCACCACTTGGACAGGATGTAAGTGATTTGGAAGCCACAAGTTATTTGCCACTGATTGAGTAATTTTCCACAGAGGTAACTGTGCTTCAGAAGAATGGAAGGGTTGTGATCTTGCTGTCATATTTTTCCAACTACATTTCCCACTGGAAACCTTGGGGTTGGAGACCAAATAGGCAGGACCTGCTTTTCTGTGATGACACACTGATAAATGCTAAATGTGTTTCCCTTTCTCCTGAACAGCTAGTGTTTCTCAAAGAATGACTACTTCTAGCTTTTATTTTCAGTTCTTCATGAGTTCTCATTTTCTGGGAGGTGTTTGCCCTTAAATCCCTTCTCACAGGGTATGTGATGCTAATATCACTCTACTTAAATGAGTCTTTTCAGACAGGGGGACAAAGCCCCACAGAAGGCAGCATACAGTGCTGATGGTATCCTTGCACAGGTTCCATTAGTGTTTTAGGAGTTGCTGGATACGATGAATGCATGCTTCCAAAACTTTGTGTGTGTCCCTTTTACACCTCACTTAGTCTTATCCAGCTCACTCTGTTACATGAGTCATTTTTGAGCTGTTTTGTCTGGGATTAAAATCACCTACTGGCATCTTAACTAAGACACAGCTTCATGAACACATTAACATTTTTTAGCAAGTGCTTTATGTAAGCTTTGTCTGCTTTTATGCATAATTGCTAGACGTGTAAGCGACTCTGCTTCTAGATTTTTGTGGGACCAACAGCAGTAAGGCACCTGTTTTATGCTCCATTTTATTTCCAGGGATGTTGCATCCCAGCCCCAGTTGCTGTTAGGCCTTTGGACGCTGCCTCAATGCAGCAGCCAAGCAAGATGTGAGCAAGGAGCAGGGTGGATGAGAGTTGGGAGGGATTAGGGAGTGCAGAGCTGACATCCAAGAGAGCACTGCTTGTTTTGCTAAGCCGGATTTAGAGGGAAATAAAGAAGCATTTTTCCAAATCTCTTCATTATTCATTGCACAGTGGCCTAGAAACAGATGTGCTGTTAACCTCTGTCCCCTGTTAACTCCAGTTTGTTCCCTTCTCTGGTGGGGGAGCCTGAGGGAGGGGGAGAAATCCAGCAGGGGGGTGTGAGGGGGCTTCACATCGTCTGTGCCATGGCATCTTGCAGCCCTCAACTGTAACAGGGAGAGTTCTCCAATTCCATCACATTCCTGCTCCACAGGGGAGCCTTACATTTCTCCTGGCCCTTGCCTAGTTTGGGCAGGGAACAAAGGTAGCAACTCAAATCCATTGGTACAGGAGCAGAGAAATCCCTGTGAGGTACCACAGAGCTTCATCAGGTACCATTAGTGACAGGACAAAAGGGAGGGGCCTCAGGCTGTGCCAGTGGAAGGTTTAGGTTGGAGAGTAAGGAAAATATCTTCACCCGAAGGACTGTCACGTTCTGGGACCGCCTGAAGCTCAAGTCAGCATCCGTGAGGGATTTAAAAGACACGTAGGTGTGGCACTTAGGGACATGGTTTAGCTGAGGAATTGTCATTGTCAGGTCACTGGTTGGACTCCATCCTGAAGGTCTTTTCCAGCCGTGGGTCACAGTGAGCTGGTCACGTACCTGCTGAAGTTGCTTTGCTCCTTTTGACTTCCAACATGTGGTGCTTTGAATGCAGACATTTTACTTCCCTTTTAAATGCTGTACTGTATAGTGTGTGCTGTCTCTGATGTGGTAGTTAAAAATTGTCACAGAACTGGCTGACAGCCCTGCGACACTGCTCCCCACTCTTCTCCCTGTGCTATAACAGCACACCTACATCCACTCAGACACTGGCAGTGAAAGCAGCTCCTTTCCATGTGGGATCTCTCCTGTGAGTAAACAAAGATGTTCCATTTCCCTGTGGTGTCAGGAGCCTGTCTTGTGGGACCCAGGTTAATGCAGTGCCTCATTATCTTCATCCATTATTTCTTTGGGAACCACACACAGTGCCTTTGTCTTGATCAGAACTGAATGTGAATATTGTGGTGAAATCAAATAGCAGGAAATATCAAATATCAGGAAATAGAAAATCCAGCAGCCAGCAATATGTGACAGAACTCATACATGGCTGCTGGCAATCATTGTAAATAAGCAGGTGCCTGTAAGCACTGTATTTTAACAAGTCCAGTTACTAAGTGGTTTGGCATCAGGGTGAGGCTCATTTGCATCCTGCCCCCTCTTTTATCAGGACTAAGAAGCCCATTTTGAGCTTTAGATGTATTGTGCTACAGGCATGGTTCCATCCCTGCTCAAAGGGATGAGTAGCAGTCAGAAATAGACTCAGAAACTGCTATCAGAGTGTCAGAAGGACAAAAGGACTGGAGGTCAGTGGGGATGCTCAGGCTGAAAACTATGCAGAACCCAGAAGAGAGCATTTCCTGGCTGCCAGCCCCCCTCCCTCTCAAGGCAGGGTTATTCCTCTCACTGATGATTCAGTGCCACTGCTGTTGCCAGTCAATGTCAGCCCAGAAAACCAGCAATATTGTTGAAAATTCAAATTAGAGTTTGGGTTTTTTTCCCAGATAAAGCTGTTCTTCACATTATCAGGGCTAAGATTTTTCTGGGAAAAGTACTCTGGAGCGGCGTGGAGCAGTTGTGGGTGGTGTCTGTCCCAGGATGCCTGCAGGGACAGCAGCAGAGGGCATTGCTCTCTCTCGCTGCCAAGAACAGCCCTTACATGAGGGGTCTGGGTGGGCACAGCAGCCTCTGCAAAACTGGAGCTTGGCTTGTTGAAGTGAGTGGCACACTCAGTTCTGAGCAGCACCTTCTCATTTCATATGCAGCAACACCCAGGGCTCTGGCTGAAATGCATAATGAAACTCCAAAGACTGCAGCAGGAATCCAGCTGTCTCAGGCTGCTGTGCCATACACTGGGGATGAAGGAGAAGATAATAATTTCCTTTTGATGCCTGTGCTCACGTTTTACAATGATGTTATGTGATAGAATGCATTAAGTAGAACAAATAGAGTAACCAAGTTGAGATGAAACAGGAATAATCACCCAAGAATGTTTCTTAATTAACCAGCATTCCCAATGAACCTCCACGTGAAAAAAAGCAGTTTGGTGCATTAATTCATAGACTCATTTTGATACTTTGATGACTCTGAGCAAAAATTTACCTAGAAGCCTATTCAATTAAAATTGATTGAATTACACTTTTATTTAAATAGGTACATATTGATTAAGGGGGGCAGAATCTGTTCTCTATCCTGTTATAGAATCTTGGAAACAGTTGAGCTTGAGACAGAGCAGGATAATAGAAATGTTATAAATACTAAAGAGAGCTTGTGGCTGTTACCACTTGATCATCATACTCTCACAATAATAATTTATCTCCAATGTTAAATTACTGTCTGTAAGACTTATCCAAGGATTCAAATGAAACCTAATGGCCTATGGTACACTTAGGCTCACTGAAGCAGTGGAGCTATGATGTTCTCCAATGTCACACTCAGGAATGGTGTGTTTATGTAGTTGTTCAGTGGTTAATAAAAAGTTACAGCTGTCACAAAGCTTGGATGTTGTGAAGGTGTCTAAAACACTTGAGATGTCTCTGAAGCACCACATAGTCCTATTTTTTTCCTCAGTGTCATAATGTTCTTTAATTATAAAGCAATTACCTCTCTCAAATGATTCCATATAAGCCTGTGATGTGGTAGTTGTTAACCTGTATTTTACATCTTGTCTTTTTGCCTTCAGTCATCCTTGCTGTCAATTCAAGGTCATTTTATAGCATTTAAGTTGGTAAAGGCTCTAAGTGCTGGATGTATGAATAATAACTAAGGGCAAGTTTAATTCAGAAATGGTTCTAAATGCTCAAAATGAGTACTTTAATTAGAGAGTAATGTAAGACAATAACTGTTTAGCTGCTACCTTAAGGGCTGCCATCACATATGTCATTTTTATGAGAGATGTCTTCTTATGAAAGGCAGCCATATAATGAATATCTTTCATGTCCCTTAGGTGCAGTCATTGATTAAATTCTTCCTATATAAAGATGAACCAACTTTCCTAAACTGTCACAGAAACAGGTGGAAAATATTTCACACATGTGCATGGCAAGTCGTGTAAAAACTCCTGTGTTGTTTGCAATTAAAGTATTCTTTTAGACAGAGTATGAGACACCTTGGAGAGAGTTTGCCCTGTCTGTAGCAGTGACTATTCTGGGATATTAGGAGGCTCTGGGGTGCTGTTCTCCCCAGCACAGCAGAGAACAGGGGCTGGAATGGAGGCACCTCTCCATTACAAACTGGGATGTGCTGTGTCCCTGTCCTGGCATGCTGGTCCTGCTCCAGCCTTGCTCTGGGAGTACCCGAGGGAGGATTCTTCTGCACACAGTTTTTAGACTCCATTTATCTCCTTTTCTTCTGTTTTTTCTCCTGCAAAAATGACCAAAGCAGGACTGCAAATCCATCTCTAACTAATGAAATCCATCTCTAACTAATGGCAGAGTCATTTTAGGTTCCTTTCCCCTGTAACTTGGTGATTAGGTGTCATATCTGCTGGCATCTGCTGTTGCTGAGCCCAGAATTTGGTGGCGAGGTCTGGATTTGTGGTTGGCATGCAAAGCATTTGGTCCCATTGTTTTCTTTCCATGTCACTCCCGTGTAGACATGGAACCACAACACTGCTTATGCAATCACACATTTCCCCCTTTTCCTAAATGAGTTACAGTGATAAAGCTGGAGACGTTGTGCTGTTTCCACAGCTGCAGCAAGCTGGGAGCAAAGAAAACAATAGCTGCATGGACACATGTGCATTCCAGCTGCTGCCAGCTCCCACATTCTCCCTTCTCCTTGTCCTCCTCCCATTGGAGCAGATAAATTGCCTCAGTGACAGGAAAGGTTGGTAGCAGATAAGCTGCCAGTTTAATAATGTTTGGTAGAAAATTCAGAATTAGTGTATGAAAATACTAATTGCAGCTTAATTTGGGGGATGATTTAAAGTTCAGGCTTCTGGAACTGGGCAGAGTAGCCCTGAGGAAATGCAGATGAAGGTTTCTGTTCCTTCTCCCTCCCAGCTTGGTCCCACAGTAAGATATTTTTCCTTTAAAGCTCACAACTCTGGAGACAGCAGTTGCTTTCCTGCTGTTCACTGAGCTCTGCCCTGCTCCTTGGGTGTCAGTTGCATCTGCAGGAGCTGGGAAGATAAAAGAGAGAGGATCTGGTGCATATCCTGGAGATGTAAAACTGTTGGAATAGAGAGCTATGGAGAACAGCTTTTTATGGCATGATTCCCCAGTTTTCAAGCATTTCTAGGTGCCAGGTGATAAAAATCCCTTTCACAGTATAAACAATATCAGGGTGTAAGGACATAATTTAAATGGCCAGATGCCAGGGCTGGTGTGAGATCAGAATTTAGAAATGATTCTGAGGTTGAGTTCATGCATCAAAATCCAAATGGCATTTGGTGAAATAAGGATGTCTCAGCTCCTCTAAGTCCTTGGAGAAAGGTCATGGGAGCAACACTGATAACATTATTGGTCTGCAAGGAAATTGCTACTTTATTTTTCTTTTCCTGAATTTGATGGAAGATCCTTAACTGATTTAAAAACTACAATGAAAAACTTGAAAGTAGGGCAAGATACAGAATCTTCCCAATGACATATATGCAGTAGCATTGCCAGAGTGATAAAACAGTAAATAACCTGAGTTAGACTTTTTATGTAAGCACTTCATTTAGAAGTAGATGCCTTTTTCAGTCTGATTTATAAGCACATAAAAATTCTAGGAATACAGCTGAGGATGAAATAAATGTGTGTGTATGTCTGAGTGGAGACTTCAGGTCTGATTTGTGTGGGCTGGCACAGTGAAAGTCTGTGAAGGTTTGGAGTTTGTATTTAGTTTTTAGTGTTGCATTTTCTTCTCTGATGCATTTCCACTCCTAATCCACCTTCCCCCCAAATCCCAAAGTCATAAGCCAGAAGATAAAAATGGTTAAATGACAGATAATGAGTGATAGATTCAATATAGAAAATTGTATTTTTCTGCTCTTTTTGAAAGCTGAAATGTACACTAATGTAGTGTAGGCTCAGGGCTCCTAGGGATAGGCACTGGGCAGACTATGTAGCATGAACACTTTTATGCTGACATGTAGAAGTGTATCCCATGGGATTACACACAGTTGCCATAGACTGTAAGCACTGAAGCAGTGAGATAGATGGGATTTAGCTTAGCCTGCTCTTGTCCAGAACAGATGCCAAATGTGCTGCCCTAAGGAGTGCCAAGGTGCCACTGCCTGCTTGGGCTCTCATGGCAGCTTGGCACTTCAAGTCAGCAAAGTCAGCCCTTGTCCTCAGTCTCTGAGTTAGGGAAAGAATGGAAATAAGAAGGACACAAACATTTAGCAAACATTTTGCTTCTCAGCAAACTGACTTACTAGCAGTGAGAGAGAAGCACTGTGGCTACGCACTCGGGCTTCCTTGTCATCTGTCTGAGGGGGCCAGGACTTGCTGATGGCTTGGTAGCAATTCATGTCAGGCTGTGATGGCTTTATTTGCATCTCATTTAAATCAGCTCAGCTCTACTCTCTGCCCCAGGGTCTCCTGGATCAAATCACCCCTTTTCCAGCTTTACTCTGAGTTTAGTTTTAAAAACTTCAGCTTATACAGCATGAAACGTTTCTTTTTTATGGCAGCCATTTCTGCTGCAGAGTCCTTTTGTGTGAATCTTGCTGCTCCATATCCAGCATGCCCATGGTCAGGATCCTCTGCCCTGCTCTTCACCAGCCTGGATGAAAGACTGGCAGTGGAAGAGCTCCTGAGCTGCTCCTGCTTCCATCACAAGCACCTTACAGAGCTGAAAACAACTTGGAGATGATTCAGAGTGAACATCCCTGCCCCAAGGAACAACTTTGTCAGACGTGTAGGGCTTGTGGGCTCCATGCTAAAGCCTCAGTTCACTCTGATTATTTGCTGGTGACAAGTGGAATGTTGGGGGTTTTTCCCCCCAGCAACTTGGATGTCTGAGGACTGAGAGCCCCCAAAATCACATGTTTCCCTATTTTTTACTCACCTGGAATTCCTCTGTTTTAGCTGTTGTGTTATACAAATAGTTTCAGGTAAGACGTCAAAGACTGTTCTTTATTAACCCCTAAATCTATGTTCTAGACTGGTATCTACTTGTTGTGTTTCATTATTTTTAACAGGGAAATGCACAATCATCAATAATAATCTCTTTAATTTATGTAGCATGCAGACCACAGTGCTGTCACTCTCTATGCAACTGCTGTCAAACGTGGGGTTTTTATTTAAAGTATCCTTTTCTGAATCCTAGGCTAGAGTTTATTATTTTTTAAATTGAGATTTATTTTTTCAACATATCCTGAGCTATGCAAGCATAATAAAAATACATTTTCCACATGTACTAACTAGAGCTCTGCTAGCAAAAGTTGCTGAAATTAGAAACTTCCAACTGAGCTTCTTTGTTAATCTACAGCGAGCCTTAAAAGAATCTCAGTTTGAAGACAATTAATGCAGTATTTGAAAATTGTGAGAGCTTGAAATCAATAGTGTTGTACATGTACATTACAAAATGAGAAACATCCCAGCTTCTTCTTCAGCATGGTGCAGAACCCACCCTGAAGTTAAGGGGGAAAACACTCAATAGAAAACTCCTCAGGGAAAGGTTTGTTCAGGAAAGCTGGCTTGGCCTACGTGTGTGTGAGGCTGTGCAGGGGATGTGGGGTGTGCCAGGAGAATCCCTTCCCTCCGCAGCCCCCAGCCCTGCTCTCCGTTGTGGGGAGCAGCAGTGAAAGTGTGCAAAGATTGTGTCACTGCAGATGAGAGCTGGAAACTGATGCAGCACTACTGAGGGCATCAGAAGGGGGAAATGGAGCCTCCTCAAGCTCAGGTCTCACTGACTTCAGTGTGCCTGTGGTAGTTTGCATCCATAACACCCCAGCACTTCAGTGTGCAGTTCACCTTCAGCAGCTTAATGGTCTCTGCACCTTAGGCCTGGAGGTAGGAGTGGTGTGAAGCCACTGCCTGAGCTTTGTGTCTAAATTAAAACAGGAAGGGAACTCGTGTTGGAAAGGGGTGCCATGAGCTCACACTCAGGAGGGAGGATTTATTTGCTTATTTATTTATTTTAAGAACCCTCTGAAATGTTTCTCTGAGCATCCAAGAAGCAAAGGGCAGTGAAGTCATCAGGATGCTCCCAGAGGGAGGCCATTGCTTTCAAGTTTCCCCTGCAAACAAGAAAACAGCTCAGTGTGTCAGTGAGCCAGCCCTGAGCATCTGCCTTGGCTGCAACACTTACCACAGTGGGTTTACTGTGAACATCTGAACAGCACACCAGGAAAACAAAAACGAGTAGAAAAGGCACAAAGAGCCATCCCTGCATAGTGAGGAGAAATCATTTTTCAATATGCTTCTTATTAGCTGAACATTTCTCACAAATTTTACTTAGTTCCTTGTTCTGCAGATTGGAAATTCCGGGTATTCTAAAGGAGACACCTGTGATCCAGAATCTCGGAGGAGCAGGGAGAAGGAGAGCACAGCACATCCATCTGAAGTATTCCCCTGTCTTGAACCCCTCCTCTTTCTACAGGCTCTCAGCAGTTAATGGCCTCTATGTAAATAATGCCCACGGAGGTCAAAGTCTAAAAAATGGTGAAATTAGATTCTGTGGCCTGTCAGCATTTGCCTAGATTTGACTGGTTACTGGAGCTGAAATTCTAATAATGAATTCCAGACTATTCACAGTCCTAACTTGCTTTCTGCATTTGGGGTTAAATTCAGCCAATTTATTCTAAAAAATGGAAGCCGTGTAATCTATAGGATGTATCTTGCAGACGTTTCATGGCAGTTGGTGAGCTCATGACTTTATCTGCTAGAGAACACGCTCAAAATCAGCATCTGCCTCCTAATCTCTTCATGTTTTTTCTGGTTCAGTTCTTTTTTTCCTCTTGCACAGTTTAGAAACAGTTTCAAAACAGTTGTTTTGAGACATTTTTCCTATTGCTATTAGTGCCATTTGCTTCCATATCATCACTGTCTTTTGCTCAGATTACTTTGCTTTGCTATGAATGCCCTGCAAGTCCTTTGAAAATGAAATGCTTTCACTGGAAAAGTAATGTTGGCACATAATGGATCGATTAGAAAGGCATGTGGTACAGGAAAGTGTACAAATCCTGACCTTTTTTGTCATAGTGAACAGTCTTTTGATAATCAGAGGTTGATATTTCTTTGAAGCATTTCTACACTTGAAATATTTCAACTTGAAAATGTATTGATTGCAGACTTCTTTTTTTACACATATGAGTATAAAAATGTGTCTCTTTGTCTGTGTGCCTATAGGTATATTCCAAAGCACAGCCGTGCCAAAAATAGCACACAGACACACAGACATCTGGGAAACACACCAGAGTCTCCTGCAAAGAGGCAGCAGCAGGGAATGTACGTGCATATAGGTGGATGTATGTATGTTATATGTGCAGTGTTACCAGCGTATTGAATAGCTTCCCGAGGGCACTGCTCAGTGCCTCTGTGAATGAGGCTAATTCTTGCCAGGTTTTGGTTCAATATTTGTCAGATCAACAGCTTAGGAATTTCATGCTTGGATCTCTAGTTGAAAAGCCCTCGCTGGGGAAACCGCTTGGTGTTTTAGGAATTCTTGATGGGAATTAACGTTGTGTGACTATCGTGCTTTCTGTGTAGACATTTGCCTACAAGAGGAAGATTGGTTTGCAGTGTTCTGCAGATTCTGTGGCCTGTTCCCCTCAGACCCAGCTTCTCAGATTCCAGAGAAGGGTGGTGGAAGGATCTGGCTGGGGTCCCTTCAGAGAAAATCCTGACTTCCAGCAAAATCAGCTTGTTACGGAGGAACTGCCCAGCTGGGACTGGGGGCTGACCTTGTGATCAAGGAGCCTGTCAGAGTTAAGAAAGCAGAAACTATTGACTAAAATAGCCAAGTGGGGACGAGGACTTTTCCAGTTGGATCAAAAAATGGGAATTTACTGAAAGGATTTAACAAAGTGGAGGAAAGAGAAGGGGAAGGAAATGAAATGCCTTCTGGACATAGTTCCCTGAGGAGTCCCAAAAACGGAATGAACTGAAGTACGGGGCACTGCATGGCTTTCCTGCTTGTAGTTTACCTGTTTTAAGAGGAGAATGTTGCAGCTGAACCATGGGAAGGATGTGGGACTTCTGCATGTGTGACATTTCTTTTACAAAAGCCAAGTGCAGATCCCAGAAACCCATAATCCTCAGGGTGTGTTTTAGCTCTCTCCTGCAGCATCTCCTGGGTTGTCAGCACCAGCCTGTGAGTTTGGGGACAATTGGGTGGCAGGGCTCCAGGCCCCCAGCCTGGTCCCAGAGACAATGCTGTGCAGAGGGGCCGGGGGGCAGAGCGCAGCAGCAGCGCTGCAGCACGCTGGGTCCAGAGCAGCACAACAGCCAGAGCTTCTGCAGACAGCTAGTGAGAGCAGAGCTTCTGGATCCAAGGAAATCAGCTCCAGAATGAAATGGGACTTACACAATCCATCCCCATTGCCAGCCATTAGAGACAGCTATGGCGCCTTCGGAGATCCTGGCCAGGAAGGCCTCATGTGAAAGCAGGCTTCAAGTCATTTATGGACAGGCAGAGCCTAATGGTTTTAATTTTCTAGACAGCTCAGGAGGCCAGTCAGATTGGCAACGCCAGCAGAATGTGTCAAGAAGCCCCAACTCCTGCTACCACAAATTAATAAGAACCGGTTTTGGGGGAGATGTGCAGTATTGGTGGAGCTGGCTGTTCTATGCGTGGTTGAGAATTGAACCTGTTCTCACACTCAGGCAGACGGTGTCTTTGGTCTACTATCTGCTGTTCCATTCTCTTTTTTAGTGTCAAACTGGTATGAATATATTTGCCCTTGATTTTTGATACTTACTGCTGCCCGTGCTGGATTCATTCTGTCATCATATGGAGGCCATATGTATTCTTTACACATAGCCTGTAGTGAGCTGCAGAATTTATTACCCCATCCTTTAAACATACTGCTCTTACACGCTCAAAGCCCAGCATTTTTATATGCTGTAGATACGTTCACCACTAGCAAATTACGAGGCACTGTAAAAATTGTATTTAGCCACATAATTTTCTATAGCCATTGTTAAATGGAGACGTGGAGGAAAGAAGGGTGCCTCCAAGTACCTGTGCTCCTGTGTATGTAGGTATTTTGTGTGGCTCAGATCATGGAGGGAAAGGTTTCATCCCTCAGTGAGGCAAGGACAGATTTGATGGTGTGATCGAGCTGGTTTTTGAAAGCGGCACACGCAGGCACTCTGAATTATTTCCAGAGAAGGCTTTGGCATGCATAGGGATATTTTCTGTTAGGGTTAAGGTGTCCACGCACCTGAGCATTTCCTCCACCAGCCTGATGCCTGTCTCCTCCCGCCTCCAGGTACCAGATCCACACGGGACTGCAGCACTCCATCATCCGGCCGACGCAGCCCAACTGCTTACCTCTGGATAACGTCACGCTACCTCAGAAGCTCAAGGAGGTCGGGTACTCCACGCACATGGTGGGCAAGTGGCACCTGGGCTTCTACCGCCGGGAGTGCATGCCCACGCAGAGGGGGTTCGACTCCTTCTTCGGCTCGCTCCTGGGCAGCGGCGACTACTACACGCACTTCAAGTGCGACAGCCCCGGCATATGCGGCTACGACCTGTACGAGAACGACAACGCCGCCTGGGACCACGACAATGGCATCTACTCCACGCAGATGTACACGCAGAAAGTGCAGCAGATCCTGGCTTCTCATGACCCCAGGAAACCCATATTCCTCTATATTGCCTACCAAGCTGTCCATTCGCCTCTTCAGGCGCCGGGCAGGTATTTTGAGCATTACCGCTCGATAAACAACATCAACAGGCGGCGGTACGCGGCCATGCTGGCCTGCTTGGATGAGGCCATAAACAACGTGACCCTCGCTCTGAGGAAGTATGGCTACTACGAGAACAGCATTATCATTTATTCTTCTGATAACGGTGGGCAGCCGATGGCCGGAGGCAGTAACTGGCCGCTCCGAGGAAGCAAAGGCACCTATTGGGAAGGAGGTATCCGCGCTGTCGGGTTTGTGCACAGCCCCCTTCTGAAAAACAAAGGGTCTGTATGCAAGGAGCTGGTGCACATCACAGACTGGTTCCCCACGCTGATCACGCTGGCGGAGGGGCAGATCGATGAGGACATCCAGCTGGACGGCTACGACGTGTGGGAGACCATCAGCGAGGGCCGACGCTCCCCGCGGGTGGACATCCTGCACAACATCGACCCGATCTACACCAAAGCCAAGAACGGCTCCTGGGCCGCTGGCTACGGGATCTGGAACACTGCCATCCAGTCTGCCATCCGAGTGAATCACTGGAAGCTGCTGACGGGAAACCCGGGCTACAGCGACTGGGTGCCTCCGCAGGCCTTCAGCAACGCGGGTCCCAACCGCTGGCACAACGAGCGCGTCTCCTGGTCCGCCGGGAAGACCGTGTGGCTCTTCAACATCACGGCCGACCCCTACGAGCGCGTGGACCTGTCTGCCAGGCACCCCGAGGTGGTGAAGCAGCTGCTGCGGAGGCTCTCGCAGTTCAATAAGACGGCGGTGCCCGTCCGCTACCCGCCCAAGGACCCTCGCAGCAACCCCAAGCTCAACGGAGGAGTCTGGGGGCCGTGGTTTAAGGAGGATGAAAAGAAAAAGAAATCAGACAAAAGCAAAGGCGCGAATAAGCAGAAGAAGATGAAGAAGAAGAAGAAAGCCAGTCGGAAAAAGGGGCAGTCGTTTCACTGCCGGTCACGTCTTGCTGGTGGGTAAACTCTAAGCAGGCTCCTTGGCCAGGCCTGGGTCAGCCTGGCCCCGCTTCTTGAACTTCTGGTGGAATAGACTAGAAATGCCAGTTCTGCACTATGAATGGAAGTTGTCCTCTTTTAATTTTGTCTCTCATTTCACCGGCACAAGATACCTTAGCACTCTGAGTGACCATGTGACAGACTTTCTCCTCCATAGGATGAGTGGTCCTCACCCATCACCAGACACATTCCAGAGAGCAACAGCGGTAGCATCTTGTTTCAGGAAACTTAGCTTTGATGGACAAATGATGGTTCCTTGCCTTAATTAGCTGGAATCTTTGGAGAGCATGGAGATGTTAATGGCAGATGTTCTCAAACTGACAGATGGTTCAGAGGGAGAAAGGAGAAACAGAACCCGAGAACCTCTGTGTGTCAGTAAGTGTAAGTCATCAGCCTATGACATGTTTTGATACAACACAGCGAAAACTGAAGCCATCAGGGTAACTTTGTAGAGGTGCTGGGAAGGGGGCCATGACAGGAGGAAAGCTGCTTTAAATTAGATTTTGTCCATCTTAACTAAATCTGAAATATTTTTAACATTTCCTAGGTGTGCTGAGCTCCCCCCATTTGCATGTTGTAAAACACATGACCAGCGAGCACACACCTCGTGTAATTTATTACAGCTTAGACAAAAACACATCACCAAAGTGAATGTAATATTTAAACACTTAAGATAACTATACAACAATATGTAAAATAGATAATTTATTTTACAGCACAGTCCTTATTTCTCTTCCATTAAAATTTCCTGGCTGATGCAAGGTACCCCTCTGGGTGCCAGGGTTGTTTGGGTTCTTTTAACGCTGGCTTTTTAAATTTTACTTCCACCCTGTCATTCAGAGTTTATTTAACAGATTCATATCCTCAGAGTACTGTAAACCAAGGAAATACTGTATACACTGCTAGGATGAGGAAGGAGAACAATTCAGGTGCGTCACTGCATTATATATGTGCCTTCAGTGGTTTTGAATGTAACAAAAAGTTTATTTAATTTAGGAGTACCGTGAATATTGTTCAGTTTCTGTACAGAAGCTAGGCCATCGTGATGTTCGGGGGGAAAAGTCTACTTTAAACCTTTTATTTATGTACCTATTAAAATAGTTTATTTTTATGGCATTCATAAAAGCGGTCTGCCTCTTTTTTTGCATCCAAAATAGCAATTCTGGCCTCGTTTGTTTTAAACAAACTCAGGTAAGCTGTTTCATTACTATTATTTTTGGTACAGGGATGTTTTAGGACATCTTGCTTCTGAAACAGAATTTCTTCTCCCAATATACATATCATTTGAGACAAGCTTCAAAGTTTGCCCTTTTCCAAGGTGTCTGCCTGGATGATGGATGCACGGACTGGCTGCACAATCATGGTGATCTGTGGTAATTGATAAAATGCACACGCACATATAAGCTTCAAGATGAATTATGTTAAGTAGAATTGATGATTCATTTGTTGAATGGCTATAACATGTTTTGGTGACATTTCAGATAAGCCTGCATTTCAGCAGTGTGTCACTTAACTCAGAAATTATATTTATATAAATGGATTATGGCTAAAAAATTGAGCATTCCTAAAATCAGTGCACACAGAAATCTGAATGAAATACAGCTGTCCAGAGCTCCAGCAACCTCTGACCTTTTCAAAAGGCAACTGAGTGCAGGTAATACTGCCAAACCCCAGCAAACGGCGTACTTAAAGATGCAAAGAAGAATAAAGCTGCCACTAACAAAACACAGAAACAAGTCAGGCAGCTCTTAGAGTTACTTCTGTAATGAATATACTGGGGAGGACACAGCAATGGACTTGGAGAATTGCATGTAAATAATAATTATAAAAGGATGGTGTGTATCTGCATAAGTGCTTGATGTTGTCATTGTTATTTTTCGTGCTGTGTGGTCCTTCAGATGACTAATTAATTCCTTAGAAATCTGTCTAGCTTTTCTTCACATCCACACTATCCAGTGAGTAATCAGGAACTCTGATGTTCTCGAAATTCTCACTTTTTAAAGAAATGTGCCGTTGATGTCCTTAAAAGAAATGAGAATAACATACTGAGATAATATTCTTCAAAATGTGATCTATAAAATTCATATCTGTGAAAAGATACATTTAATTTTCCAAGGTAATTTTTAAAAGGCAAAAATTAGGTGTATAAGTTAAACTATATACAGAGAGACTAAGATATTTTAATTTATTTTGGCATAATAGCAGCAAGACAGTGTGATAGAGTGTTATCCTCATAGAATTAATTATTGCCCTTTTCCCTGAAAGTTTTATGGTGGCTTTGGCTTTCATTGGACCCAAGCAGCAGGGAACATTATTCTCTGACAACATTTTATTCTATAACTATTTATATCTGTTCTCTCTCAGGCAGAATGGGAGTCCTTGAAAGTAACCAGTGCAAGGCAGAGCAGTGGATCGGTTCTCTGTGTGTTAAATAAATGTGCCACGAGAGTAAGTGTTCCTAGAGTACTCAGTGGGTGTACATTTCCAGTGAATCTGATATTTTGATCTAGTGGAGGGCAAAAGTTGGCTTAAGAGTGGGGTAGAGAAGAGCCCCAGTTCAGCTGCATTCGGGAATGTCTTGCTGAAATGCTCTGTGTCTGCTCTCACACAGCACTGTTGTTTCCCTGCAGCAGCACAGTGGGCTCTGGTTGCTGGGGGTGCTGTGTGGCTCTCCAACCCCACTGTCTGGTAGCTGAGCTCTCGGTAGCTCATACAAACTCCCAGCAGGATGTCACAGCTTGTTTACATCTGCAGATCTGTCACATGCCCAGTCTCGGGAAGGTTTGATAGGTGAACACTGGGAAAGAGACCTGGAGAAAGGCTGGGTAGGGGACAGACAGTGGGGAGCATTTACTCACGATTTTTGAAATTGTCTCGAGCTTTCTGCAGACTCCGTGAGGGCAGAAGGAAAAGGCAGGCTGGATATAACTCTGATCTGGTCTCAGAGACAGCCACACCTTCAGGGGGCCAGCCTGCTCTTCAGAAGAATGCTGTCTTTTCCAGGTTTTCTTGGTTTTATTTTAAAGCTCTTCACAGACAATCCTCTGATGGTAAGATAACTTTAACATCATCGGTGACTTTTAAAGTTTTTCTTACCAATAATATCATTATTATTATTGTCGTGTTGTTGTTACTTAGTTTGACATAAATTTGGAGACAAAACATTCTTGCACAGGTAAAGAGGAGTGGAAGGTGGTGCCAGGAATGGTGAATAAAGCAGAACTGTCAGTCCTTCCCTGTGGGGAAGATGGGAGGGGATGGCCATGTGAGTGTGAAGCTCAGCCAGACCTGCCAACTTTGGAGCACCAAGGCACAGTGAGGTCCTTGGTAAATTTTAACCACCACCCAAAGTAAAGCACTTCACAAACTTGAACTTGGTAAACTTTATTTAACTTGGCCAGACTTTGAATCGTCCAGACACAGCAGGGCACTTACTAAGGCATTGCCTGGAATTTTTTAGTTTGGTGTACAATGTATTTTGAGGAGAAGGTAGGAGAAAAAAGAGGAAGAAAAAGGAGGAAAGTATGTAGGCAACACCCAGGGCCCAAGGTGCCCTGAGGGCTTTTGGATCCATGGCAGGGGAGCCCTGGGAGCTCCGGGCGTGTCCCGGGCTCGGCTCCGCTCCCCTGCGGCTCCCGGATGGGCCCTGAGGGGCCGCGCGGCGCCATTGGGGTGAGGGGGACGGGCAGGGGAAGGTGGGGGTGCCGCTCTGCCATTGTGGGTACGGGCACGCGAGGGAAGTGGTCTGAGGGTGGGTGTGGGGCCGTGGGGTCAGAGCATCGCTTTGTGTGGGGCCGTGGGGTCAGAGCCCATTTTGTGTGGGGCTGTGGGGTCAGAGCCCATTTTGTGTGGGACTGTGGGGTCAGAGCGCTATTTTGTGTGGGGCTGCGGGGTCAGAGCCCATTTTGTGTGGGGCCGTGGGGTCAGAGCCCATTTTGTGTGGGGCTGTGGGGTCAGAGCCCATTTTGTGTGGGGCTGTGGGGTCAGAGCCCAT
>JAYDZK010000202.1:2474095-2501454 GCA_034509185.1 Euphonia xanthogaster | reverse complement strand
TGGTGCCGAGCCTCCTGGGATGGAGCCTCCTGGGATGGTGCAGAGCCTCCTGGGATGGTGCCGAGCCTCCTGGGATGATGCAGAGCCTCCCGGGATGGTGCTGAGCCTCCTGGGTTGGTGCAGAGCTTCCTGGGATGGTGCAGAGCCTCCTGGGATGATGCAGCAGAGCCTCCTGGGATGATGCTGAGCCTCCTGAGATGATGCAGAGCCTCCTGGGATGATGCCGAGCCTCCTGGGATGATGCAGCAGAGCCTCCTGGGATGATGCTGAGCCTCCTGGGATGATGCTGAGCCTCCTGGGATGATGCAGCAGAGCCTCCTGGGATGATGCCGAGCCTCCTGGGATGATGCCGAGCCTCCTGGGATGATGCAGAGCCTCAGCTTGGCCGGGGCTCAGCCGTGCTCAGCCCTGGGGCTCCCCGGCGTGCCCCTGAGGGCAGGGCAGCACGGGCACTGCAGCCAGGGCTGTTCACTGACAGCTGTGCTGCCATCACCGCCCAGCTCTTGGGCCTCATCTCACCTGGCCTCCAAGTGTGCAGTAGAACCAGCACTTTGTAAGCCAATTACTTTCAGAATTATTTTGCTTTTAGGCAGTACAGGTGTTATTTATTTAATGGTCTCACTAATTTTTCTCATTTCTCTACTGGAAATGACAGAATTATTTTTTTTCCAAACCTGGCAACTGCAATAACCACATAACCCTGAACTTGTTATTTAACCCACTGGTGTTGATTTAGGTGAAACCATCAGACAGGTCTCGTACAGTTTAAAAAAATAGCATTTATAGCAGTGTGTTTGTGGGTATTGTGAACAGTGAGGTGTGGCAGGAAAGACTTCATCTGTACTTTTGTAAGTAATTTTAATGCAGAACTCTGACTTAGCATTTTCTATCATATAATATTGGAATAATACAAATTTCTTGAGGCAGATGAATTGCTGAGTAAAATTTCAGAACAAAATAGAACTGGAATAAAAGTAAATTCATATACTTCTGACAACCTTCCCAAATATATTAAACCTTAGGAAATACCTGAAGGTATTTTATATTTAATATGTTAAGGTATTTCATATTTAAGATATTTTAATATTCTAAAAATGTTTCAGGAATGGAAGATAGCATTTTCCTGCAATAAATGACTTTAAAACAGAAAATAGTAATCATGTAGAAGGGCAGAGTATTAACAAATACTTGATTGCACAAAATAATCCTCTTAAAAATTTTCCTAATTGTCCTGACCTTTTCTTTTTGTCACTTAGCTGATCTGCATGTTACAAGTTACCTGTTGAATTGGGTGTAGAAACAATTAAACCCTGCTCCCAAGTCTTGCAGAATGACTAAAGCAAGAGCAGAGCACAGTTGGGAGATAGCTGTGCAGTAGTATTCACTGCTCAGGAAATAATACATAGCAAGCTATGGAGACTTCCGGGGAAAACACTGGGAAGAGGGAGTATATATTTTTTTCCAGTTATTATATCATCTTCCAAAAAAACCAGGTCACACACATACTATGTTTGTAGTAAGTAAAGTTAGCACATGGTAAAAGAAAGTCCTGTAAAAATGTCAGCATTCAAAGAGAATTATTTCTTGTTCCCTAATGCACACACACACACACACACACACAGACAACCAAGAGCCAGCTTTTGTGGTAAATAGTAGCTTTCCTTACACGTTTTTATTCAATAAATGTGGAATCTCTGAATTATGCCATATTGGTCAACTTAGAAAACTTATAAAGAATCCCTTTTGGTCTCTTAATCCACCTGCTTTGGCAGCACACCCTGGCTGCAGAGGGCCCAGTGCTCACTTCTCATGCAGGAATCACAACTTGGGTCATATTTATTCACTTATTTCTCACACATCCTACCCTCTTGCCTATGCTTTTTTCATGGCTGCACATTTTCAGAGACTTCAGTCAAGTTCCTTGTCAAGTATCAGTGAAGTATGAACATCACTTAACTGATTAGACAGAGATATAATTTACCCAACATATTCAAGATAAAAGGGACCCAATAACCTTTTCTGCTCCCAAAGTGGATTTAACATCACAAAGAAGGAACATATGGTTTCATCTTTTGCTAAGTTATTACTTTTATTCTTTTTCCTTTGCCTTTTTTGATGTAAAATAAATAATCCATGCAGACAATGGAAAGTAATGGTGTAAGGACTGAAAACTCTAAATCAAGCAAGGGGCCATGGAAGCAGAGCTGTGTGGAGGTGAAGGGTACCCTCAGGACTTATTTACATGTATCTAGATAATTTACTTTTGTTTTAAGAGACTGCTTGAGTCCAGTTACGGTCACTTTGCATTGATGTAAGTGTCTCATTAGATTTATGTGCACAGTGATTGTACAAAGTCACACCCAGGTGAGATATTGCCTGACAGTTCCCTTGGAGCTCCAGGAAAGGTTTGCTCTGTACCATTTATTTTGCTGTGACTCGGGAACTGATAGGAGGGTGCTGTGGGCGCTCTGTATCTCCTCTTAGTGATGCTGGTTGCTGGCTCTGGCTTCTCACTCCAGGACTAAACCAGAGGCTTGGCAGTGTGGGAGCAAGAAGAATCTGGGTACCATGTGAAAGCAGCAAAAGCCCCAAGCAGCTCCTCAGGATTTGGTGGTGTGGAGTGCAGTGGCCAAGGGAATGAGTTGGAGCAGGCAGAGGTTGCCCCATGTTCTCCTCCACCATGTGTGGTAAGTGTGTTCTAATATTCTTTTCATGTATTGCAGATAATCAAGTGTGGTTGTCCTGGGAAGCTGTGGGAGTTGTTAGTTGGGAATGGCGATGTTTTTCAACAGTTGCTTCTTCTCAGTAGGGGAAATGCTTGGAAAAAGCTGTCCTATCCCACTGAAACCCTGAGAAATGTCAAGGCAGGTGAGATGTAGAGGCACTCACTGGGTTGTAAACTCTGAATCTGCTTTACTAAAGCATTATGAGATTTCTGTTCAGTGACTGCACATGCTCAAAATGCAATTTTACATCTTGGAAAGATTCCACGCCTCTTCCCTCCAGCAGTACCTTAGCAGTGCCCAGGAGCAGGCTCTTGCTGCTGGCTTGGAAAGCCATTCACCTACTGCAAACACGAACAGCCTTTGGAATAAACAGAGCTCCCAAGGAGATCTGCAGGCCTTGGAGCAGCTACAGCCTGCTGCAGGGTGACGCAGTCACTCACCCGCTCACACACAGGGTGCACAGATGCACACTCACCTACAAAACCCTCCAAAATCTCCATTACTGCTCACAAACAATCAGCACAGATGAGAAAAACTACAGGGTTTTTTCGTGGCTTGGCAGAAACTGCTGTAAGGACTCTCAGCATGCAATAATATTTTCCCCTTGGAGTTTGGAGAGTAAGAGTTAAGAGAGCTCAAATCCTGTATTATTCTGGGCAGCTGTAAAGGAAAGTATTTTGTATTGCTGGAATTGCTGGAGCGTGTACTTTAAATTGAAAGAGCTCACCAAACTGAAGTGGTCTAAATTGAAATTACCACGGTTTGTCACAAGCTTTAATACTTCCACTAGTTTAAACAAGGAGAGGGGAAATTAATACTAAAAAAGACAAGTGTAACATATACACACTCAGTCTGCTATCTTTGCACTCTTTTAGCAGGGTGATTGTTGTACATTTAATCCACAGAAAGGGAATCAAGCCCTTGTTTAACTCCTGTAGTGTTCCAGATATTGCTACTGCAGTGATCTCTTATCAAATGTCTGTGGAACAGCTTTTGAGTTGATGTGAACTGTCAGGGGTTCCCAGGCTTTCTGGTTTTCACTCTTGGTGACTATGTTGTCAAAGCCTAAAGCTGAAGGGAACTTCTGAATGTAGCCAGAGACAACATTCAAAAATATTTATAGCCAAGAACAATGCAAAAAGAGAGAGAATGAATATACAAGTGGTGGCTTAAATCCTTTTATTGCTTTGGTTTCTCCATTTCAGCAGTTGGTATGGCTGTTAGAGTCCTTTTACATTAAAAAGAAAGGAGAGAAAGAAGAGAAGAGCAGGATATTTGGGGGGAAAATAATGAAAGAGAAAACAAAATGGTAGCGTTGGGGACAGTAATTATTCTTTCCAAGCACAGCAATTCAGATGGGTCATAAGTGGGTGAAATAAAGATGACCCTGAAGAGCTCCGGCAGCCACAATGTGTGCCCGTTCTGTGGTTGTGTGCTCTAATCGCTCTGCCTCTTCTGGGCAAGTGCCCGGGATGCCGCGCTTATTGCGAGTGACAGCTGTCCTTGGGTGCTGCTTCCCCGGAATGGCTGCAGGCGATCAGGTGACCGGGCCTGCTGGCCTGCTGTTCCCAGCTCCTCCTTCTTCCCTCCTGCCTTTTCCTTCAGCTCAGAGCTGTCCTCTTCCTCTCTGTCATATAAGGAGCAGCTACCAGTTATCTTTATCTACCCTGTCTGCCTGCAGTAGAGGGAAAATGGTAATGCTTCATGTTTCTTTCATGGCCCATCATAAATCTGTCACTTTGAAAAATAAAAAGATAGAGTTAAATTAATTACTCTCATATTGATTCCACTTGGCCAGATTCATTAGGCAATCCTATCCCTGCAGAAACCCCCAAATAGCGCTCTGGGTAAAACCTGGCAGGGAAATGCATCGGACTCATTTATATTTCATTGTTTAAGTGGTTTCCTCTGTAAATATTTCACAGATGATGTATTTATTGAGGTGAATAGCAAAGCAGGAAACTTCAAAAAAGCTTGACTGCAAACTTTCAGGGTTCCTGTTAGGGTAACCTTTCTTAATCAGAAAAGAACTAACAGCTCTCTCCTGGCACAAGCTGATTGGATTTTTACAAATGGTGAGTAATTACCTAAATACCAACACTTACAGAAATACTTGCCATTAACAGACTGCATTAATTAGTAAATGGTTGCACACAAGACTCTGCTAGTGACTTACCTGCACACAAGTCTTATTATTCACATAAACATCTATTATTTGAACCAAATTTGAACTCCTATGCCAGCATGTAGAACAGGAGAGGTGCCCATTAATTTCTTCCATGCCTCTAATACTTGACAGCAAAAGCATTAACTTACTGTTTATTTATTATTATTACAGTTCCTTTACACTTGAGCTGGTTCAGAGAGACCATTGTGCTCCAAACTTGTAAATTACAGAGATAATGGAGATGGCTCAATGTAAGTAAAGCCATAGTAGCTCACAGAGTAGTGACCCAGGAAGAGTCTCGTGTGGTAATTGATAGCAAAATGAAACATTAGACTTGTAATCATACAGGGGCCATCAAAATTAATTTTATTTGAGTGCAAACTGTTGAAAAGCCTAATCTCTTCAGGGGAGGATTTGTGGAAGTGCACTATCCTTCAGGGAACCATTCAAATCTGCATTGCAATGGCCTTTTTCCTGAGGTTTCCTCAGGGATCACAGAGAATTTATAGGGAGGCTGTATTTTTTTGGTAGTCACACTGCCTTTACCAGCTGCACAAATTCTTCCTTGAATGACTACATTCCACAAAAGCTATCACAGAAAATGCTGGGATTCTTAATTTCATTGCCTTTAGTTGTTGTGCTGACACAGCTTGTCTCTAAGAAATACCCAGAGAATGCAGGTTCCAGGAGGGAGAAGAGCCTGCATGTTTATCCTTTCCACTGAGGGTATTTGGAAAGTACTGTTACATCTGCATGCACATTGTATGCAGCTGAAGGAGAACAGTGTTTGTGATTGCAAAAGAAATGTTAAAAAGAGCCTCGACTTGTTGTGCCTCTGTTGTGTGGGACTGGATACCCAAGGCCACATAGACCAGAGATGTAATTCCTGCTTTTATCTCTTCTTGTGTTGTTGCCTGGGAATTCATTGCCTTTATCAATACAGAAAAATAAACTCTTGTCTTTTAAAACAACAGCACAGCAAAAGAAAGCAAATTGTGACCTCCTTTGTTGGTAGCAGTGGTGAGATGAACTGCAGCTCTGACCTATTTCTCCAGAGTTACAATCATCTGCAGTAATGGTACCATTTTGCTCCTTAAATCCTGGATTATTGTAATTTGAGATTTAAAGAAGTTACTCTCCGCTTACAGACCTTGGTCCTTCAGGGGCAAGCCAGCATGAGGGATGAGTGACTACACATGAGGGAGCAAAGAAAAGGCAGGGGATCAAGCCAGAAGGAATTGGTAATTTTCATTGTAATATTTTATATATATAATTTAAGAAGTTGTCTATTTAATCAATATAATTTGGTTTATTTCCACTTACATATAAAATATATGTTTATTTTAGTATTTTTATATACATATATACATGAAAAAATGTACTTCCCTATCCATATGTGTCCCCACATGGAATGATCTAAACCAGGGTCACATGGTGAGGGGTCTGGGTTTTGTTCACTTGTCTGGCAATCTCCACTTTGCTGAGACATGATCAGCCTCTCTGTGCACCATGGGAGTGATAAATATAAAAGACTTGAAAAAATCAAGTTCTTAGATATTCAGAACCAAACCCCTTGGCGATAGAAGTTGACACAGCTGCCTTTAAATCAATTTAATTCTTGCTTAAATCAATGGAAGGAACGTGAATTTCATTGTGTGAGGATCTGGTATTTATAATCTGATTTCATTTTTTTATTTATTAGCAGTGTATACAACCTTGAAGAACAAACTTTTTTCCCCCTGAGTTTTATATTTATCTGTATCATCAAAATGAATGGAAAATATGTTCATATGTTTTCCTCAAGTCAAATTTCCATGGTAAATTTTCAGCCTTCAGAATGTACCATAGATGGAGTGGGTTCTTGGCCATGTCTGTGTTTGGTCAAAGCTGGACTCGATGGCCTTGAGGGTCTTTTCCAGCCCCAGTGATTCCACAATTCCCCAGGTTTTGTTGTTTCACCACTCAGGGCGCTGTGAGCAGCATTTGCAGCAGTGTTGTGTTGGTGCCAAACACAGAAATCGTGAGCCAGGTTCTCACCCAGCACAGGACCAGCTCTAAAACCTGAGATTTTAGCAAGAAAAACCCCAACAGACCAAACCAACCAAACCAACTCATATCTCTTTATTTACCACTGCTTTCTGCCACATCTTCAGCTTTGTCCCAGCCCATAAACACTGACAAAACACCTAACAGCAGGACTCCTCCACAGTTATATGCCACATGCTGGAATTCCCAGTTGTCCCCCAGAGCTGTGCACAGACCATTCAGGCCATGGATTTCACAGCAGTTTCCCTTACTTTATTCAATCCTGGTATTTTTGCCTGCCTTCAGTCAAACAGGAAATCATTCCCTTTTTGGTCCCAGATCTACTCTGTAGAAGGTGATCACATAAAATGGCTGTTTCAGGGCTGGCTTTTCCTCCAGGGCCTTTCATCTGTGTCAGGGGGATGCCACGAGCAGCACCCATGGAAGATGTGGATTTTGAAGAGCTCTGCCATGCCTGCGGGAGGCTGAGGTCAGGCAAGGATGAGTAAACTGCAACTGCAGCTGCTCTTTGTGAGGGGCCTTGTTTGTGTTTGGATTTCTGTGTGAATTCAGGAAGTTATCCTGATGGGGAATGGTGCTGGCTGAGGTTTTGAGGAAGACATTCATGGCTGACACACGGGCTCAGCCTCTGCCAGCCCCGGACAGGGATGCAGGGAGAGCACAAGGGTTTGGTGGAAAACAGGAGGTGCTTGGGCTGAGGCAGCTGACAAAGCTGAAAAATTGCTGCTGTTTTTTTAAATTACCGTAACAAATTTTAGATCTTTGCCATCCATGTAGCAAAGAAGGGATTGACATTGACACTAATGGGAAGGAGACACTGCCGTGGTTTGCCCAAAAATGAGACAGAACATTTTGTTTCCTCCTGAGGGATATGCACTGGAAGCAGGCAAAAGGTGGGTGCCTCGAAGTCACAAGAGAGGTTTGATGTAAAAATGAGAGCACACACTAAAATCTCCAACACTAACTCTAAGAGTAAATCAAACATTTTCCTCATTCCCTAAACACAACAACTCAGCAAATGCATCGGAAAAGGCAGATGAATAATCGAGCCAGTGTTGGTTCACAGCTGTCCAGGGAATTTCAGGTGCTCATGGAATCCTGTGACTCCTAACATGGCAGTAATGTGCATTTCTTACATAGGACTTCCTTTAGAATTTTCTTCTTCTTTTTGTCTACATACAATATTTTTGTGATAGAAGACTATGTATGTTAGGATACCTTCCACTGTATGATCAGATTGTTATGGGTATTATCATAATTAATTCCTTAAATTCCCCTTAAAATATATGGCTAGCTTCAAGGTCAAGAAAGTTAACAAGTGGCCAATAACTAACAATTACCCAGTACATATTGAAATAAAATTCCTAAGAAGATCAAAAGAGATCTCATTAAAGACTAAAAATTGTGAAGTTGGTTAAGATTTCACAATGGATAAGAATCACTAGCCATGCATTAATCTAAAACATACAGACAAAAATATGTGTCCTTTAGTATAGCTGTAATATAAGTACTAGTTACCTTTTACATGATTCAATATTTAATATTAAAGTTTCTAGACTTTACATCAAATCCTGGATTATGAAGAGTATCCAACAGGCATTTTTCAGCTGTTTATCTCTGCTGTGCTACAGTTGTAGTAACAGAAATTTGTTGCTAAGAAAAACATAAATACATTTGGTACCATGTAGCTTGTTTGGGTTTTTTATTGTTATTAAAACTTAGAGATTTGTTGTGACATCGCTGCATCTTAAAAACAAAAACAGATGAACTTTATAGAGTAGGAAATAGTTGATCAATTTTGAGTCAGATTTGAAAGCAGGAAATTTTGGCCAAAATAGGAGAAGGTTTTAAATGCTGATTAAAACCAAATATGTTTAGAATCTGTGTCCAGCTCTGCCCTCTCCTCCCTTTTTCCATGCTACCTCAAATGTTAGTCTAAGAAGAAATGGCAATAAGAATTTCTCTTTCCCATCTGTTATCTGACATTTGGAAGAAGTCCTTATTTGACAAGTAAGGAGAGAATTAGGACCAGTTGGGCTATAAATCATTACCCTCAAATTTACAAATCTGGTACATTTTTAAAGGCAAAACAGATAATGCCCTATGTGGAAAGGGCCACATCCCCCAAGAAACAGAGGCTGTTCCAAGCACTCAAATACCAAACAGATGGAGGAACCCTTCAAGGGAATATACATGGGGGAAAAAAATGCTGAGGAGTACAAGGTAAGAGGAGCTCAACAGGGCCACAGAAAGGGTTAATGACCCAGGGATTATCTGTTCCAAACCTGTGTGGAAGACACTACTAGGAAGAAAAGGCTTCTCCTAATGCTAACATCCAGTGAGGAAATAGCATACAGCAACATGGGATTATCCCCCAAAAGATGAAATTGGAAAGGATTTCCCATCCTAATTACATCAACTTTATAAGGATCAAGTTTAGACAAAATATCCCAGAGCTGACTTGACAACTTCACAGAGGAAGGAGAAAATCAAAACCAGACCCAGATGTTGCATGTTACGGGCGACTTCATACGAATGAGTCATACACATTGTGTAAGCAAGGACAGGGAAGGAGCAGGGGAAGGTCACCCAGGAGCTCCCTGTTGTGCTGGGCACTGGGAAAACACAGAGCAAGAAGAGCCCAGGCTCTTGAGTCAAAGCTGGAGAAGTGCAGAATGCTGGGTCCAAGGGGGTGTGCCTGGGAAGGGGTTTTGCCATGCACTGGGAGGGCAGTGAGAAAGGGAGAGAAGTCTGGGACCACTGCAGAGCTCTGGTGAGGAAGGGCTGTGGGAATGGCAAAGCAAGGCAGAAGGGAATAGCTGGTCACTCAGGGCTGGGGACAGTGTGCTCGTAGGCTTCCCCTGGGGGTGTGTGGTGATGAGGAGGGAAAGTGCTGCCTGGGTCCTGCCTGCTGGGAATGTTGTGTTAATGCAGTGCTGGTTTTAGGCTTTGTGCTGCTGTGGTACCTCAGAAGGTGGTGGATAGGCAGATGAGGAGCTATGTACTTTTTTGGGGCAGAAGTAGAGGAGGTAGATCTCGCTGACTGCAGCAGATTGTGCTTTCAACAAAGGGGAGCAGCCTTTGGGGAAGAAAGCTGTGAATAATTGCTGTGTCTGTTTCTGCATGCTGTGTCAGTTGCTCATAGGAGATGATGAACATGACTCAGCACTGTCAGATCTGGAGGTTATGCTGTGATGGTCCCCTCCAAATCCTGCTTCCCACACACCTAGGGCACAGGAATGCCTCTGTGTGTAGGAGTGCCCCAGGCACCCTGGCCATAAGAGGTGAGTGTGTACTATCTGTTACTGTACAGGAGATACACTCTGTACCCCATGGGAGTGAAAATGGAAGGTGGTTCTTCTCCAGACATCCAGAGGGAACATTCTGCCTCAGCTGCAGCTCTCCTCTTTCCATCCTTCCTATGGATTTTATTCGCTTGCCCACTGGAGAAAAGGAATAGGTAAGAAAAGCCTAATTGAGGCAAGATTAATACAGTTCCTCTGAGAATAAGGGAAAGATTTATTCTCTCCCTCCCTTCTACACAGTCTTGCTGTGGACTCTGCCTTGCCTAACATATGTACCTTTATTCATTTACTTCCTGCTGGTCACCTGGGAGAAGCCTTTCTCCTGGAATTTATTGCCTTGGCTGCCTTGTTTCTGTCCATGCTCATAGTAAGATGTAGTGAATGCTCATGTATTTGTCTTATTCTCAGATGTGAGTGAAAGGGATTTATCTATGCTGAAAAATATGTACTTTTGGCTTGGTGCAGCCAGGAGTTACCGTAAAGAAAACGTTAGAGAAACTGGAGCCTCTGAGCTGGCAAGGAACGTAAAGCTCTGCAAGAGTGGGACCCAGAGGAGCTGCTGAAAGAAAGCATCAGGTTCTGTAGGAATGGGCAGCCTTGGGATCCTGCTCAGTGCTTTTCTTGCTCTCAGCCCGCTCTCACCTTGGGCTGACAGCATTAGCAGGTGATGGAGGAAGGAAATGCTTCTTTTAAAGACCTGCTTGATGAAAGGCTGCGAGAGGAGACCGGGGAATGTGGGAGCACAGCTTCATTTATGTGTGATTGACTCTGGCAAGGGGAAGGAGGATGGGCCAAGCCCTGTGTGCCCTGTGTTCTTGCTGAACTTGTCCTTGAGACTGGCAGACAGAAAGTCCTTTACAGCTCTTTCTGGAAAGAACATATTTGAAGGTCACCCTGTGGCATCGCTGTAATATTTAACCCAGAAAAGAAGCACCTTTACCCAATTGTCAGACTCTCAAACCTATCATTGGCATTAATAAGCTTGAAACAGGCTCTGGGCCTTTTTCCCCAACAGCTGCAGTTACTGAAATTGTCTATACTTTTCTATATTCAAAATGTCATTTTCATTTTTACTTTCCAGTAGAGGAAGGCACCTTTGCTTCTTCATGTACAACCTGCCCTTGACATTTTACAACTTCGCATCTTGCCAAACACAGAACTCCTGAAACAAAGTGCTTTTGGGGTGGTGTGAGTGATGCTCCTGCTTCCCAAACTGCTCCCAAGCTGCCATGGACAGCATGGGGACCAAAGGTACATTTGAAAAGCTCTCAGTGTTTCAGCTCTGCTTGCCAAATGAACCTTTCCACACCTTTTGCTTCCCTTTCTTTAAAGTGCCAGTTTTCACTTAGAGTCACTGCTGTCACCTTTTCCTCCTTCTCTTAGCCCATGCCCGGGAATGAAGGGAATGCTGTTGAACACAGCAAGGAAATGAAAACAGCAATATTTATCTTGCTGTACTGTGGCTTTCATTTCCTTCAAAGCCAGGCTGCTTTTTAACCTGCAGTTCTCTTTTTTCAGCCCAGACTTGTGGTTTTGGGGGCATCTACTCAAAGTGTTTTTATTAAGTTCTCAATTGTCACTTCCTTCAGTTTAATTCTATTTTCTCTCACACCTCATGTTATTTAAAATTGGTTTTGGCTTGTGGAACTGTCTCTTAAACACCAACTGAAATATACTGTTATTTAGTGCTGGAAATGGCTTCTTGTGTTTGGGGACTCTTCTGTAATTTGTCCAAGTCCTGAGGCTGTTCCAGCAGTAGAGGCCTGAGGCTGCCATCAAACTACAGGTAGTTACTTATTCCTCCACTTAGTGCTCAAGGATGTTCTTGTTGAAGAAACTGAGGGTCAATTCCTCTTTGTGCTTCAGTTTGTAGAGCTTTGTTCAAGACAGTGAGTGTCCAGTTTGTTGTCATCATGATTACCCACTATTTTTATATTTACTGATATTACTTCCCTTTTACCCATTTGCTTCTGGCTCCAAGCAGTGATTTAACATTTAATTTATAAAGAACAAAACCAACCAAACCAACCCCCAACCACCACCAGATGCCAGTGCTGGTAGCTCACATGGATACAGGCTAACCAATATAAAATTCCTTATGGTTTTATTTATCCACTGCAGTAGACTTAAATTCCATCTTTCCTTTTGTTAAGCAGCTCCTTGATGTTTCTCTTGCCATCTTGACTCCTGCTAAGTTACTTTTGCCTTCTCTCTCCTGTTTTCACTTTTCCCTTCTGTGTCAGTTTGAGGGTCTCCTTACCAGTGTACCCTTGGCTCACCGCAGCATGAGGACTATCCAAGATGCCTTAGGCCTTTTTACACAGCCAGTGGGGCACTTCTGGATTTCCTCTTTTCCTGTAGGACAGGCAGGATTTCTGTTAGGATCCTGAAACGCAGCCAGGGAAGCAAACTGGGCTTGTGCATCTCTTCACTGCCTTCAGAGCTCCCATTAGTCAGTTGATATGTGCAGTGAACTCATTTTCTACCATTTATTTGTTTCCCTCTGTGAGCACACTGATCACATTTAGTGCCTTTTTGGGGAAGGGAAATGAGATGGTAATTTGGGAGTTATTTCTGAACGATGATGTTCATTTTAAATAAAAAAACTCTGTTGCTGCAAGGAGCTAACATTTGTTTTCACCTCAGGAATAGTCAGTAGTATTTGAAAATGATTTCCACTGATCCATCTCCAAATGAAGAAGTGCCATTTCTCCTCTCAATCTGAGATCAATGCAGAGAATTTATCTTAATCTCTTTATCTGAGACATCCGTCCCCCCAGACTAACAGTTGCAATCAGGCAGTGGGCAGGCCACAGAGAGCAGCCCTGGGGGGTTGTGGTGATTGTGAGTAAGCAATTTCACAGCAATTTTACTGCCAGACAGGTCACCCAGAGACATTTTAACCTCAGCAATTATTTTTCACAATGCCAATGACATCATGAAAGGAGCCAGAAACAAATTCCTTTGGACAATTATAAGCAGAGATTGCTCCTGACCCTGATATTTATGGGGTGCCAACCATCAGGAGAGGTAATATGGGTCTCCAGAGCAACCCTGCCAAAACCTCGGAGAAGTTCTGAAATGGCAATAATTCCTGATTTCATTGTGCGTGCCTAATTGTATTTCCTGAAAGAAAAGCTCATGTTTGGCAGGATCCTTTGTAAGAAGAAGATGGCAAAGGTTGTAAATCCCTGGACAGCTATGACTGCACAATCAGACCTGGTAACTCATATCTATCTCCCCTGGAAACACAGTCATGTGCTGCTAAAGTCACGGGAAATATGGGATTTGGGGCCTTTATGAGCTGCACAGAGAATCCTTAGACTGTTTTTAAGGAATGATTTGTTAGGAAATAGAGCAGTATGATATTGATCAGTGCATGTATGTGCAATATGTGTGCAGTGGAGTGCTCTGCAAGTTCCCTAATGCAAAATACACTGTGTAGAATGCATTTTTTAAAAACACAATAGGGACAGAAACACAAGTGTTTTCCACAGAAACAAATTATTTCTATCACTATATACAAATGAGCACAGGTAAGATGAAAAATGTTGATAAATCAAATATCTGGTGTACTCAACTCAACCAATGTTCCAGCCCAAACTTTGTCTTTTCTCTTGGCCAGGGAGGGAGTCTCCTCTTTTGGATAAAATCCCAGTTAAATCTTGGCTGTCTCTAGTTGGGTGTCTGAGCATCTAGTTTCCTTATCACTTGGAAACAACTGTTTAGAGATGGGCTTGACTTTGTCTTACACAGATGATGGTTAAATAGGACTTGTGGTGCCAGAATTTATCACAAGTAGATAATTTTTTTTTTCTATTTTAAGCAGGCATAGAGAAGGGCTGATGAGATGTCCCCCAAATAATAATTATATTCTGATTTAGACATGTAATTTTAAGTAATGTGTAGAATTTGGCTTTACCATGTTTAAAAAAGAGAAAATCCAATCTGAAAAGCTGCCAGGGGGATGGAACAGCCTGATCTGAACAGCTCTGAGCAGCCATTCAAGGATGACAGGGAAAAGAAAAACCTGCCTTCTGATCAGAGCCCGAAACCAACGACTGAGAGAGGATGCAGCTGCACTCTGAACACAGAAATAGTGTTAACAGCATTTGGGGACAAGCTTAATGGAAATTAAAGGATAACAGTGGAGCTGAACAAATGGCTCCAAGCTGAAAATGGGTATATGTGGGCTGGCTACAAAGCAAAGTTTTCCAACCGATCATGTTGTATTGGCTTGGAGTAGAATTTTCATCTGATTAGCAGAGGAAGGCAAGAGGGGAAGCTGCCCATAATATAGATGGCTGATAGGGCCCAGAAACATCCTTCTGGCCCTGTATGTTCAACTCCTGTATGCCTGCAACAGAGACAAGGCCTGTGGCAGGCTGACCTGCAAAGGAATCAAGGGAAAAAATGGGAAAGAAAACCAAGTAGCTTATAAATTCCTTGCTGAGATTTTCTGTTGCCTCCAATGTTGTCATTCTCGTGGCAGTTCCACAGATTCAGCCCTTTCTGTTCCTATCAATCTGTTTCAAAAGAAGTGAACTTGCAAATGCTCAATTAGGCACATGCATTTGTAAATTAATTCAAGATGGGACAGCGAGCAAAGACATCTTCTCTGGTCCAGGATCTCCCGTGGAGCCCTTTCATTCCCTATTGCTATTTTCCTGAACGACCTCTTCAGTTTTCATGCTACCCAGGTGGTGGCCAGGCTCTGGGGTAACCTGTCCAGAAGGCCTGGGCTGGAAAGGCAGCAATTAAAGCCAGGCAGGACTGAGCCCAGGCTCCCCTAAGCCAGCAGCTCCTTGGGGTGAGCTCATTAGCTGCTGGCAGCACTGGCACACACTGGCAGGGCTGTCAGAGCCCGGGGTTCAGTAGGTGCCTGTGCCTGTCTCCCTGCACACACCAGCCCAGCTCTCTGTGCAGGCACCTCTGGGCTGGGCCAGCACCTGGGGCACGCTGAAAACTCCTGGAGAAGAGCAGCTGCTCATGTCTCAGTGTTCATTTCTTGAGCAGCTTGCCTCCTGTTCAGTCATTATGCAGATGGGAAGGTACTTCTGCCTTGAATCTCCCCAGCTCCTTGTTATTCCATTCACTTAGCTTAGTGTAACCTCCATTTCCAACTTGAGAAAGATTCCAGCTGACAGGCATTATTTATAATGCTCATAACTTCAACTGTGGCATTTGCTTATAAATAATTTGGATAAAAGCATATGCTTTCCTTTTATAGAGACACAGGAGGTAATTCCAGTACCAGTAGTTCAGTTATTAAACATATTTATCCACCTTAAAAAAAAATATTCTGAAAGGCAGAGCAAATGTGCTCTACTGAGGAAAAATGTTTGGGACTGATACTCAACCCTGCTTGTAAAGAAAAGCACACTGTGAGAAAGTGTCTCAACCACATGTCTTTTTCACACCAGAAACTTGTAATACTTCTAGGGGCTCCCCAAAACTGGCATAACTGGTAAAATCCCAGTGCATTGCTGGTACAATGATTTTAATCTTTTAATCTTTTTTTTTTTTTGGCTTTGAAAAGAAATGAGTAAACCTTGACTGCAGGTAGAGCAGAGAACTCCTTAGAACCACTTCACTTTAATCATCTAGAAAATGCCTTTTCGTCATATCAGAGGCTTCAAGGTCAAGTGGATGTCTTCTTATTTTGCAGCTGAGATTTGGAAGGTGATGAGAGAAACAATACAACCAGAACCCTGTCTCCACAACCTGAAGTAAAGAAGAAATCTTCCATCACAGATAAACCTATTTTTCTGCTGCTGATGGATGAAGGGTGAGTTTATGCATGAGCTATTGCTGTTTATACTTTCAGGGATGCTAAATTACAAATGCAGGTGAGGGCTGCATTTTAACACTTGTGAAACAGCTTTCTGAGCCCTTTGGTAGGGCTGTTGAACTAAACACAAAGCTTTTATCTCTCTGAATCTCTCAGGGCATATTAATCCTTCACTTAGAGGTTTGTCAGATGAAAAGCTGCTTGAATGGTTTGATATTTTTTTGATTGTGTCTGGATTGTATTGGTGCTGGGTACAGATCACATAAAGCCAGAGTCTGGAGTCCCAGAAAGCTGCTGGGACGTGCAGGACATGGCAGTGCCCTGCTGCTGCTGCTGCAGGGAGCTGAGGGAGCAGCCCAACATAAAGCCTGAGTCAGGAGTCCCAGCAAGCTCCTGGGACATGCAGGACATGGCACTGCCCTGCTGCTGCTGCAGGGAGCTGGGGGAGCAGCCCAGCATAAAGCCAGAGTCAGGAGTCCCAGAAAGCTGCTGGGACGTGCAGGACATGGCACTGCCCTGCTGCTGCTGCAGGGAGCTCAGGGAGCTGGGGGAGCAGCCCAGCATAAAGCCAGAGTCAGGAGTCCCAGCAAGCTCCTGGGACGTGCAGGACATGGCACTGCCCTGCTGCAGGGAGCTCAGGGAGCTGAGGGAGCAGCCCAGCACCTGGACCTTCACTGGGGAGCCCAGCAGTGGGGTCTGGCACACAGCCCACTGTGCAGGGAGGAGTTTGTCTGTCTGGAGAGGGTAAGCCAGGCCTTTCTGTGCACATGGAATCACGGACTGCTTGGGGCTGGAGGGACAGCTCAGCTTGTTCCCACCCGTTGCCATGAGCAGGGAGACCTTTCATAGACCTGCTCCAAGCCCCGTCCAACCTGCCTTTGGACACTTCCAGGGATCCAGGGGCAGCCACAGCTTCTCTGGGCAGCCTGTGCCAGGGCCTGCCCACCCTCACAGGGAACAATTTCGTCCTGCTTGGCATTTCCTTCTGCTGGGAGAGAGCAGGGCTGGAGGGGCCAGTGATTTGACAGCCCCGTGTTTGTTATGCTCTTAGGCTCGTTGGATCCTACAAATCCTTACTTACCAAGCAATCTTCTCCCATGTAAGTAGCTTTGAGCACTCAGGAAATACAGGAATCTTTATCTGAGCATCAGAGCCACGTTTGCTATGAAACAAAATAGGTCACAGTCATTTTTCTGTAAGGCTTTCACTCGACAGACCCACACCAAAGGTGTACTGGTTTGTGGGGTTGGAGGGGAAGCCTGCTTTTCTAGCCACTCTTTACCAGCCATTCTTAAAGCTGATCTCACCCAGTTATTCTCCACAGAAAGGACACTCATTTTTTCAGCAAAGTGGGAGAATAGCAGCCTAATTTAATGCAATCCCTGCAATGTCTCTTTTGAAGCTCAGACAGGAGTCAGAGATGTTCAGCCTGTTCCAGTTCTCAATGTCTTACTGAGTTTTGAAAAACTATTACTCAAATCTTCCTTTGATTTTAACTTCGTTTTCCCCCCCGTTTTTCTATAAAATTTGTCAAAACCAAGGCAATACAATGCAATATCTTTGAAAGTGTTTTCAGAAAGAAAACTTGATTCTTGTTTTATAACTAGTTTTGAAATCAAGCACACAGAAATACAGTGGGCAGGAATTCAGGCCCTGGAGCAGCGTTTAGTTCTGTTCTGGAGGAAGGCAGAGAAGTAATTTTGTGCCACACGTAAGCTTGGTCTCCTATACAAACCAAAATGTAGCATTCCCTTCATGGCAATACCGATTTTCCAGCTTGCCATTTGTACACTTGCACATTCTCACACAGTGCAGTAGTAAAGAACATGCTTCCTTTTCACTGGGAAAGAACAAAAAGTGCTGGAATCTCAAGTCCAATCATTTCTTCTCCACTTTCCCACCAGCAACTCAAGACTTTCTTCATGCTGAATTAGGCACAAATGGAAAAGGTGGTGAGACCACCTGCGTTGTGAATAGCACCATCACTGTACATGAGCAGCGTGGGGCTCCTTGTATATCCTGCAGGTATAAAAATGTGTAAGAATGGAAAAAATATATAATGAGTCTCTCTGAAATGGATTATCAATATGTGAACATAAAAGATTAGTATATTGTCACAGTATACTAATAAAGAAAATAAAAGTATTTATGAGTATACTTATACAGAACACCAGAAATTATGTAGGGACAGAAAAAAGGCCTTTACACTTGATGTCTTTGCATTCCAGTTTTACATTTTACATCGCTGATTGAATAGTTTGAGGTAGGAGAGAAAAGTGAGAACATGGATAGGAGGAAGAAGTGAAATGACAAACCAAAGGAAAACCACGATTGGGGATTTACAGTATGTGGTTCAACAAGGCCATGAAAGAATGTGCCAGTTCTTTTTCTACTTTAGCTAACCCATGCAGGTGACTCTGGAAATCTCTCTCCTCTTGTGGGTGTTTTTTTTTTTTCCCCAGGGAGGACATAACACTGTAGGACAAGTACAGAGGGCTGCAGGACAACTGTGTCAACAAGGAAACAATGCAGGAACAGAAAGCTGAATCAATATTCAGTCAGACCCTTTAATTATGCAGCTCATTTTGTACCGATGTCAGTAAATCCTTAGTTCTGGAGCAGCTTGTGCCTCGGGGAAAAGAGTGCAAGAGCCTCTGGTATCCCCACAGACAGCCCCTGATGGGGAGCATGATACAGTGAAGAGAGGTAAAACCTTAACCAGTCTGGAATTCAGGAGCAGTGCAGGCACCCAAGGAGAAGAGAATGTGGACCTCAGGAGAAGAAATTATTTTAGAAACATATAGATATATATAGAGGGAGATTTGACCCATGTTTTTATCAGGTGAGAGATCCAATATAAAAGGAAGTCACTGTGGTAAAGAATGTAAGGTTGTCATCAGGCCACAGAAAATCTCTTGACGAATTCTTTATTTCCACGTTGGAGTTCAGGAACAGAGGAGTGTAAGATCAAACCAGCTCACATGCTGCAACACTTAAAGTAGCCTGTTTTAAAAATAGAAATCAGATCTGATCTCTCTTTGGAAATGAAAAAAAAGTATTGTGCCGAGAGTTACAAGAAGTTCTGGATCAGCTTATGTGGTCAGCAGCCTAAGTGGCTTAAAATGATCAAAACTCCAGTAAAAAAAAAGTCTTTCAAAAGACTGTTCAGATTGCTCTGGGTATTTGTGTTCGAGTGGTCACAGCGTGACCAACACCCAGCCAGAGCAGCTGAAGTGGAGGAGCAGGGCAGGCAGCCTTGGGGTGAACCATCACTGTGGCTGGAGGTTAATTACAGCCTGTCAGTCAGTGAAAGGTGACACCAAATTACAGCCCCTGTGCCAAAGGAAAGGCTCCAAGGGGCTCCTGGCTATGGGCCCACCGTGATGGGAGCTGTGTCTGTGTCTGGGATGCACACAGGATGTCCTCACTGGCTTGAAGGGGTGGTTCCCGTGGCTGAACATCTCCTGGGAGTCTGGAAAGGCAGAGAGCAGTGGAAGAGGCAGCAGCCTGGCAGCTAATAAACAGCACGTTACTCTGCATCTCATAAATCTCCACCAAGTTCATTTATTCTCCTCTGAGAATGAATAACTAATGAGAAGCCTCCTCTTGCCAGTTGTTGTGGCACTGCACAGAGCGGGTTGGATGTGGAGCTGCTATTCATAGCACTGAACGAGCTGCTAATTGGGCAGTTATGTAATGGCTTCGTTATGAAACCTAGTTTGGGTTTGACACCTTCTGTTTGCTAAAAACAACAGTAAAACCCCCAAACAAACCCAGGGTTAGCAGTGCGTGACATGAAATAAAGGCTGAATAATTACCAATGTTTCAAAACTCAAATAGAATTAAAAAGGGGGGGGAAAAAATCAATTTGTTTCTCTGAATTGCAGCAGAAGTGAGCTGGAAGCAAATCACACCACAGATCTGCTGTTCAAAGGGATACTTCAAAGTAACTTGCTCTAATACCTGCCCTGCAAATGCTGACAAAAATCCTCCAAGCAACCTGTTTCTGCAACTTGCCAAGTCTCAGAAAGTATTGCTTTAATTTTAAGAAGTTGTGCTTTGAATGAGCACAGACAGAACATATCTGAAGGAGAAAGAAGGACCAGAAAATGCCTGTGTGACACACTCAGGTACAAATCGTGCTCGAGGATGAGGCACGAATCTCTGCTCTTGTAAGTGACAGTAGATAACCTATAGAGTTTGACATTTTTAAAGTAACTTATAAAAAAAAAGGGGAGAGAAACAGGTGGGGATAACATTTTGTTCCCTGCTATACAGAAGGAGAGAAGATTGCAGTGCATTAGGAGGGAAGCTTTTATCCAGGATGGGCCTTTGGAGTGGCTCTGTTCCTCCTCACTCTGAAGGCTGGACATCACTGATGCAATTTACAGCCCTGTTTACAGCCCTGGGAGCTGCTCCACCTGGTGAAACCCAGCTACTGTCCCCTGCTTGTCAGGTGCTTCTCCTCTGGATACACCAAACACAGCAGCATTCAGAGCCTGCAAGAAGGATCCCTACACAGGTTTGTAGTTGTATGTGCGTCATAATAGACATAGAAATGAAAATTCCTGTGAAGTGAAAATCACCACTGTGCCCGTGGTTGTTGTTTGATCAGTGTTAGCCATAATCTTTTGGTGCTGGGGGAGATCAAGGCTGTCACTCCAGAAGGAGCCCACAAACCATCCAAAGAACACTTCATCTGTCTGTTTACAAACATACAGGTCCTGCACATCCTCAACTTTGTGCAGAGAAGCACGTGGAATTTGCCTCCAGCTGAGTCACATTTCAGGAAACTGGGCACAGATCCTGCACTCAGCTCTGCAGAGTTATTTCCCACTGCTTGTCACTTTGCATTGTCTAGGTGATGATAAACCCCCTGCTTTATCCAGCATGGTGGATGAGGAAGGTTTTATTCCAACAAAAGAAAACTCCACTTAGTTCCTTCAGTACTGAAGTGCCCAGAGGAGGCAGCCAAAGGGCTCACAGAGACTGGATGCACAATGTCCCAGCACCACAATTGCAGCCAGCATGCCTAAAAAGCTGTGATAATTTAGGCTTCAGCAAGTGTTGAAGGGAATAACACTGGAAATTGGGTGGTCCAGGAGGCTCCCACATGTATCCAGGTAATTATCAAGATCTAGAATCTCCTGTCCATTTTATGTGGGTGTGTGTATATGGATCAGTGTGCAGAAATACATATAGACACTATGTGCTTCATTGGGATATTTTGGAATTACCATGTGGCAAATAATAGAAGGATCTTCTCCTAAAATAACACCAGCAAGCTTCCCTACTCCTACACATGAGCTGAAAGGAGTTTTCTCCTCAGTGCATGTTTTCAGTGGTAGTACAGCTTGTTTGAGTTGTTACTGCTCTTCTGTAACCTCATGTGTGGGAGCAGCTCCCAGGAGTGGTAACAGTTCCATATTTCTGTTGTGGTGGGGCTGAAGGGATCCCATGGAATACAAACTTCATAGAATACAAACTTTGACAGAGTTCAAAATTAATCCACAGTCCTATGATTGCTTAAGTCTCAGTTATTCTGAATTTATACTGGTATAAAAGTGTGCCTTTGCAAGACTTCAAAACTTCTAAAACACTTTAAACCCCAGAGAAATCTCTGTTATTTACATTTAAAAACCCTTAAAATACTTTGAGATGTCCTTTAAATTATATTTCATTATGGGATTAATATTTTCCTGTGTCTGATACAATTTTTTCCCTCTGTGATAGTGTTTTTTGCACCCTTTGCATTGCCTGCCTGCAGTGATGGTGCACCTACTAGAATTCCCTGTCTATCCTGCTGATCCTTGTTTTTGCCAAAATAAGGCAAGCCAAGCCCTCTTGTTGGTGAGTGCATGTAACTAATGTGTGTCTGTTGTCTGCTAATATCTGTTACCATTTCTTGCTGGATTGATATTTCATTTTGTGTCCCAGCCACACTTTAACTGATCTCTGGCACATGGTTCTCTAATGGAGAAACAGAGAAGCTACTTCTCTACAGGGATATTATCCAGGAAATGCCATATTTTTGTTTCCTCTGGATTCAACCAAGTTTTTTTTTTTCTTTTTAATAAATGGAAAGACCTCCCTATAGTTCAGAATAAAAAAAATTTCTAGGTAGAAATCAGGATGGGAAAGGAGTTTCTGTCCACTGGAGGAGATGGTGTTTATTTCACTCACCTGACCCAAATGTAAACCAGAAGCAAACACTTTGCACTTTGATGTGTGTCTGGGGAGGATGGAGGCAGAGAACTGATGGAACTGAGAATGGTAGAGCTCATTAGAGCAGCCCTTGGCACCATGAAAGCAGGGGGAACAAGAGATAGGACAACAAGAAACGGCTTCAAGTTGCACCAGAGGAGGTTCAGGTTGAATATTAGGAAAAATTTTTTCATGGAAAAGGTTGTCCATCCCTGGCACAGGCTACCCAGGGAAGTGTTGGAGTCACTATCCCTGTGGAGATTTGAAAGACAAGTAGGTGTGGTGATTAGGGACATGGTTTGGAAGTTGTACATATCCTTGTTCTTATGTCTGTTTTATTCTTGCCATGAGCACTCCCTGCTGTCTGGGTCACGAAACCAGCTGCTGCATTTCTCCTCTACTTAGGTTTAAAACCTCCACAGTCTCAGAATTGTGGGTTTTTTTTAAAACTCAGCTTCTTTCTAGTCAACAGTGTCTCATAGGCACTGGTTTCTTTAAGATCTTCCTCTTTTCTGATCAAATCTTTTGTCTTCAGTTGTCTGTCCCAACTTTTGTCATTAACATACTTCCCTTTTCTCATCCCCCCGACCATGTTCCTCTACTTCTAAAGTCTCAGCACTGACTTATTTCCCCCATAAAATTCCAGCCTGCCTCTTTATCAGTTCTGGTGAACTCTGTCACTGCTCCCTCCTCTTGGAAAGCCTTTTCATCTCCAGTGCTGGCAGTGCCTGTGGATGGGAAGCAGGGGGTGTTGTTATTCATTTCCTTGTTCAGCTTCCTTTGTTGAAAGGATGCTCTGAATCTAAAACATGTGGTAGATCAAATTACAGTCACCTCTCCCATTTATTTTTTAGGAAATGCCTGGAAATGTTTACAAAGCACTCACCAAAAGCATTCAGAAGGAAGGCTGGGCACAATTTCAGTGCTGGCATGCCAACGTGGGTTCCTGTGTTTCCTGCTTCCCCTGCAGCCCTGGCAGCCTCTATGGAGTTTGTCAGCCAAGATCACACTTAGTTCCTCACCTTGATGATATTGAGGTTGTCACAGCCAGCTTTTCCACATGCAGATCTTTCTCTTGGGTTTACATGGCAAGGTAATACTAAAATGAGTCCTGCCAGGCCAGAGAAATGCACATACTTCCCAGAGTCTCTCACCACTGAACCAGAAGTAACAAACCCCTGGGAACTCTGGAAGGGGAACCATTTATGCTTTCTGAGTCAGCCAGTCACACAGGGTTCAAGACTGGTGCTCAGACTTCCAGAAATCATAGAATCATGGAATCACAGAATGGTTTGGGTTGGAGGGGATCTCAAAGCTCCTCTCATTCCAAACTCCTGCCGTGGGCAGGGACACCTTCCATACGACCACGTTGCTCCAAGCCCCAGGAAACATTTGATTCACAGCTTGAAATATCTTTTTTTTTAGTAGTGTTTATATTTCAAATCCATGTCATGAAAGCCACTGGCAAAAGGTCTTATTCATGGAGTGTTACTGACTCTTAATTGCTTGTAAAAAGAACTGTGTAAACAATGGAATATTTTGTTTGCTAAGAATTCATTAAAAATTACTCAGCTCAAAATAACCAGGACAAGTGCATTAAAAAGAAATCACTCTCTTCAAAAGCATTAATTTAAAGGAGTATTCTTAATTAAGAATACTTCAAATTTAAAAAAAAAGGGAAGAAAAATGTATTCTTTAGAATTCTGAGATGAAACTTGAATCCTATCAGAGCATTCCTTGTTTCTTTCCAGTGCAAACAAATGAAAACATCCGTTTTGCTCGAGCCTGTACTTTTGTCCTTGCCCCACACAGAAAGATAGAAAATAAGGCATTAATTTTTCATTTCTTTCTCCCTGTGGTGCTTCCAGAGGCAGGAGTTAAGTGGCCAGCAATGCCTCCCAGCCTGTCAGGAGTGATGCTTTTTTAGGCCAGAGAGAGCCTTTGGTCTCCTGCATAGCAAGAGCGTGACAGAATCACTGAGCTATCAAATCAGTTATTCTGCCAGCATCTTCCTGCTTCACTGAGGAGTGGATTAATCCCACCTCAGAGCGCTCCAGCTGCAGAGGCAGAGAGCACACACACTGCCCTGCTCGGGCAGCAGGGTGCTGGCCAGGAGTGCCACTCACAGAGAAAGAGTTCCTTTCCTCTGGGGAACCTTCAAGGAGCTACGTGGTGGGACAGCAGCAGCCAGAGAGCTTCTCCAGGGGGAGGAAACAAGCCCTGGGGCAGCTGCAGCAGCTCCACCATGGATCTCCACAACCCAGCAGAGGCCAGGCAGGCCTGGGACTGGCAGCAGCTTCTGGAGTGAACACCGCTCCCATGGGAGGTGGTGCTGAGGGAGCTGCTCCAGCAGAAGGCCTTGGGACAGGCTTTAGGGCACCCTCATCACTTGGAAAGGAGGGAGTGAGTCTCTGGCACGATGTCACCGGTCCTTCTGCGCTCCAGAAGCTTTATTTATCAAAGTCCAGCAGCTCCAGTGAGAAAATGAGAGAGGTGCAACATGTGGTGCAGCAGAGAATTCCACACTGACCTAAATCTGTGCCTCCAGTTCCAGCTGTTGCAATGAAGTGCAAACCCATGTATTTTCTGTGTGAATTGTCCCAGTTGATCCTCTTTTTTTACCCTGTTCTTACATCTTACCTGGTTTCCATGTACATTTTTGATCTTTTCATTGCTTTACTGCAGTGAAGTACCTCTGACTGCTCCAGTGCTGTCCATCAGTTTCCCCAAGTGCTTTGCCCCAGCAATATGTGCAGCCCTGGGAAGGACCAAGATTTCTCTTAAAGACCATCTGCTCATAAAGTGAGTGTTTATCTAAACCCCAGATTCCTCAGGTGTTCTGGCATTTCCTGCCCAGGCCTCTACTCTAAGTGGCTCTTGCACTTGGTCACAAATGAAACACAGATTATTCCTAGCAGCCCTCAAAATGAGCAGTACACACAAATGACCTCTTGGAAGCTCTCTTGACTCCTGCAAAATGTAAGAAAATTGAAAATCTGTATTTGCAAGGTCAGAAGTAAAATGAAATCTCACTTCAGCTGTCTAAAGCCATACAAAGCAAAGACCTCACTGAATAGCAAACTCCTAAAATAAATACAATTTCCTTTACCACAATAAATGTTTCAATATAAAGTTGAATATATAATTCATTCCACATTTTGTTAAACTTCAGGAATTTTAAGTGAACGACTTCAGTTTCTTACAGGCTTGAAGTGCTCTCTTGAAAACTTTTTGGAGAAGAAAAATGTGCCCTGGGATGGCTTTGAAGCATTTTTTTGGTTCATTGTGGAGATCTGATGTTCTTCAACAACAGATAAATTGTTTCTCTGGCCTTAATGGAAATCTGAAGCTCTACCCAGCATTTAGAATTTCCCCTCATGGACCAGATCCTTGGCTGCCATCCTGCCTGCTTTGGTCTGCTCAGGAGGAATTTGGGGAATGTACCAAATGTTTAAATGGCAGCTACAAATTCAGGTTTTGTTCAGCTCAAGAGGGAACTACAATTAAGGCATGATTGTTGTAAGGAGAAAAAACCCTCTCAGCTGGAGTGTTTCCAAGCTACTCATCAGTTCCCTAGTGTTTCTCTTACAGAAATTCATCTAGTCCTGTGATACCAATCTTGTAAACAAATACTTCCTTCACTTACCTCCTGTGATAAAATTCATGCTTGATATTGCTCTAGGATCTCCTTGGCCCCTTCTTGTCCTTTTGACAAGATTGGGAAATGTGGAAAAAAGAAAAAGTTAAAAAAAATTCTCAGTTTGGATCACTCATTCTTATAATGACTTTAAAAAAACCACAAAAACATCAACAAGAAAGTGAATTAAAATTGAATTTAATATTTTCTTCTGAATATTTTTTAAATTAAAGAATAACTGTATGGCACAGCAAGAGCAGATACTTGGTCCAAATGCCTGTTCCCAGAATATACCGTGAGGGAAAAAGTGATGTAGTGCCAGGGGAATACTTCATTTTCTCGTGCCTGTGTACATCTGGATAAGGATCCTGGCAGACAGCTCCCCTTCAGTGCAATGATCAGCCCACCCTAGGGGCTCAGCACCGCTGATGGTGTTCCCCACGCAGGTATTACACCCAGGGATGCACAGCTTCCATGTCTCTGTTTTGTTTGAGGGGATTTGGAAGCGCGCTGCCGTTCGGAGTGCTTGTGATGCGCCTTCCCTGCTGCTCTGGATGGAAACGCCCTCTGGTCCCTGTACCGGCACTGCTGCACCGAGTGCTTCCCTGGAGAGGAACTGATGGAGGAAGTGCTTTGTACCTGCTCATGAGCTCCAAAGTCCCTTTGCTGCCACCTTTATGTCACGAACTCAGTGTGTTTGTACAAGGCACAGCTGCCTCACCTGGAAGAAAACTGCCTTCCTGTGTAGGCTCTGGCATTGCTGTCGTACATTCGTGTTCCTTTTGGGAAGGGTTGGCAGGTTTTAACTCTTCATATGAGACCACAGCTCGGGATGCTGATTCTGGAAACTCCAAAGGTTTAATGTAAAGCCCTTTGTGGGCTTTGTGTTTTTTCCATCTGTCTTCTCACTTAAGATGAGGATGGAGATGCTCCAGGCTGCCTTTTGTAGTGGAGCTCTGCTTGTAGCCAAGCTGCTCCTTGTGCCCTGTGCAGATGTGGATTGAGCTCTCCTCTTGGCTCACCACCACTAGGTTGATCAGAAAGGAACAAAAGCAATTCAGGTTTATGGAAAAGGATCAAAATGCCCTTCGGTGGCCTGGCAAGCCCCATTCCGTGCTCAAGTGCTCCCGGCCCCAAGGCTGCCAGAGCTCAAGGAGCATTTGGACAAGGCTGTCAGGCACAGGGTGGGATTTGGGGAGGGTCCTGTGCAGAACCAGGAGCTGGACTTCGATTATCCTGGTAGGTCCCTTCCAGCTCAAGATACTCGGTGCGTCTGTGGAAGAGGCCGAGACAGCTGTTTGCTGTGACACTTCACACGTGTCCCAGCCCTTCCCGGCGCTCTGCGCGGGATGAATCCCGGGATGAACGCCGGGGCTGTTCCCTGTCGCGGCGGTGCGGGGCTGGCTGTGCTGGTCGCTCCCGCGGGTCCCTTTCCCGAGCGGGCGGTGACGGTCGCGACCCGGCGCACGCGCGGTGCGCCTGT
>JAYDZK010000202.1:2380837-2473854 GCA_034509185.1 Euphonia xanthogaster | reverse complement strand
CTCGCGCTCGGGCGAGGCGTGACGTCACAGGCGGCCACTGAGGAGCGGAGCGGGGTGGGGGGGGGGGGGCGCGCGCAGGTGCATCCGCTTCCCTCACGGCGCCTCCCGCCGCCGTCCCGGGGCAGCGCCCGGGGAAAGGCTGGTGTTCGCTCCCGGGAGCACGGAGCGCAAGTTCTTTCCGTGCTCCGACCGCCCGTGTGAGTCTCCCATGGGTGTCGCGCCTTCCCCGACGGCAGGGAGTCGCGGGCCGGGGTCGCTAGGGGGAGGCACGGCACCGGCAGACGGGCTGAGGCGCTGAGGCGGGGGGGAAGCGGGAGGGCAGGGAGCGCCGCGCCCCCCGCCCCGGTTTTGCTTTCCCTTTTGCCGCTAGCTTTCCCTGGCGGGCGTGAGGGAGCGAGGAGGATACGTATTTATTAATTTATTTACTTCCTTACTTATTTATTTAAATATTTGTTTGTTTGCTTCCCTAAAGGGTGAGGGGAGGGGAGAGGGAAGACCGGAGGAGGGCGCGGAGGCAACGCCGTCACCAGAGGAGGCGGTGGCGGGGAAGAGGAGGAGAAGAAGCCGGCGCGGAGCCTCGCCTCACCTCGCCTCGCCTCACAGCCCCTCCGCCGTCCCCGCCTCGCCGTCCACGGCCGCCGGAGTCACCGGCGGCCGCCCGTCCTCATGATGGCCTCGACCACCTGCACACGCTTCACCGACGAGTACCAGCTCTTCGAGGAGCTCGGAAAGTAAGGACAGAAGGGGGAGCGAAGGCACCGGGGGCTGCCGGGGTCGCTGCGTGAGCCCTGGGGGGAGCCGCGCCCGGGGCCCCCTCACCGCTGCCGAGAGCCCCAAGGGAGCGTCGGGGCTCCAGCCATACGACTCCGGAGCGGCGAGGGGCTCTGGGCGGGTGGCGGGGAGCTGCCCTCACCCCCCCCCCGTGCCGCTATTTATTGTTATTTATTATTTACTGTTATTTTTAGCTCTTAGGTTGTCGCGGCGTGTGGGTCTCGGTGTGTGAGGGGTGTCGGAGCGCGGCGGGCGCCCCCCAACGGCGGGGCGGGAGGCGCAGCCCTGAGCGCCATGTTGGGTGTCGCCCCCCCGGTGTCCCCGCTGAGGGGGACAAGGCCGCCGCCGCCCTGTGTCCCCCCGCGGTGTGCCGGCATGGACACCGTGGGGAAAACCCGCTTGCCCTCCGCCCCAGCTAGCGGGATTGGTCACACGGCTTCTACCCCGCGGAGTTCGCTGTTCAGCTGAATAAAATCAATGCTGACCGTCCCTGTCAGAAAACCAGAATTTTTTTTATTTTTTATTTTTTTATTTTTTTATTTTTTATTCTGCCGACACCACACCCCTCCGTGCTGCCCGTTAGCTGGTAATGGCAGTGGAGTGTTTCAGTTGGACTGACACTTTGCCCGGTTTTGGTTTCCAGAGGGGCGTTCTCCGTCGTGAGGAGGTGTATGAAAATCACCACAGGACAAGAGTACGCTGCCAAAATTATCAACACCAAAAAGCTTTCAGCTAGGGGTGGGTATATTTTAATCTGGTGTTTGTGGTGCCTCCTCCCTGTTTCTTGTGTTCATGTGCGAAGCATTAGGAAATTATAAGAGTAGCTGAGTATCTTAACAGATTTTTTAATACAGTTTTAATTATTATTTCCTGGGTTTGAATTTTTTCCCTTGATGCCTGATTTTTTTCTGTGTTAAATGTTTCATGGATTGACTGCACAGAAGTCAGAGGTTGCTGTAAATCATTGCAAGCAAAGATGTTCAAAACTAAAATCTAACATAATGCAGTCTCTTCAGTTTTTAATAGAAATAATTTGAGTCAGAAACATTTTGCAAGCATTTTTTTTTTCTGGGAGGGTAGTCAATAATGAGTTTCCATTACAAATTTTATTTTAAACATTTACAGCTTCACTGAATTCTGTGTTCCCATTGCATTTAAACGTGAACATTAGGGCATATCTGACTATGAGTGAATGAGGAAAAAGGGACTTTTATCTCCGATTAAACTTTTTTTGTGAGAAGAAAATTATGATGAAGAGTTAAAACCCGTGGGTTTTGAGCTAACTGTTGTGGGGAAAGTCACGGTGATGAAGTGGTGAGGAGTGTTACTGTTACAGTGCTGCTGCACAGCTTGTTCTGCCTTGCCTCTGATGTGCGCTTCCAGCAGCTTGTCAGCAGCAGCGGCCGGGTTGTTATGATACATTGGAGGTAAATATACACACGGTGTGGGCTGTTGTTGTGGAAAGGGAGTCTTAGCGGTGCCCTGTCAATTGCTCGTTAATTCCCAGCTGGAGTGTCTGTGTCCGGGAGTCGGATTAGGGATCACTCGCCCTTACCGTTTTCTGTGTTTTTATGGGAATTTGTAAGGAACACGGCAGTGAATGAGTAAACAGTGTCAGAGCCTGAACGTGCTTGTAGCTGCTCTGCTTCTGGCCCACAGGAATCACTGCAGGTAAACAGCAGCCTCAAGTCAGTGCATTTAAACATAAAACATTGCATAGGAGCATTTGGCAAGTTCTGATAACGTGCCTCTCTCTGATAAAGATCTTTCAATGGTTGTTACTTGTGGTTGGTGAAAGTTGTGTGAAAATTTACTTTTGGCTGACTTTAACTCTTTTCAATGTTACTGCAAGATTACTTTTCTGTTATTTTTGTAAGGTTACTTTAATTTTTTTTTTGTACAGTTACAGGCTTGAAGGTAGGTTAAGCAATTTATAATACTTGAGATAAATTTTTTCCCAAGTTTGCTTTGAATAGTTTTTTTATTATTATTTAGCACACAAATGTGATCTGTTGAATTTTGATGCTTAAAATGAAACACCACACTTGGGGTGATTTCATAGATCTGAGTAATTTTCAGTGTGAGAAGCCATAACAAGGTCATCATCAGGTTACTGGTAACAGGTGGGAAGTATGTGCCACTACCCAGGTTACCAATATATCCTGTGGGTGATGGGGTAAATCCTGGAATGCTAGGCTAAATGTGGAAAACTGTCTTTCTAATTGCTCAGCATTTACTTTGCACTGTATTTCAAGCTGTAATTTTTGTACTTTGTTCATGCAGGACCAGGTTGGTCCTTGATGTGCTCTGTTGAGGAGTGGAAGCACATTTGGGAGAATTTAGCTCATAAAATGGAATGAGGCAAATCTGATACAGATTTTTTAGTGGGTTCAACCCATAAGGAAAGGGGTTAGACTTCAGAGCTGAGCTGTGGAGTATCCTTGGGAATCAGAGCATGCATGGTGCCTGTCCGTGAATGCAGGGAATGCCTTTCCATCTCTGTTTTCAGACATCCCAAAGACAACTGCAGTTTTTTACTTGCTGGGCTGTTTTTTGTGGAAGTTGTTTTGGGTTTTAGCCCTTGGAAATCTACTAAGTAGTTTCTGAAGAGCAAGCTTCTTGGAGAAATCTTTAGATTGTTCCAAGGCAATTTTTTAATTGCAGAAAGGTGCACTTGAATGGCACTTGTGGTGTAAAAAACCTAAACCTGAAAAAGCCTCAAACTGTGATTCTTTGTCCTGGCTGATACTGGGGATGGAGTTTAATAATAAAGTGCTGCTTTTAGATCTAAGTTTTGTTCTACTCCATCTGAACTGCTGTATGAAGATGTAGCAGTTCACTTCTCTTCTGTGTGTCAGACCTACTGAAATACTCATTCCAGTGTAAATCATTGGGGCAGCTTCATCTGTGAGCAGAGTTAAGAGGAAATGTGTTCCTTGTCTAAGGCTTGCTTCCCTTGAAGTCTTTTAAACAAAATGTTGTATTTGGGCCTTTTTGCTTCCCACGCTGAATGAGAGCAGTTTCAGTGTATGATATGGAGGAGTCAAGACTTTCAAGACTAAATGAAACTTCCTTCAGGTAGTTTAGAAATTAGAAATTATTTAAGTGGCTTCAGCCCAGTCAGAGCAGTAGTTATCTTTTCTTCCTCTCTTCATCTCAGCCATAAATGTTACTGGGGATTTTTCCAAGTTCTTTCTTTAGTAGTCTTTCTAAATCTGATCTGGTCACCAGCTAATGCCAGCCAAGGTGTGTTCCCATCCGTTTCCTTGTGTAGTTACAGGGAAATTTCAGGAGAATTGCCTTTTTGCAGAGGCATGGGCTTTGGCTGGAATTTGGAGGGGAAAAGGAAGCTGTGCCCCGTGTTCTAGCAGAGGGAACCATGGTGCTTTCAAGTTGATGGTCAGTTCCTTACAGAATTCTTATTCCATGATCTTCTGATTTTAGTAGTAGAAGTAATAAACATTTGTAATTTGAATCTATTTTAGTATAGCAAAAATGTTTTTACTTATTATAATTACATATATTCTCTTTTTAAAGAGAATATTCTAAGATGCTCTTCAGAATTTTGATCTTGGTGTTTTCTCAGTCAGCTGGAATCTAAACTGCTAGAATATCCACAGCTGGTTTTGTATCAATAGGTTATGTTCTTGCAGAAGGTGATTATGCTGCTGATTGTAAAGAAGGAAAGGCATAGCACGGTGTGTTACCCTGTGGGTGCACAGGTTGTGGTGATTGGGAGTGGGGCTGGAGCCTCATCCCTAAAGGGCTGCAGCTGTGCCAGGCAGGTGAGCAGCATTGAGGGTAACGAGCCATGGAGGGCCCAGGGGCACTGACCAATCACCCAAGGGAGCAGAGGGCACCCAGGTGCAGTGCATGTAAGATGAAGAGTATAAAAGTTGGGGCTGAAGAACAAGCAGGGCAGATGCCTGCAGCCTTCTCCAGTGGTGTGAGGTTGCTGTGATGAGCAGAGCCCTGAAGCCTTCTGATGGGGTATGGTGTTATTCTGGATGGGGTGAAGCCTTCTGGGACGGTGTGGTGATGCTCTGTCTGTTGAGGCCCTCTCGACTGTGGCACGTGCTGTGGCATTATTCTTCTAAAATTAACTGCAGTGATGAACAAGCACACAGGAAACCCAGAGTCAAGTGGAGAATGTGTGTTTGCTGGTTCTGGGCTCTGTATGGTTTCATCCCATGAAGTCTTTGGGATTTCCTTACCCTTCAGCAAGGGCTTGGGCTTGTCTGTGTTGTTTTCCATGTGTAGAAAGTCATGCGGATAAAAGTGAACTTCTGTGAAATGACTTTACTTTTCCCCTGTCTCTTCCAAATACCAAATAATGAGCAGATTGTCTGTTTTGTTTTGCTATTATGTGTACATCTTTTTTTCTTCTCTTTTGAGAGTTGTCTAGCTTTGATCCGAGTTGATTTCACATAAATAGACCCATTTTCTTAGTAGGTTTAGCTCTCATTTTCTGTCTTCAAAAGAAAAAAATTAGGTAAGAGCTTGCTTTTCTGCTCATACTTGAAAAGGTATAGATGAATTGATAGACTTTCACTGGGTGTAGGTATTGCCAGTAACTCCTACTGACGGTTTCCAGTGCCTTGGGTGCAGTGTGCTGGTGTCTGTGGGAGGAGGAGGATGTCCCAGTCCCTGTTCGTTTTTGGGGAGCTCATGTCAGAAGCTGGGCACACCTCTGCCAGCTCTTGGGCTGCTGCAGCAGGACTACCAGTACTTTGTTTATGAGCATATGTGCTCCAAGGAGTAACGTGGGAGTCAGCTGGAGCTTTTTGCTGCTCCCTGGAAAGCTCTTGTGAGCTTTCAGAGACCAGCCATTCCGTTAGCTTCAAGCCTTGGAGGTGTGTTGCTGGTTATTTACCTTTCTTAGCAGGAAGTTTCCCCAATCTTTTGCAGTGTTCCTACTGTTGTTCTTTCCCGGGAGCTCGTGCCTGCAGGTGCACGGCACAGCCAGAGGGGCGGGAGCGGCGGCGCTCACCTGCAGCCGGCTCCGATGGGTGCGGAGGCTGCAAACCCCGCCCCTGGGAGCAGCGTTCTGTGCCGCGTTGAGTCATTGGGCTGTGGGAAGAGTGGTTCAGCGTCTGAAGCTCTCCAAGTAGGGCACCTCTTGATCCCTGAAGTGATTTAGAATGCAGTAGGGAGATGAATGAAATGGGAAGCGTATATAAGGTAGTATTTTTCAGCACAGCTTTCTGTGACGCAGAGATCAACATTTTTGGTGTGTCACTAGACTAACATTTCCTTTAGTCAGGTAGCTTGTGTCAGTCCATGCCAGATGTTGCACAGGAAGGCAGGCTCTAATAAGGCTTCCAGTGCTCCATAGGAGGAGAAAATAATTCTTTCTAATCTAGCTCAAGATGTTAATCTCTGAAGCACACATTTACCTGTGCCAGTTTATTACAACACATGTCTTTTTAAAGCTAAATTCTGTTCTTATGCACACGTGACCTTACTCCCACATAGACAGGACTGTCCTTCAGGGCATTTACTTGTCAGTGAGGCAGGTTGTGTCTTTGTGAGGACAAGATTTAAGCTTGGGATTTTAGTGGTTTTCTTCCATGTCTTGCTGTAGTCTTGTTTCTCTGGTTAATTACTTGTCATTAAGAGTGGTTTAAAACTGTTTTTCTCTAGTGTGTAAGAAGGCTAACATGCAGTCACCCTTTTTTCTTTTGTGGTCAATGTTTGTGTTCAGTTTAGTCATGGCGTTCTTTTCAGTTTGACATCGGTTGTAACACAACACACTCATTTGAATGTTTATCTGCAAGTATTTGTTTAATTGCAAATTACTGTAATTTAGCAGGCTACTGGTTCTGTTGAAATTGACTCCATTCAGACAGCTCAGGCTAATAGGGAGAGAAGAGTGTTATCAAGAAGAAAAAACCTCAAAAGGGGCTTTTGGTTAGGTGCTCTGTTTTGTGAAGGTTTGGAGCTTTTAATTCTGTTTTGGTTTTGGCATTTATTCTGTTTTGGTGTTGGTGAAGACCTGAAGAGCTTTCAAATAGCGCTGAGAATGAGGACTTTGAAGCTCTGTGATGTGTGTTGGTTGGTAGTAATTGATTCTAACAGTTAACTAGATTTGAAGTGACATGTCCTGGCCGTTCATGGTTAAATTATTCATAACAAATGCTGTGTTGATTTCAATAATGTCACTTCTGGAGTTTTTGCAAGAGTCATTTACTCTCTCCATTGTGACCAGAATTTCTCTTAGAAAGGCATGGAGAGTAAAACAGTGTTTGCTTCATCTGTCAGCTCAATTTCAGCAAGCTCCTTAGGGGAAGAGAGGGAAATGCATATGAAAGGGGGTTCTTGGGGACTTCTTTGGCTACTGGTCTCCAGCCATTTTCTGTCAGAAGTTACACATTATGGCACTGATTCATGCTCTTGTACTGTCTGTTCTCTTCCTGCAAAGTGAAGACTTCGCTGCACGCTTGAGCAGCTCCACCTGGGGAATGGCTTCTGTTGGGAATACCTTTCCTAAGCTTCCACATCCTGATACTGAAATAGGCATGTGTGCTGTTCCTCCTGGTCTGAGAGAGAATGTTTTGCTGTGTTCACATGGTAGTTCTGAATGAAAGGTTTGGGTCAAGTACAAAAATTAGGAAACTAATGCAACGCTCAACACTTTGCATTTATTGTAGGTTGGGTCTGTCTGTTTGCACGTAATACCGTACACAGAAAACATTGTTCTGGGGAAACCACAGGCCAGCTCAGGTGTTTGAGACTTGGATCTGACCTCACTGACAGCCGAGTAGAAATAGGCTTGTTCCTGGAAGGACTGAGAATTAGGCACAGACCAACCTCTCAGAAATCCAATTTCAAACCCTAACTAAGCAGTGGAATTGAAATGTGAAAATCCTGCCATATGTAGGCCTGTATTGATCCAAATGCTAAACATTAATGCCCCTTCTCAGGTTGTGGTTAGGGGTATGTGAAGCCATCTCTGCTATGTTTATTCACACTTCTATTCATTTCCCAGTCTGGTTTGAATCTATTTTTTTTTTTTTTTGCATGGAATTGAAGAATGTCTGATCTAAGAGTCTGGAGTGAAAGTCAGTGAAATATTTTAATTTGCAAATGTCTTTACTGCCAAAACAGTGCTTTTTGTGAGTCTGTGTTTCGTTTGACCTTCTGAGAAATGTAGGCCAGGGTGTTTGATATGTCCAGCTTCCTCCTTCATGCACATATATTGCACATTTGTCAAATGCTTTGTGAGGATATTGTGGGGGGTTTGGGAGATTATGTGAGAAGCATAACTACCTCTGTCCTTTGGACAAGGTTACTAGAGAACAAAACCCTAACTTACCAGTGGCAGTTCCTCTGTTTAATTCCTTATTAAAAATAATTGTGCTTTGAATTTGAAGAAACATCTGCTCTGTTGTGGAGAGGCTCAGAAGTCCAATCTGTCTGTTTATTCCTTGGATGTATTGAGCTTGTGTACATCTTGCAGTGCATGTTTGTGCAGACTCCTCCTCTGTTTAATCCTTGTATTATAAGAAATGTCCTGTGCATGGTATCAGGGAGGATGGAGAGTTTGTGTGCCATGGGCTTGGTGTTTTCTTCCAGGGAGGCAGTTGTCTCTTACCCAGTGTTGTTTTCTAGATTGTTGTCAGCTTGTTCTGAAATTCATTGGAGTTCTTTGAATCAGAACTTACTTTTAAGCTTTGCAGCCCTGATAATTTCTGTGGCATCTGATCAGAAGCTGCTGGGTGTGTTCCGCTGTACCAAGGGGTTACTGAATTCCTCTTGGATCTGTCCTTCTGGATACCGCTGGACAAAATGAGGAGCTGTCAAAAAAGCCAGGGAGTGGCAACTTTTGCCAATTTGCATGGGTGTTTTATCCCCGATGGAGCTTCTTTTTTAATCTGGGGCTTCTTTAGTGGGAATTGAGAAGTAGAAATGGTGCTACAGCATATATTTGTTTTTTCTAATTAGTTTTTTCAGTCTAGAAAATGATAGGTAATGTCCTGAGCAAACTATTACAGAGATGTTTGTGCAGTTATTGGTTTAAATGGGTTGTATTTGGTAGAAAGGAACTTTGCCCACCTGGTGGTTTGAGGGAGCTTCTGTTACATGAATTCCTGACCTTTTGTCAGTATTTCACAGCAAAATTGGTGAGTAAAACAAGCAGGCTTAATTAAAACAAAACAACCAAAAAACCAAGCCAGACCTCTTTAAAGTAACTAAGTAGATTTTAATAATTACATATGTCCTGCTGTGGACATTTGCTGGTTGAGATGAAGCATTTTATCTTGTGGTGAGAAGCTTTTTAAAAAATTTTTACCAGTAACAAAGATTTTATCACTGCTAAATGTAAAAGTTCAAGTTCTGGTGATGCTTTCCAAGAGAGCCGTCTGGCATCCATAAAACCAGAATTAATTTAGGTTTGGCAGTCACTTTCAACTTGAATGTAGGGTGTGCTTGTTCACAACTGGTTGTGGGCTTTGTCTTGCTCAGTTACTGCCAAATCAGTCATTCTGGGGGGACAGTCTCTCCCACTGTCCTACACGTGCTCTCTAGGGAGTTGGTTTCTTTTATTGTGCAGCAGTTTTGACTCTGCCATTGGTGTTGCTGTGGAAGGCAGGGTTGTGTTCACCTTCCACTGGATGAGCAACTTAACCAAAACCCATCTTTAGCCAGAGGTTATGCTGTGCAGAATTACTAACTTGAGAATCTGTATTATAATAATAATTTCTACAAAGGTATGAACTGAGTGTTTGCTGGCTTGGGTGAGCAGCTGCAGTGTTTTGGGCAGATGTGTTGAGGAGTGTGCAGCACTGGGGCAGTTGGCTCTGGGCTGTGCGTGGGGTCTGCAGGCAGGTTTAGCCCTGCTGAGCAAGCGCAGAGCCCGCAGCCTCCAGCTGGCAGTGCCCTCACCTGGGGCAGGGTTGTTCATCTGCCCAGCCTTGCTGGCACTCCTGGCTCATGTGGCACGGAGCACCAGGCAGCGCTGCACCCTGCCCGGCTGGGAGCACTGAGCAGCCCCCACGCAAGTGCCAGGGGTAGCACACCTCTGCTGTGGAGTTGGATCATCTCAGCACGTGAGGGGGAGAGAAAAGCCAACTCGGAGCCTCGAAGCTGATATTTGTGGGCAGCAATTTACTGCCTGTGTTTTCAGGACTTGGTTCCTGATTTCATTGTAGTTGGGAACTGCTTACTTGTAAGTTTTCCACAATGTGAATGCAAGTGTTGCAGCAACAGTCACGTTGCATATTCATGTAGCTGCACAAACAGATGGGGTTCCTACATAAAATCCATATTTGACAATCTGATGGGATTTGCCAAGGCTTAGCTTTCATTTAAATTATAACCTCTTGGAGAGATAGGTTTGTGTTTTAGCGAGTCAAGAGAGGCCTTCAGGTTTTTTGTATTGCATAGCAGTTCTCAAGCTACTGCTTAGGTGTGATCTTGGTTTGGGAGACTTCTTTTGGGAATGGTTTTAATGGGCTGCTGCTCATTAGAATAAGTACTTGCCAAATTCAGGGATTTCTCTTGAAACCCTATTCATTTGGGTGATGTTACTCATATCCTGCAGAACGTGAAGATGTACATGCACTTGTAACATGCTGTAACGTGGGCAGACTGCTGCTGCTGTGGTGCTGCCTTGCAGGGAGCATTTTGTTCTGTAGGGCAGATGACCTTTGCTTTCCCTCAGGGCAGCTCCAGGTGCTGCTGCTGAACTTCTGTTAGTAAAACACACTTGGAGATCTGCTTTATGCCTTTCTTTTATAGAAAGGTGTCACTAACATTGTGTTTCTAAGATGCAAATAAGGATCAGTGCAGAAACCTTCAAAAACTACATTTCCCCCATTATTTATTAAATGCTATAGTTACAGAATTGAAAAGCTTGTCTTGGTGCTTTTTATACTGAGTCTGCTGCTTCTAAAATAAATCCCCCTTGGGTGTAAGGTAGCTTCCTACTCGTTGCATTGCACAGCATGGACAGCTAGGAATTTGTGATTAGGATTGCACAAATAAATGCTCATGGGACTAAATGCCTTGCTGGTCATGGCATAAAACCCCTCCTTTTTCAGGACTTTTTATTATCACTGCTGAAACTGGGGGAGGGGAAGAAACAGGTTTTCTGTCTCGTTTTTGTGTCTTTTCATGGTGCTTTGATGATTTTGATCATTGATACTCTGTAAACTTTTGCAGGTTGAAAACCTTTTGAGGTTCTCCCTCTTTTAGTCAGAGCCTCCTGATAGTCTGTTAATGTGGTGGAAGTGTAAGATTTATAGGGAGGAGTGTACTGGTGCTGGATGGAAGAGCTCCCAAAGCCCAGTGACATCTCTTTTTATACCTGTAGCACTCCATGGTCTTTCCTGGCCATTGCATTTTTGGGGGGAAGGAAGAGGAAAAAGAGGCTCCTGGTTCAGTGCTCTGTGTGTGTGCATGTGCACACGGGAGATGCAGGAGAAGATCTGGCAGAGCCCAGCAGCTTGTTTGCAGTGGGAAAGTGATTAATGCTAAATGATCTATTAACTTAGAGTTACTTAACATGTAATGAGGGCAGGAGTTGGTGTCTTTGAGTTTTTATTTATTTGTGTTTAACATGATTTGTCTCTCTAAATGAAGTAATAAATTGCTTTCATTGCCGTGTTAATCAAAACATGTAATGAGATGAATTCTCCCAGAGCAGAAGTTGCTTATGTGTGGTCCATCCCCTCTGCTTGGAGCTGTGTTTGGTGTTACAGATGGTCTGGGGACCAGATCAGTGACACAGCTCATGGTGGGATGCTCAGTGTCTCAGAGGTGCTTTGAGGAAACCCAAAAGATGAGGACAAGAACTCACAATTTACGTTTATTTCAAGTCTTTAATAGTGCAGATTTTCTTAAGTTTCAAAGTAATGGAATTTAATGCATTTTTCAAAATAGTTATTGTTTGGTCATAGTGTAGCTGTGTAAATTTCACAGCTGTTACATCCCAACATTTAGACTCCTGGAAGTGCAAAATATTTGGGAAAAAATGGGCGGTTTTGTCCTTTAAATAGTATTGATTCACCTCCATCACCTTGAAATAGGGTTGACTCCTCTGTTTGCAAACTGTCTTCTTGCTTAGATAGTTTCAGGGATAAGGATTGATCCTCTACCAAAACTCGAAGGAAAGTCAAGGAGTTAAGAGTTTCAGGGATAAGGATTGGTCCTCTACCAAAACTCGAAGGCAAGCCAAGGTCAGAGTCATGTTTTGGCTGTCAGTGGTCTGCTCTTTGTTACGTGAAGCAGGAAAACCAGGTCTAGTGAAACTCAACCTTTCCACTTGCAAATCACCTTTATCTGCTGTCGGACTTCTGCAGGGTAAGAGAACTTGTGAGCATTTGGCACCTGGAGCTGACCTTCAGTGAAAATGGGGAAATGACATTCAAGTGTATTCAAGGTGAAGTTGAGTCCTCCAACAGAATAAATAATGTGATAGAGTAATCAAGCTCTATCTTAAGATTAACTGTGGAGGTGAATGGGTTGGTTATTTTTGCTTTATTGAAGACAGAATTTAGTGCTGCCCTCTTTTGCTTCAAAGACTTTTCTGATTTACAGCCCAAATTTAGTCATGGACAGCGTTTGTTGTCTGTGCCTGGGCTGTCCTTCAGAGAAGGCTTCATCTTTCATCAGTGTATTTATCAAGGACAATCTTACTATGATTATTTTATGTAACAGCTGTCTTCCCTTCCCTTCCTCCTGTATGACAGACTTGCCATTATTATGGCCATTCTTCTTCTGCGTCCTACAAGCAAATTTACATATTTATATATGGATGTTTAGAGTGGGGAATTGGAATTGACCAGACCAAAAAACACTAGGGGAGGTTGTCTGAGTATCTTGTGTATCACTGGTGTCTTTATGGGAGGGTCTTGCCTGGTGAATTCCAGTGTTTATTTACAGATTGATTTGCCTGGTTCTGAGGATGATAATGAAGGAACTCATTTAGTAATTTCACTTGGGCTTTGCCGTCCATCACTAGGTGTCCTGTCACCTCTTTTACTAGTTATCTACCAATTTCAAAGCTAGTTAGGTAATCCTCCATTTTTACTCTTTGTCAGATGCCTCATTTTCTTTGTTTTTGCATCCTAAACATTGGAGCCTTGCAGGAGGCTTTAATCCCTGTCTGGAAAAATTCCCCCGAGTGCTGTTTCCGAGGACTCTCTGTACCCAAGCAGGAACTGATAATGCAAAGATGTAGGTTGCTGCAGGGTTTTTTGGGAGTTTTTCAGATGATGCATTTTGAGACCCAAGTCCAAACCCATTTCTTTCCATCACACCAGTGTTGTGCAGTTCTTGACACAGTAGCTTTCTATAGCCTGCTGTTTCTGTTGCCTCTGTGCAAGGTCGAGTGGAAACTGCTGTGAAAATAGCTCCATGAAACAAAGCTAAATTAGGAATAGTTTCTGTTGAGTGTTGACTTGTCTCTGCAACCACAGATGCTCATCTAGTCAACAAAATGGCTAAAGAAACAGAAAATTGTACAAGTGCCCTAGGAGCAGGCTAGTTCATTGTTTAACGTTCTATTGATTCACACACTAAATAAACTGAAACACTTTCAAAATGGTACTAATTGTTGTTGTCTGGTTCAGTCAATAAGATCCTGTGGAAAAAGGCTTAACCAGCTCAATGGAGTTTATGAGGGTTTTCCCCACTGCTTTGCATGGCCTTTTTTTCAATTTTATTTTTAAGTCTTAGAGGTCCTTTTTCTTCATGTTTCTCAGACTGCAGCTCATAGGCAGCTCATGTTCCATAAAGCTGTGGTAATGGACAGCAGAAGCTTCCTGAGCAGGGAAAATGCAGGAGCTGCCAGTGCCCTGAGCTGTGCTTTGTGTTTGTAGTTTGGTGAGGAAACTGGCAGGCGCCAGCGGCTGTGCTGGTGGGAGGGGCTGTGGAAGAGCACTCAGATGCTGCCTGGCCCAGCAGGTCTTGAACACGGGGGATGTGCTTTGGGTTTTTTTCAACAAAGAAGTTCATTCTAATGATACCAAATCTCTACAACCTGACCTTGACAATGAGGTGATTTTACATGAAGCAGCAGTGCTTGGGTATTGAGCAATAACGTAAATGTGACAAGTAACATGCTGAGCTATGCCAACAGGTTTGAGTACTCATGAAATCTGCATCTGGGTTTGCATCTGCCAGGTTTTCTTTCCTATGCAGAGAATAGACATTTTTATTAAAAATTACTGGAAGTAGGTTTTGAATTAAAATTTTTTATTAATGGTAAACAGAAAAGTTCCATGTAAAGGCACCTGCTTTGCCTGTTTGGCATAAACTTTTTTTTCGAGATTGGGAAGTGTTTTGATAAATATGGAAGATATGTATTTAAATTAAAGGAGTATTAAATTCCTTGCTCTTGTAAGTATTTTGGTTGGTTGACTGATTAAATTTTTTAAAGGGCAAGCATGACCCTTGATGTTGATTTTACTGAATCTTAATAATGAAAAACTGATGCTACAGAGATTATAAACCAGAACAACAAAAAAGAAATTCCCATTATTTTTAGTAAAGTGTTTTGGTTGAGATACTCCCTGCACCCTGTCTGACTTGGATCATCCTCAGGGAAGGAGGAAAGATCTCCACAAGGAGAGCAGTTTTCCCTTGTAGGACGTTAGAAAAGTTAGTTTTACTGAAGGGAAAAAAAAAAAAAGGCTAACAGCTTGTTTGCAGTATTGAAATCCAAACTGGAGGTGTGGAACGTATCTGTGCTAACTCAGAATTAGCACTGCCTCAGTCAGTAAACAACAGAATTCTGCAATCATACCAAGTTAATACTTATATTGTCAGGCTTAAACAGCAAATGTCAGTGGAACCAGATGGATATTCCTGACATCTCTTTAGTATTCATCAGACCATGCAAGCTCTAGATAAAAAATGAGATTATGGCAATGAGAACAGAACCATGTACCTAATGCTGCAATGGCATTCCTCTCCAATCTTAGTAACGTGACAAATCTCAGATACCTCAAGTTCACCTGCCTGCATCTGTGTTTCATAGCACAGAGTTAATGAATCATCTCAAAGGTGATTGGAAAAGCATTTTTAAAATTTCCTCTAAATTATATTATGTAAATTCAGTGTCAAAATGACATATACAACACTTACCTGAATTACCTGCAGTGGCTCCAAAATAAGAGGTCAAAACTCAAATAATTGTCTTACAAAGTAGAGGTTATCAGCTCCTTTGGCAATGTTGCTACTACTATTAGCCAGAGTTCTTTAATGATACTGTGATATGTAGCTTTATCCAGTTATCACTGTGAGTTTTGGGTACTCACAGGCTAAATGTGCTTCTGGACTTGGGTGCTCAGATGCACAGAAGACAGGAGTTTGCATATGATGTTTGTTTTTGAAGGATTTCCCTGGCCTTCCATGTTCTTGAAAAATGGATTTTTTTCTTTGCCCAGAGAAGAGGATGTGAAGGAGCCATCCAAGAGCTGTGCAGATAGACTTGGTCTGAGAGCCTCTGCAGAGGATGTTGAAGCTCACGGGGTTTATTTTGTGACACTGAGGCAGTGGCACTCGTGGGCAATCATTTTGTTGCGCTGCTGTAACCTGATCGTGTTTAGTCTGGTACCTGTGTCCTTAGCAGCTTCAGGTGGGATAATAGAGGGATGTGGATTATGGCCACTGGTCTGTGCCATTCATGTGTCCTTCTCATGTACGCTTTCTCCACCAGTTTTGCTGAGCTGTTAAAGAGCTCCTGCTTTGAGAGCTGTTCTTCTCCATCTGAAGCTTGAGAAGGTTTATAAAATAGACATCTGAGAGGCGTGTGTAGGTTTGTTGGGTTTGTTTTGTTTTGGTGGATCTGGTCCGTTTCTCTTTTGCGATGGCTACATCCCTTCTCTGAGATGGGATCTCCCTGACCTCATTACAAGGTCATCTATTTTAAACTCTGTCTCTTTCATGTTGTCTCTTTTGCTTGAAATGTGCTCGTTTTTCTTTTCTGTGTTGTATGAATGCTCAGTGTAAAAAAAAGTTCTTGTAGTTAGTTAAACAGTCAGAAAATCCTCTTTTAAAATGCATACTGTTTTGAATTTCATGTGTTTAGGTATTGGATGTATTCAATTGTGGCATATATTTTGACCAATGCATTTCAAGCATTTAAGCCATTTTTGAAGGTCACTCATTTTCATGTTGGCATTTACCCACTCCCACCAGAATTCCACTCTGCTTCAGTTTTAGTTCAGCTTCCTGAATTTCAGTTAGAACCTATCTATAATAATGTAAAAATAGCATGTGGGACATCAGCTGGGGTCTCTTGATGTAGCAGAGGCTCCTTGTCTGAGCATGGACTCCCTGTCAGGTAGAGAAGAGGAGAAAAAGAAGCATTGGTGTGGCAGAGAGAGTTTCATGGGTACCAAGAGAGGAGACTTCATGATTATTTTAAAAGATGAGAAACTGGAAGGTCATAAAACCTGATTATCTCATGGGTAAAGTGTGATGGCTTTTTAACCTGGTTTTCGTTGGTGGTTTTGCCCTATCAAGAAATCAAAGCATTATCCTGGCATCCTGTTATCCTGTCCCTCTAGCATAAGAGCCGAAGGAAAAGGGTTTGCTGCTAAGAGGATATTCAGTAGCAAACTGTGAGGTGTAGCTTGGCCTTGCATCGGGATATCAAGCGGAGTAAGGCTTTGCAGTACAGTTAACTTCTAATTGCCTGTTTACAAGGGTACATTTACCTTAGGAGTGTGGGAAGATCCTCCGTATTTTCACAGGACTTTTTATGAAACAGCTCAATAAAATGCTCTGCCACTGCTGCAGCCTGCGTCTCATTAAATACATTGATATTCTGTGGGGGATTGTTGAGTGACAAGCATCGCAAATGTGCCTGAAGTTTTCCTTAATGACTAAGCTTTATTGCCTAATATAAAAATGAGCGGCTGCGCAGGAGTGAGCAATGTTGTCAAACCTGTCATCAAGTTCTCTGAGTTGGTTTGAGTGCTTGTAATGTTCTTCCTTTAATTGACTTGGAAATTGGCAAAGGTTGCTTATAAAAGGGGAAAAGCAATTTTTAAAGATGGTGGGAAAGTTTAGCTTTATAGTTAAACTGTGCAAAGGCCTCAATAATTAGCTGTGGATATATTGCCTGCTTTCATCAGCTGGGGTTTTTTATCTTTTATTTTGAGTAGGATGAAATAACTTAGTGAAGAATCTGCAACCCTTTGACAGTGTTTGCAGGTTGAACCAAAAAAAAAAGTGGAAAATCTTTTTTTTTGTTGTGTGTGCATTTGTTGTCATTACCTGAATGTCACTGGTTTTCCTTTTGTCAACAAAAGAAAAAAAATCCTACCCTTACTGCTAAAGAGGTCAAAAATGAAAGTTTTCCGTGTTTTGGAAAATGACATGTCATGGTAACAGTTTGGTGATAACAGCTTGAAAATGACAAATAATTCAGAAGCTGTAGTTAGATCTTCCTCTGCTGCAGAGGTGGTAGTTAAAAAGCTGAAGAGTGCACGGCTTGGTAAAAGCTGCTTTTAGTGCCCTCATGATCATCCATCACCCTGTTTTGAAGCTTTGGGAGCACGGCAAGGTGGGGATCTGAGAAGAATCCACAATGAACTCTCCTTTATCTGATCTTGGTATTTTAAGCCTCAGCCTAATCCCCTGTCTGTCGGAGCCAAAGGTAGGGCAGTAGTTGTGTCCTGGGGTGACAGGTCTCTGCTGCATTTGGCCAGTGTCACGACCAGCGCTCGCTACTGCCTTTGTCTTGTACCCTTGTGTGATCAGAACGGGGCCTAATTCCTCCTCTGAACTGTGTTTTTCTGATTCATCATCTCAACAGCATTAACTTTAAAGCATAGCTTGGGAAACTGTTGGATTTGTACAACTGCAGTGCCAAGGACAGATGGGGAGGCAGTGCGATGGGAATGGCAGGTGCCTCCTGCACCCTCTGCCAAAGAAATTGCCATAAAAGACCAAGAGTTCCTTCAACTTTGCTTTTTTTTTTTTTTTTTTAAACAAAATAGCATATTATATTTTCACTCTTGCATACTTCTGCCGTGACTCCCCTTGAAAAACAGGAGCTAAATCAGGAGCCCAACAATTGCCCCTGGGACACTGATAAGAATTTATGGTGTAGAGGGCTGAACTGAGTTGTCTTTTGTCTTTGAAAAAAATGAGCAAATGATTGAAATGGTGTCAGTAATTCTGTGTAGGTGTTTGTAATGCTGCAGCCTGTGTTAAATGGAGCATAGGATTCTCAGGCTCATCCCTTGACCAGCTTGGCTGAATCCAAGAAGAGTTTAAATTGGTCAGAACATGAGGGTGAGACCTGCACTGTAATTCTGACAGGTGACAGTGTGTAAAATGGCAATTTCCATCCCTCTTGAGAGGCATGGATGTAGCTGTGAAAATTACCTGTGTGTTTCCTGATGTGGAGAGATGCTACCCAGCCAGTGACCCTGGAAATAGTGTCAGGGCTGTGTCCCATGAGCACTGGAAACAATAGGAAAATTGCAGAGCGTGTCAAACATTTGATGTCTGTGCAGCAATGCTGCCACTCAGCCAGGCAGTGTGAAGCCTGATGGAGGGAACTTGCACTGTCCCAAGGCTTTGTGCTGATTCTAGCAGGGGCTGTGGGGAGAGTTTTCAGACAGCTTGGCTTGCTGCTGGGGTCATCTTTGTGCAGTGTGTGAGAACAGCTGTACAAGTGATCTTGGCTGAAAGTCCCATGATCAATACATCACCTGTGGCAGCTTTAAGTAGCACCTGCAGCTGCAGTGTGCTTCCATGATACAGTCATTGCTGGGAAGGTTTTGCTTGGGTCTTGTATACACTTCAATACACATATTCATAAGTCAGTTGGCTTTTCCTTGGAGAGAACTTTTTGTCAGTGTAGTCCCTTTTTATCAGGGATATTCTTTGATTTAATCTCAGATGTCTCCTTTTTCTAGTGTAAATGCTCTTCTCTTAGGTGGAAGTTTAGTATTTTGGTTTGGGTTTATGTTTTTTTTATGAGGTCATGTTCGTAGATTTGAAATGAAAGATATGATTTATTTTATGTATTAATGCAATTTAAAATAATTGTCCCAAGTGACAGTTCTCCACAAAAATCTGCTTTATATCCAACCACAAATTACTATACACTTGCTACTTCTTGAACTGTACTGGGGCTTAGATTTTTGAAGTATGTGCTACCAGGCTATTTGATTAATGATCTGTGCAGAGCATTCCAGTGAGGAATTATAATTCTGAAGTAAAGAACCAGGGCTAATTTATTCTCATCTCTAGAGTACTCATATGAGAGACATCTCCTGTGTCAAATGGGATGGTTGGTTCTGGCTTGGGAACAAGGGTTGCTTCAACCAAAAAGATACACACAGTCATTTCACCCCTCACTCCAGTGGTTGTACTTCTACTGTCAGTGAAATCCGGTATTGCATAATGTTAAAAATCAAGTTGAAAGGTGGTGGAACTTGGTCACTTAGGAAGCTTTATATCCTGGTTCAACATGACAGCTGTGTGACTTGTAGCCTGTGAATAATCCATGGCACTGGGCATACCTTCAGTCTGCTCGTGTTTACAGAGTCTGCTAGATGATCATTCCAAATCCATTTCTAACTCAGAGCAGGGATCATCCTGCTTGGCTCAGTGATTGCCTGGTTCTACCCAAACCCCTGGGTGCTGGTAGCACAGGTGATGTGTATGCCACGGATGGGACAGATGAAGCCCCTTGGTGGTTTGGCTAATCTGAAACGTGGCGTTTTATGTATCTCTGTCTATAGCACAAGGATCAATTTTTGGGATAATTTCAACATGATGGGTGCTGTTTTTGTTTACCAGAGAAATCCAGAGGCAAGGAAAACTAACATCCAATTTATTGGAGGTAGAACTGAACAGCTACTACTTGCTACAATAGTATTACATGTCAGAGCAGGATGTGGCCCTTAATTGAAAACCCACATGAAATGAGATTTCTGTCCCTGGATTTTAAACAAGGCAGTTGTCCTTTCTGCCTCCTGCAGTGTGAGCTGTGCAAGCTGCAAACTGGTTACAGGCTTGATTTAATCCTTTTCCTCTTAAAGTACTATCTCAGTTTTTGCCTCTATGGGATGTAGAGAGGGGGAAATTCTTTGCAGGTAGCTCTGGGAAGTGGTCTGAGATTTAACAGTTGTGTAGCATTTAATGGAATACTAAGCAAGATGTGGATGCTTGGCACCTTGCTTGTGCTCTGCCTGCCTCTTACAGCTTCTGCAGCTTCAGGTGTAATCACGTCAAGGACCCTCTCCAGTGATGCAATGAGCAATATTTGCTCTTGCTGCTGCTGTGGCACAAACAAGACAGTCCCTGTAAGCTTCACTTGTAAACACTGTTATGTAAAATGCATCAAAAATTTGTGAGGGCTGAGGTCAGAACGTCTTGCTTGGGATTAGCATTGCTGAGTCTGAGCGACAGGCAGAAGGGAAATGTAGGCTTCTGCTTTCCTCTAAGGTGTTTCAAACCCAACTGGTTTAAATGTATTTTTATCTTCAGAAAAGAATTTCTACTGGTGTCAAATACTGTGTAAGCTGTGTTACATATTGGTCTTTATTTCCATATGCCACAATAAAACATTATTTAACCAGAATAATTATGCTGGTAGTTGACTGAAAATAGCTGAGAGCAATATTTGACATCTTAAGGCTCAGGATGAAATGCTTTGATCATTATTGAAAAGTCTGTGGAAAAGCCTGGAGAAATTGATGCTGGAAATAAGAAGTATTTTTTTACAGGTGGGAAGGGTGAGGAAAGGTGAAAAGGCTCTTTAGCTTTTTACTCTCATTTGGTTCAGGTTTGGCATAGTGTATTTAAAAAGACTGATGGATCCTAGGACCATAAAACCTCTCCAGTGTTCTTGAAGCGATATCATTTCTGACAGAATTTTTCTTGAGCGCTGGGGAATAATGTACAGCCTAACAGCTGCAAAATCCTTGTTGGGGCAAGGAGCTGTGCATCTGCCTGGGATGCTGGATGCTGTGTGCAGGGGGATGTGGAGGGGCTGCAGCTGCTGGTGGTGAAGGGAGTTCCTGCAGAGACAGCCCAACTGAACCCCTGCTTGTGGCTGGCTGACACGCCGTGCTGCCGTGGCTCCAGTGCTCACAGCTACTGCTGCATGTGCCCCGTGTTCCCTGGGAAAGACAGGTCTTGTACTGCCTCTTCACCTCTCCCAGTGCCTGTGCGTGCTCCTGAGAGGGATTATCTCTGTCTGATAAGCTCCTTAGCTGCTCTGCACAGGCCTTCTCCTTCCCAGCTCTTCCTTTGGGATATTTATAGGTAAGGCATTAACCACACAGACCACCTTCTTACCGGGCCGAGGTGGACTTCTGTATAGGCTCCTGCAGGCTTGTTTGCTAAGGAAATTCACCTATTGAGTCTTGAAATTTTGGAAGGTGTTCATTTCGAATTCCATTGATAAGGAATATTTGTTTCTTGTGAGCAGTGGCCCTCAGGGCTTTTTTCACCCCTCTTCCCACATTTCTGCAGTCTACATGGGACAGAGGTGTCTTGTGAACATGCAGCAGAAGAAAAGAGCAAATAGAGGAGGCGAGGCTGGAAAGAGAGTGGGTTTTTTTCACTTACTTGTTGGGAAACTGTGAAGCCATAATAGCTGTTTCTCTTCCCTTATGATACTTTGCTGTGACACTGTGGAATCAACCTTCCAGAGATTGAAAATGGCCTTGTGCTGCACAGAACTACTCACAGGAGCCCATTCATTCTAGGAGGCAGACTGTAATGGAAAGCATGTTTTTCTGCTATAATTACCTGGCATATGTTTATGTATATCATCTCTTCACAAGAAACTCTTTGAAAAGATGTCTGTGCCTTCAAATCCAGTTAGGCTTTTCAAATGGTCAGTAAGAAGTCCGTGGAAAAGATAACAAGGATCTCTGAAAAGGCTCACGAACTGAAAAGCAGCAATTATCACTTTTCATGGAAAAGTCTCTCTGGTGTAGCTTACGGTCATTTCCACATGAAATATTCAGGCTGCTTTTCTTTCCACACTTAAGTGTGCCTGTAAGCTATCATTAGCTACTGCACACTTGTACAAATCTGTGGAGAATGTTCTTCAGTTGTTATTTCTGTGCTTAAACTCTTCTTGAAGAACTTCTAGGCCATTAATATTAGGCTGCTTAAAATAAGTGTTTCCTAACTGCTCTTACCTTTCTGGCAAAATTATCAAACATGCTTTGTCTTTTTGCCCAAAGCAAAAACATTATTGCTGCTGAAATTGGTTTAAAAGCATTGATAGAAGAAAGGCTTCATTGGTGCCACCTGGTAAATCACTTCATGTGCTTTTACACCTGACAGTATGCAGATTGTTGATGAAGCTTTTGACTGTCCAAGAAGCAGCCTTCATCTCAGTTAGTTCTCTTAGAATGACAGAAAATCACTGGGTAATAGCGTAATTTCTAAGAATGACTTGTGAGTTTGGATGAAATAATTCTGTGTGGTTTATACTTCTAAATAAATATCTCTGGACAAGTACCTTGCTAACTTAATAAGTTTTAACATGGTTCAGACAGAAAAGCTTATTTGGGGATAATTAGGTTAAATAGAGTCTTTTTCTGAACAAGTGAAGATGTGAAGAGATTTGCAAGTATTTGAAAATTTCCAAGTACAATGACATGCGCTGAACGAGCCCTTCTCTTGTGGAGGGGGAAGAAAGGGGTTCCCCTTTGCTGGAGGGGAAAAAACAAATCTGAAATTGCAACCCAAATTTAAGAGTTCATCTAGAGAAAAAGTGACAATTGAGGAACTTGCTCAAGTCACTTGGGTGCCTTTTGCCCACACTGTGATTCAAAACCTCGATGAAGTGCTCACAGAGGAAGGTGAATGGGAAGCACTGTGGTTCTCATGTGCCATGGAGGAACTGAAGATGCTTCTGAGGAGGAACATTCTCTTCTGTCCAGACAGAATCAAATCTTGACCCCTTTTAAACTCCCTGCCGTATTTTTGGGTTAATATTCTTCTGGATATTAAAGAAGAAATTATACTTAGCCTGAAGGAACTATGTAATATTTCTGCCAAGGCTGTCCTTCATTCCAAGCTAGTGATTACCTTCCCTCCCTTCCCCTTGGACAGGTTGTGTTTATAGGTCATAAAGAAGCACCAGCTAAATATAAAACAAACTTAATTGAGCAGAGCAGAGGAGTAATAAATTATTATTATTTATATTAAAAGGAATGTAAATACTTTTAATTTTTCAGTGTAAGTATTTAACTGTGTGATTCTGATATCCAGTTATGGAACACTGCCACTATATTAAATGTAGCTGAGTGATTGATGTGGCTTTGTAGGCTTTTCCTTTTTTACAGGTTGTCTACCAGAAAATTTCCTTTTTAAGTTTTTTGAGGCATTTTTATCCTACTGCTGCCACATGCATTCAGTGCTAGCAACTGGATTGGTGAGATCCCATGATTATTAGAAAATAAGCAAATAACAAAAATCCTTCCAGCTTAGGGGTGGGTTGGGGTTTGCAGGATTTTTTTTTCCTTTTATGTGTATGTTCATGATGTGCTTTTCTGTACTAAGCTGCCTTAGCAAGTCTTCTGGCCTTAATGAGAATGCTTCTCAGCATGTTCCCTCCACTGGCTGCTTACTGATGTGCTAATCTCTGGAGTCATCCCAAGTGCCAAAGAATTTTAACAGGGAGAGAAGGTGAGTTCGGCAGGGCTTTGCTGATCAAAGGTTAACTTGCTCTTTAGGACACTTCTGGTTGGCAGCTCTTAGAATGCTTTTTCACCATGGAAGTCCTTTGTGTTTGAACCTGGTCTGAATCCTTGAGTGACATGCAAGACCAAATCCAATACTTTGATTATTTTAGTTGTCTTCAGTTGAGTCCAGATTTGACGTATTTGCTTTTGATATTATTCCTCTCCTCTCTCAGATCCCTCCCTTCAGTCTTCATCTCCCATTTGGAGAAAGGATGGTGCCTCTCAACCTTAATGGGCTCTCAGAAGGGTTTGTAAAGCCCATGGAGTATAATTTCCAAAACCAGATCTAGCTGATAAAACATTTATACAGGGAACTGTTGGGGAGCTTTTGGGCTGCCAAGGCCAGTGTTAGACTTGCCCAGTGCACTGAAAGCTCAATGTGGCCATCCTGTGATCATCCTTTGGAGCCCTCTGTTGTGCTGAAGTTGACAAATAGCCAGATACAACATGGAAGCTTTTACACTACATGGATGTGTTGTGGTTCATTGCCATCAGAATACAGATTTTATTGTTATCTGATAGAATTCAGATTTTTATTTCATATTTTGGGAATCATTAGAGAAGAGATAAAGGAGCCCAATTTCATTATTGATCAATGCACAGTTTTATTCAGTCTGGAATCACTTCTGCATCCCGTTAAACCTTTTGAACTGTCTAATTTGATCTATAAGCAAAGATATTGACACATGACCCTTAACTGCAGATATGTTAAATTGAGATACAAGGGGGCAATTAAAAACGTATCTTGAAATAGAAGTGTAATCTATATGGTTTCCAGCCCATTAAGCAAACTGTCAGACTGTAGTCTGGAATTCTCTTTGCTGGAGGAAATTGGAGATTAAAGTTCTTGAGGTAGTGCAGTAGTGATGAAAATACAAGTGGGGCTTGGGGTGTAGAAGGTGGGATTTAAAAAAGTTGAGTGTATTTCAGTTACATGTGTATTGGAGTAAGTGAAGTACTGAACTTAAAATCTCTGTGAGAGATGGTTGATATCTCACAGTATTACCCTCTAAACAAATACTTCAAGGGGGAAGAATAATTATTTTTAATTTTACACTTGACCCGTGGATCAATGAATTCACATCACTGAGGTGCTGCACCTGTCTGGTAGCTTGGCTGTCCTTCTGCATGCTGAGCACTGAGCTCACTCAGGATGTTTCAAGGCTTTGGATAGCTCCCTGATCCTTTTGGGACCCTTCCAACTCTCAAGATATCCCATGAATTCCTTGTAGTCTTTTATGAAAGTCAAGAGAAAACGTGAGGATGAGCTCTGTGGACTGCTCTGTGCTTACTGCGCAGTTGGTGCCATGGGTTCCTGTTGGAGCAAACAAGCCCTGGTTCCTGCTTTGCTGCCCTGAGCTCCCCTGGTGTGTTATATATAGAGCTGGGGGCTGGGAAGGGATTTCTCCATGTGTGCTCTGCCCTGGTGTTGGCAGAGCACAGCCTGGGCAATTCACGAGGGCCCCTGCTGCTTCCCTTTGCACCTGCCAATGGATTCCTGCAGGGCAAGAGCTTAGATTGGTCTGGGGAACCGTGTTTCTTCTCCACTGAAAAACCTGGCGTGCAGATGCAGGAAATCTCTTCACACTGTAGAGTGTTCTTGTTTTCTTTGTTTTTGCTTTCCCTGTGGGACTTAGCAGAGCTGTCTTTGGTAGAGGCAGCAAAGCCTGACATGCCGAGCTTTAAACTATTTGAGGATTTGACCCATTGATCTTGCGTGCTGCTAAGTTAGAATGAACAATTAATTGGTGGTAGAAACCTCCTAAACTTCCCGTTGCTTAACTACCATGTGTGTTCTCTGAGCTTGTTTGTATTTAAAATAGCTGTGAACATGTCAAGTGGGGACGTGAATGAAGTGCTGTCCAGATAAATTACTTGCAGAATTAAATTGACGTGAATTTTAAGTAGTCATTTGTTTAATTCGGTGATGTTGTGTTGTGCAGAGCTATTAGATTGGGGATTTTGCAGCTCTTTCACTTACACTGGGATCTAAAGGGCAGCTTGAGTTGCTTTGTGCTAGTCTCCTGTTTATGTGCAGCAAACATGGGATCCAGTGCTAAAAACACTGGCACAGTGCCAAAGGTGCCCAAACTTGTCCGCTTTTGGGAGTCTCCTGGTAGTTTGGGAATGGTGAAGAGGAGGAATGTTTAACAATGTCTGGTTACATACCTACTTCACAGTCAATTGGCCTTGTGTAATCAAACCATGCATCATTTGGCTTCATCAATTAGGAGTATTAATCCTGTACAAAAGGCAAATACTGATTGGTGCAGTGGGTTTAGTGGGTTCCAGACAATGGTTCTGCATGAGGGTTGCCAAATGAACCAAAACCTTGATGTTACATTATTTAAACAAAGGAAAACGTGTCCTCATAAAAATGTAAGTGTGGAGGCTGCATGGCTGAAAGCTTACACAAGAATTCAAATTTCAGTTTCCCTTATCTCTGAACTGCTGCATGCAGAGGTAATGCAGTTTCTGTATTGCAGCTGGATGCTGGCAGGAGCCAGTAGCTTGAACCCAGTTGTGCACAGGAATGAGCTGCAGGCATGTTTGGACATGCAGGCTGCTCTGTAGCGTCCAGTTGTTCTTTTCACTTCCAAAAACACTAGTTAGCTTGGTGGAGAAAAGTTAGGAACCTCCTAAACAATAGTCCTAAAAGTTCCTGAAGTTATTACCTCATAAAATAGTTGAGGAAAATAGTTTTGTGGTCTTGGAAGTCATAAGTGTTTCAGCTCTGCTGTTTAGATGGAATAAATGACCCCAGAGAATCAAATATTGACTGAGTATTTAAGACCTTATTTCTAGTGGTGTGTGCACACCAGAGCATTTAAATGGGTAAGACCATGAGCCAAGATGGGTCAGTTCTGTGGAACTTGGGTTGTAGGTGGAAGTTCAAAACTGCATAGCAATGTTCAGGGGAGCTGAGCAGACCTGAACAGCAGGAGAAGTTCAGCTTGGGACCAGTTGATTCTTGCATTGATTACTCTGGACAGAGAAAAGAATAGGAAATGACTCAATTTACCAAGTTATATAGCATTTCTTTCCTTTTGAAACAAGGATTCCTTCCTTATCTGAAAGCAGATCAGAATATTATTCTGCTGCTTGCCAAAGTAGATTTTACCCAAATAATAAATAATTGTTTTTAATTCTCCCATTAGTTCATGTTAGTGATTACAATGATTAACTTGTCAAGTAGCCTGAAGGTATGGTCAGATAATGCCAAGAGGATCAGTAGTGTTATTTTTTTCCTGTAGGAGGTCAAGAGGGCTTCCCAAAGGGAAGGCAGCACTTGGCCCTTGGCAGTTAACACAGGTAGCAGCTGCACACTTGTCTTCTGTTCAGTGTCCCTTATGCAGATGTTGCTGCTGGATGTCAAACCAAGCTTCCTGGCCATTCTCCTAAGGAAGAGAATGAATGCAGATCAGTCAGACCATGGCTGCTTCAGGCCAAGGATTGAGCTGTGCAGTCAGAACAGCAGGTCTTTCATGCAGTGAGAAATGAGAGCTTTTTATGACTCTCTGTGGCTTTTGTCTGGAAAATGTCAGTGTGTTGGACTCTGCTTGGCCTAGCTCTGGTCTAAATTCCATGTTTCCTCTTAGTGCTTTCCATGGGCCTGGTCTGCAAAGGAGGTTGGTGCCAGCGTTGCACAGCACTTGGATCTGTCACACTTTTGTTAGCAGAGAAGTTCATTTTTAATCTGTAGTTGCTTCTCTCTGCAGCTCCGAGGTGTGGTTCTCCCTTGTCCCTGTTTAGCAGTTCATTTTTTAGGTTTTTTGAGTTAACACTGGATGGCATCGAAGAAAACAGTCTCATGTTCTGTACCAGTGCTTCCAGGTATAAATAGCAGAGCTGCTGTTGATAATTTATAGCTGGTGGCTGTGCCAGTTTGCTGTTTAATCTCTTTTTCACACCTCTGATAGATAACTTGTGTCACACTGCCTCTTGGAAGGGAACTTTTTAACAGATGCTATGAATTAGCAATATTTAGTAGTGTAATTACTGATGCTTCAGGATGTATCATTCCTGAAGCAATCCAGAACAGGTTTTTTCCCCTCTCTTTCCTAACTGAAGTTAACAAATTACTAAAAGAGATGGTGTTACTTCAGGGAAATGACAGCGTGCAGGGTGTGCTCAGCAATTTGCACACTGAGTAGTCTCATATTTCAGCTTGAGACCTTCAGGTCACACCTGGTCGTAAATTTGCTGGTGCTGTTAATTTTTTTATTTGAGAAAAAGCTTTGGCGTTGAGAATGTGACACAGGAAGTTTCTGCTTGATGCTAATCTTTCACTGTGCAAGGCAGCTGAGGTGTTGTGTACCCCTGAAAGATGTGGTGCTGCTGACAATGGTGACAGTGGTATTAGGAGTCAGTTGTGGAGGATCTGAACAATGGGTCCCTTCCTCTTCCTTGCTGGCAAATCCCTTCCTCTTCTCTTGCTGAGGATGAGGTATGGGAAGAGAGGAAGAGGAGCTGAGCAAAGGCAATGACACCTAGAAGAGCAACATGAGTAAAAATCTTTGAGAAAGGCCAGCATGATAACTCAGAGGTGTGACAGCAGCCTTGGAGAGGGTGCTACTTGCAGAATGAATGTACTTGGGAATTTAACTGGGTTTGATACCACAGCATTACAAATTTAATTCACTGTACATTTACTGAAAGGAATCAGGCACCTGATATTTAAGTAATTAAACATCCTGGTGGAGGAATGCCATCAGGCATTTGGATTAGTCTATAAATAATTGTTGGATTTGATTGCTTAGAGCTGATCATTAATCTCTCAGGAGAACTGTGGGACTTTTTTTGTCAAATGTCTTCTGAGCTCACCAGTCATATGAAACTAGGAATGTATTTAGTCACTAGCTTTTATTTTATTAGAAACAATGTTTTCAGATCAAGTAGAATATGAAGTGTAAGAGGTTTTCATTTAAGGCCTGACTTGTCAAAAATCTCCCCAGTTACCTCTCCCCTAATATTGGAAGACATTCCTGAATATCCATATGGGTGCTTTTTCCACATGGTTAAACTCACTTTTGCAGCATTCTCAGTAACAGAAGCAAGGATCAGTGGGGGTCTCTGCACCTTGGGCTAATATCTGGAAAGCACTGTTGATGTGATGGAGCCCTGAGATGGTTGCCCTCTGTACTCAAACATGGCTTCAGGAATTTCTAAAATCTGTCTGGTTCTCTAAGTGTTACGTAGCCATGTGAACCAGCAGGAGAAGGGAGATGTTCAGGAGAGCAGGGCAAGCTCCCCTTTGAGCTGTGCAGGCCCAGTGGAGTTGCTGGGGACTGTGGCCTTACATCAGAACTAGTGCTTTTGCTTCTTGGACCTGGGGGCTCAAGCTGCTCTTCCTGCAGTTTTTCAGCCAGACATGGTCTGTCTTACAAGCCTCTGTGCATTTTTTGCCCATTCTCTGCTTTTTTCCTCTCATCTGCATGCCTGTGTAGAGTCAAGCTCCTCCAAGAGGGGGACCACATCTGCTCCCCTGTCTGTCTGTAGGGCTGGGTCAGAGGAGGGCTGTGGGTCCTGGGGCAGTGCAGGAGGTTTCCCTGCACGTGTGTGGAGCAGAGTTCTCGGGAAGGGAAGAGTGGCTGGCTCCAGCAGCTGTGAGGCACACAAGTGCAGTGAGGCACAGCCATGTGATGTGCCTGGGCTTCTGCTGATGTTTGATCAGCACTCGTGACCATGCCTGGGCCATGGAGGCAGCCAGCCGTGCACTGCCTTGTCTGGGGAGTGCTGCAGGTCCCTGTGCTCACTTAAGCTGGGTGAGAAGCATTAGTGGGTAATTGCAGACAGCTAGAGTGGGTCTTTCTCAAGTGCAGTGTCCAGATCTGCATTGAAAGAGGTTGCATTTAAAATCACATCTGTGTGGAGCTGATCTCACCTTTCAGTATTTAAAACATGAAAGGATAACTGTTCTTAGTGGTTCACCACTTACATTGCTCCAGGGGAAATTTGGGGTTCATAAATCACTCTGAGCACGTCTGAATTTGGTGAGGGTAATTTGATTAATAGTAGGCCGATTTGAATGTGGCATGTTAATGAAGAATGCTATTTCAAGGGGCAGTAATGCCTCTCTGATGCTTTTCACTCCTGCTTTTACTGCAGGGAATTATGTTCAGAATTTTTACTCTGAGATTTATGTGCATCAGGCCTGGCCTGATTCTGTGCATTGTAAGGAGGCAGTTGCACAGAGAGTGTTCTTGGCTGACAGAAATAAAAATAAAGACCCAATTTTGCTCACAGAAGTTTTGTTATTGGTAGTAATGCATTTTGATTTTTGAGTTCTAGGACAGGATTGCTTTTTGAAAAAATGTTAATTTTGTAATGAAGTCCATGTGGATATAAGGGAATGCAAGTCATTTAGTCCCTTTTTTTTTAAAACGCTGTTCCAGAAGCAGGATCAAAGTTCTAAAATGTGCCTCATCTATCTTAGTATGGTGCCAATGGAATGCTATCCTGGTTATACTCACCACAGGTAATTACTGGCTTGAATGCCTCATTTCTGGCATTAAACGTTGAATTTCTTTCAGAAGTAGTGGGTGTTAAGTTTCAAAGATGGCTTGCAAAATAACTAAATGCCCTAACACCCTGTGTTCTGGAGTAAGATGGTCAACCCAAGGAGGTGTCAGTCGCTTCTGAAAGGAGGTTGCAGTGTCACGGGCCTTTGCCTCCCTGGCCATGGCTGGCACTGGTCTCTGCCTGGCCACTGAAAGGCAGCAGTGTTCCCAGCTCAGCTGGGACTGACCATCCATCTCCCTGGATTCTCTTGCAGTGGCATTTGCTTGTTTCTTCGAGCTCTGAGTCCTTGCGAGTCCTACTGAAGTATTTCAGGGGTTCTATTTCAGCCTTCCAGTGTGTTAAAATGTCCCTGTGGGTATATAGTGCAAACACAAGCCTCATTATCACATTTTTGTTTTGCTTTTTGACAAAGTGGTTACACATTGAAGAAGTTTGTTACTCGCTCCAAGCTGCTAATTTTCATAATCTATCAGAGATACTGAGTTGATAAAAATAAACATGTCTCTTAAATCCTAAACGGGTTGCCAAAACTGCACATGGTGAGTGGCAGCTTCTTAAAACACTTCTTCCTTACACCTGAAGCTGTAAAATAGCACTTTGCAAGAGCTCAGCTTTGGAATTCAGGCTGGTAAATCGCTGGAGTTGGGAAATCTTTATTTGGTTGCAGAACTGACACTTTGGTAAGTACTGCAGTCAGATGCTTTAAGTACGGGAACTCCAGTGTTAAGAGTGGTGTGGTCTCATTTAAAATACATTCCAAAAGTTACTGCTTAGGGCAAGACATGTACTTTATTGTAGAAATATGAAAAAGTAGGAAAGAAATGACACACTACTATCAAAGCTACCTTTATGTCAGCGTTGCTAAAAATGCACCGTGAATTAAAGTCTTCAAATTTTAAAGAACCACTTAGTGTTGTCTTAGTAGTTTATGTTTTAACTTTGCAACTGTTGCTTCTAATGTCAGGTTTTGGCTTGAGTTTTTATAGGTTAATTTCCCTGAGAGTAAGGTCTTGCTTGCTTAATTTCCTAATGGCCAGACCTTTCCTCAAGTAGGATTGTGTGTTTTTATGTATTTACTATGCTTTGAAAGCAGGTGAGGGTGGGGGTACTTAGATGTATGTCCTGTTAGCACTGATGCCTGACTCCTGTACGGAGTTCAGCACCTTTAGCTGGGCCAGGAGGAAACCAGATTTCACTGAAGCTGGAAAACTTGCTGTTCCAGATGGTCAAAACAGACTTAGGTTGTTCTTTATTCCGTCTAACTGGATTTGTGGCATTTGCTATCAGTGAACTCTTAAGTTGTGGGATGGCTTTAGTAGCAAGTTGTCAGAGTGGTGCTAGATCCTGGAGAGTGTCTCACTGTAGGCACTTGGTGTGTTTCAGCTGACACGGTGAAAAATCTGTTTCAGTGGGTGTGGAGTCTGCAATGCCTGGAAATCGCTGCTTTTTAAGGCTGCTCCAGCCTGAGGTGCACAGATCAAGTGGAAGCTGTTCAGTGGGTGCTGCCTCGGCACTGCAGTCAAGTACTTGTTACATTTGTTCGTGCTCCCTGTGCTTTTAACACGGCTGTGGTTTGCTTTTACCTTTTTTGCTTCTGACATTCAAGTTGGTACTTCACCCTTGCTCAGTTGTTTCATATTTGCAAATTCCAAATCTCCAGCTGCTTCGTTCCTGTATCCATGGGATGCTCTAAAGCACACTTAAACAGAGAGCACTTCCAATGGTGACTTTTGAGTTTAACTTGTAGGCAGGATTGTTTACAAATGTAGAGCAGGGATTTCTAAACATGTGCACAAATGTGAACGAGGAGGCCCAAAGCCTGTAGCTAGAAAAGGGAATTTTTAGGAATGAGATACATTATTGTAAATCTGTTTCACATTGAGAATTAAGAGGGCAATGCAAATCTTGCATCTGAAACCTGTCTAGCTTTCCTTTTGGCTATCTAGGTCATTGCTGTTAATATGTTAATATTTCTACGTTTTTATCTTGAGAACCTGAGATCTGATGTCCTTTACACAGATGTTTTCCTGAACTTTATTTGTAAAGAAGTTATAAATTCAGTTGGTGGTGGCTCCTTCCTGGTATAGGCCATCAGGCTGTTCACACAGGAGCAGAAGGCAAAGCAGTTGGTGCACGTAGCTTGTACAGCCAAGTGTTTTGTGGTGACTGTGCAGGGGAGCTTCCTGCTTTCACTCTGGAGCCCCATGGACTGAAGCTTGGCTTTGGGATATGTAAACCTCATTTCTGTGAAGCTGCACAGTAAATTTTAATCGTCTTTTCAGTGGGCTTGGTGCTTTTGTTCTCTCGGGACTGTGGTTCTCTTGGCCTCTGCAAGCATGCCACAAGTATTTTTGTTGTTGTTCCATGGCCCTTGCAGAGGTGAAGTCTTAATGTTTTTATTAGCAGTGTCAATACCTAAATATTTTCTCATGCTGGCAGAGTTTCTCTTAGAGCTCACGCTGAGGCTGTTGAGGGCAGCTTGACTGGGAGCACCAGAGCTTAGGAGTGAGAGGACTGTGCTCAAAACTTTTGAAGGAGATACAGCAGTGGCTAATGATTTGGAATAAAACTAAAGGCATAATTTGGACATCACAAATGATGAGGAAAGTCTATGTTCCAGGTCAAAGACTTGTTAGTAACAGAAGAGCTCATTTCCTGCCTCTGTATTTTTAAACATCTAAAGAATAGCAGTCACAGAGTAGTAAAATTGAGTTTTAAAGGTGGAGGTTTTTGTTATTTCAAACCTTTTGTACTTTGATTACAATATTAGTAAAGCATTGGTTTAATTTTTTATTCTTGGTAGGAACGTTGGTTTTACTTTTTGTGTATTTTGGTTGATGACTATTTTTTTTTTTCAAAGGCCAAGACAATAATAAGTACTTCTGTTTTCATAATTTCTTTGTGGTTAGTGCATGTTTAAGAAATTTCAAGTGTAACTTCCTTTTAGCAGCCACTTGGCAAAGGCTTTGGTTGTAGTTTGATTCACAAGGTCACATCAAGAGACAAACCCGAGAAATCTTTTTTGCAAGAGAAAAATGTTCATGTAATACTTCATCTTATTTTGTATGACAGTTGCCCAGGTCACCAGCTCTTCACTGGTGTCTTTGGACTGTTTTTAAACAGAGAAGAAGCAGTAGAGGAAATTCTCCAGAGAGTTAGATTAGAAATAAAACTAATAAAGATAAATGAGCTTAATGGCTTCAAAACAGCCTATTAAAAATAAAAGGCAACAGAAGAGTTTGTACGAACCCCATGGGAGGAAAGCCTGAAGCAAGCCACGTCCAATAAATCTTTTAGGCTAGCCTAAAATATATGGCAGCAGTTCCTTTGTTCGGATGTTTCTTTTGTACGGCAGCACTGCTGCTTCCATGGATTCTTAAAAAAAAATCCAGCCAAGCAGCAGCTTCATTTCTGGCTGCCTGTGACTGGGGCCTTCGAGGAGGGGGCAACAAAATACATAATTTTCAGTATCTCTTGCAGTATTAGGTGTATTGGCTACCTCTACAGCCAGTTTGTGGTGCTGAATAGGCTTTTGGCTGCAGACACAGATACTGATACTGTTATGGTAAAAGCTGGATTGTGGGATGTTTGAGTGAATTTTAATGAGATGGGAAACAACTCCAGGAGCCAAGTTTTTGCAGCATGAGTCACGATGTGCGTGCTGTGGAGCAGTTCCATCAGTGAGAGTTGTCCCAGAGTAATGGCTGCAGCACCTGGCCCTCTGCCAAGGAAGGGTGTGAGTTTCTGGCTTTGTTTACTGAGGTGACTCTTAGCTCTTCTCTGAGTAAGAGCTCCTCTAAATTCCTAATTGGAACAAAATCTACCCTTTGAGAAATGTTAAACTCGGGAATGAGCAGCTAACAGTGAACTTTGTGACAGAGGTAATTGTGCTGCTGGTGTTTGCAGTGATAACCAGGATGTTGGTGTTCTGTGGTGTCTTTGACATGTGGCTGTGTGAGGTTGTGCTCTCCTTGCAGAGCTGGGCGTTTGTTGGCAGTGTCACACACGTGGCAGCCGGCTGGGTGAAAGCTGGAGGTGCCTGTGTTCATTTGTGGTGCACAGTAACCTGCACAGAGCTTGTCAGGAGTACAGCTCATGAATCAGGCTGGAGGAATGTGAAAGTTGGGCACTTCAGAGCCATGTTTTCCATGGCAGCGTCCCTCTATTCAGCATAGCATAACGGAGCATGTCATAGTCGTCATGCAGGAGTTTGAGTTGCCTGAGGAGCAAGAAGGGGGCTGATTGCAGAGAAAAACCTGCTCAGCTCTCTTTGTGGTAGGTATTGCATGCTTGGTTCAGGCAGTGCAGGACTAGGTGCCAGAAGCCAACCTCTCCACACCTAGTCTAGGGAATTCAGGGGATTTCTGCTAGCAGCCTGAGCTGGTGCTCTTGCCAGCACGTGTCTGTCACGATGGACGCCCTCTTTAAGCTAACAGATGGCTTCCTTTCACTTCCTTTCACCTGAGCAGTCACAAACTGCTCTGGTGTGCGAAGGGGCGGAGTGGATCCAGTTAATTGGGTTAAGTGGGATAGCTCAGAGTGACAAGTTCATGGCAGATTAGTCAGGGTGCTGTTAATAAAATAACCATTACCTAAGCAGCAAACTCCTTTGGGTTCTGAACATGGGAAGCGTCTACACTCAGTTGCACAAGTGCAGTCCTGATGTACCAGGGGGCGAGGGCTTTAGGAATGTGTGTGCTCCTATGAGTTTCTGTGGTGGCATGAAATAGGTAATCCTGCTTTGGGTATTGGAGGGTATTGGAGAGCTTGCTTTAACACCAGTCCAGACTTTGGAACCCTCTCTGGAAAATGCCTACAACTGTTTGCTCAAGGAATGAGGATGTGCCAGTCATTTGAAACACTTGGGCGTGAAGGCCCTGAGGCCTAAGGTCCGTGACAGTTGGCTGGTGTGGGATATCCAGCATCTGGGATTCCTTCAGGCCCATGGCTCCCAGAGTCGGTCCTGGCTGAGGCTGGAAGGCACCTCTGGAGGCTGCAGTCCCCCTGCTCCAGCAGGCTGCCCCCAGGAGCATGTCCAGATGGCTTTGGTACAGCTCCAGGGATGAACTCTGCACAGCCCACCTTGCTGGGCAGCCAGGGCCAATGCTCAGTCACTCTCACGAGGAACTGATGAGCTGTTCTAGAAAGAAGCTGAGAGTTGCTGCTGTGCAACGTTTCTTATCAGTGCCTTCTGTGTCAGTTCGTGGATGCTGTAGAAGAGAAGGTGCTGTGGTCCTTTTTCTGTGCTGAGCTACAAAGCCTTTCCATCTCTGAGAGCTGTTCCAAACTGGCTGGGAGCTCTTGGAATTAGCTGAAAGGACTGTGGGCAAATACAGCATATGAGTAATGAACTTCTAGTTTATAACTTGGATATAGCAGTGGGACCGTTTCCCCAGTGCTTTGCCGGTAATTCAGTTAGAAGTGGCAGTTTTAATTAAATAAAACAACTGGGGGCTGGGTTATTTCTCTCCTCCAGCTCCTTCTCGGTTTTAAAAGAGGTTGGGCAGTTTATCTGCTGTAGTTTGATTGCAGAGATTTGTTTTTTCTACAATAGTTTCAGTTATTCTATATGCTAAATAGAACATCGAGCTGTACCAGGGAAACCACACTGAATGTGGTGGTTTAATAATAGTGGTATGTAACATCCATAATTCAAGGTAATTCCATTGAATAACTTTTTTGGTTATTCAGCAGATTCCAGGAAAAAAAACAACAGTACCAAAGGCTGATACTTTGAGGGAAGAGGAATTGAACAGAGCTTTATTTCTAAATTTTTGTTTTTAATGTAACTTCTATCTGGTTGAGAGGTTTTCTGCTGAGTTAATTGCAATTCTTTCCTCTCACTCTGAATTACATTTAATTCTTGTGGTTTAGTTGTGGTTTGGGCTCTGGTTTTTTTTGGAGGGGGCAGGGGTTGTCATGGGTGTCAGCTGTCTTTTGCCAGTGCCCCATGCTGTGATTATTTTTCAAAGCCCTACTTGCATCAGTGATGGGGGTTTGGCAATAGAACATCTCAACCATACAATCTCTAATCAGAATAATAAAATTCCTGACTGGGAATGAAAGCATGGGTTCTTAAAAAAATTGGTGTTGCTGTAAATATGTTCTTTTATGCTTATTTTCTGTAAATCATCAGGCTAATCAGATTCCATGATTTCCCAATTAATATTGATTACTTTCTTGTTTTCTTTTATAACATCAGTAAAATACTGTGCAATGCTGATATCAACGATACTCCAGTATTTCCCTCTTAGACAGCTAGTGTTTGTCACTGTGCCAGAATTTCAAGTCTCTGGAATATTAAAACATCTTCCCAGGTTCTTTTTTACAGAAACGAGGGATGAACATTGATTATCTGGAAAGGGCTGTTGGCTGGGTTTGTTATATCCCTGAGAGTGTGTGGTTGTAAAAGATTGATCCCATCTTCAGTGCTCTTTAAGTGGAAGCGGGGATGAACCTGACACCGTGAGAAGCTGCAGTGTGTTGACTGTTCTTTTACATAGTGGGGTTATTGGGTGGTTCTTTTATTTTCCTGAGGTACAGAATGATTTGCTTGCACTGTTTGTTTTGCCAACAGAGAGATAACCCAGTTTCCTACTGTTTCCCAAGAAGCTCGGTGGCTTGGGAAAAGGCCAGCAGCTTGGAAACTAAGACTACACGTGCAAATAAACAAGTGTTAATTCCCTTAATAGTGGGAAAAAGCTGAAATCCCTTTGGGCAGGTTTTGTGCAACCACTGGCCATTAAGGAGGGTGGCTTTCCTCCTGGGGCTTCCTGCCTGCAGCGCCAGTTGATGGCTTAATCTTCTGCAGGAATTCTGTGTACTTACACTTCCTTTGGTTATCTTGTATATCCTTTTGATTGTCTTACATTCCCTGATTGTATTCTATATCTTCTGGGCATAGCATATGGCACACGGTGCAGAATCAAAGGCAAACACACATTGAAGGGAGAGAGTTTGCTTACCCAGTAAATCCCCCAAATTTGTCAAAAGCTGAACTTTAACTACCTGTTAATGCTTGCTTGAGTTTTTATTTGTGGCTGGTTATAAAAATCTTTGGTTTTTTTTGCTCCTTGCCTTAATTAAAAGAAGAAAAAGCCTCAGACTTCCTTGCCTGGGAGCATCTTTATTCTCTGTCTGTAGAGCAAGTGGAGTGATGCAGCTGTTGAGTCAGACAAGCTATTTAGGCATGTCTTACTGAAATAAGACAAATTAGGAATTTCATGGAATCCTAGAATGCTTAGGGTTGGAGAGGGCCTTGAAAGTCATCTCATTCCACCCCCTGCCACAGACACCTTCCACTATCCCAGGTTGCTCCAAGCCCCCTCCGGTCTGGCATTGAATGCTTGCAGGGACAAGGCAGCCACAGCTTCTCTGGGCACCCTGTGCCAGGGCCTGCCCACCCTCACAGGGAAGCATGTTCTCCTTGGAGCTAGTCTTACCTTTTGTTTGTTTGAAGCCCTTCCCCTTTGTCCTGTCACTCAAGGCTCTTGTCCCAAGTCCCTTCCCAGCTCCCCTGTGGCCCTTCAGGCGTGGGAAGGGGCTCTCAGGTCTTCCTGAAGCCTCCTCTTCTCCAGGCTGAGCACCCCGAGCTCTCCCAGCCTGGCGCCGGAGCAGAGGTGCCCCATCCCTCTGAGCATCTTCACGGGCTCCTCAGCTCACTCCGGCGTGGCTCCATCTTCTCTTGGGGCCCCCACAGCAGAGCCTGGATGCAGCATTGCAGGTGGGATCCCCTGAGGGTGGAGTCAAGGGGAAGAGTTGCCTCCTGTGACCTGCTGGCCACACTTGTTTGGATGCAGGCTGTGGTTTGATTTCTGGGCTAGGTGTGTGCGTTGCCAGTCGTGGTCAAGGTGCCTTGGGCCCTGTTGAGCCCTCCTGAGGGTCCTGCTGGCCCACCTCCCCAGGCTGCCAAGGTCCCTCTCGGTGCCATCCCTTCCATCAGCCTTTCAAACCCAGCTCAGGGCTCTGTGCTGTTGGCAGACTTCCTGAGGTTGCCTCAGTGCCATTGTCCACGTCCCTGACCAAAATGTCTGAGAGCACCAATTCCAGCGCTTGCCCTGAGGAATGCCACTCGTCACTGGCTTCCACTTGGACATTGGCTCTCCTCTGTGATTTGCTTTTTAATGAAAGCACTCCTTTTGGGAACTACCTTTTAGAAGGAGGTCTTTTCAAGGTTAGCATTTCTTTTTTTGATGATTGGTTTTACAAACCAAATGAATTGCAATTCTCTCTTTCTCTGCAAGAAAATGATTCTAAAAATAATGTCAAGACAATCCTCTTGCAAAAGACCATACTCATGTAGCTTAGAGGTCATGGCATCACTGTCCTGGTATCGAAGATTGCTGTAATATAAAGCTTCAGATGGTTAAATGCTATTCATGCACATGGTATTTGAGGAGGAGATTTGTTTTTATTATGAGCAAAGGCTTAGCAACTTAGCAGAAAAAAATTAATACAGTGGGTTAGTCATAATCCACTTCTTTGTTTTAAAGCAAGTTAACAGATGGAAGACAGTCAAGTTAGAACTTAATGTGGAACTCCTTTTTGAGTGTATTACTTCTGTTGTTTGAGCTTTTTATGTAGAAATAGTGACTTTACCTGTGACTACTGTTTACTAAAGCCTGAGGTTTAGGCATCAGGGTATTTTTATTAATGCAATCGTATCTTTAGTTCTCTAATACTATTGCAGCCTACTGTTATTTCTGATGAAATAGTCCTGTAGGCATGTGCTTATGTATTCTTAGTGTTTCTTCTTGTTATGAAAAGCTTTGGCTTTGATGTGCTGCTTAAATTTCCTCTGAGTCATAATGGTAGGTGCCAAACCATTGTTTTTGTTCTGTTTGGACTTCATTCCAGTTCTACAGTTGTTTCCTCCTAGGGAGTTAAAGTCCATGAGCTTTTATTAAGATAAATGTCAGTGATTTGGAGTGCATTTGCATAAAAAGAAGCCCTTAGTCTCTGCTAGGTTAAGTCATGTGTCATGCTCAGTTTTAAAGTAACAGTGACTACAGGAAATATTGGAAATAAAAGTTGTTGACCTTTTCTGCACAATGGAATTTCCCTTTCTATTAGATATGGAATGCTCTCTCATCCATAAGCTGTCATCAAACTGAACATCCTCACTGGTTATCCACTGTTTAAAAAAATTCACAAACAACTAACGCAACACCTCGTAGAAATTACACCTACGAGGCAAAAGATGGTGACCATTGGTAGGATTTTTAAAAATAAGGGTTGCCAAAGTGAAAACACCAAGTCAGAGTTCAGAATTTGCTCTTTGCAGCAGCTTCAAAATGAGGAACTTCTGCATGTCCCAGCAAAGTGACTATCACAAATCATCACTTGACACCAGTCTTGCATGTAGTAATTACTCACTTATATTAAAGTAAGCTGGCATCAGTCAGAAACTCACCATTTATTTCAAATCAGCAATGTGCTTCTTACATATTGCAGTAGCTGACTGTGTTTTGACATTATAGGAAGCTTTATCTTTTTCTTTTGTTATTAGACAATATTGTTTTAGTAACATTAGTAAGGAAAATGAGTATTTCTCATGCATGTCTTGCTGCGTCACCTGAGAATTTGAGGGTGCCTTCACAATTTTAGTTGTCAGACAGAAGTCTGCTCAGAGTTTACAGCTTTGTTAATGGATTTAATGTGTTTAAGATGGGCTCTGTAGGACTGGAGCTCAGCAAGGTAGTCAAGTCAAGTATATCCTGCAGCCCACCCCTCTCCAGTGAACTATTTGAGCGCAAACAGATGCTTTAGTGTTCATTAGATTGATGAGTCAACCCCTCAAGTTCCAGGCATCTCTTACATTATTTATTTTTTTTTAAACTTAGTTTCAATTCCTAGCATCTTTTTTCCAAATATTGTTTCCTGAAAATTGCATCTTTCTGCAGGAAATGAGCCAAGAGAACTGAGAAGCCTAAAGAAATTCGAACAGTTCAGTAGAAAATAAAGCTAGAAAAAAAAAGAGCAATACTGAATGCACTTACGTATTTATCAGCAGAATTTAAACAAGTAGAGGGCAGGCAGCTTTAGGTTGAGAGCCAGAAATGAAAGGAGGGCAGTGAAATAAGGGAAGAGCTCCCAGCATGCAAAATGAAGGACATGCAGTTATATAGGAATGGAAGGGGAATGGCTGAAGGAGCCTTGGCTGACCATCAGCTCTAGGAATTGGCAAGTTTGAGTCACAAAGGAAAATCAACTGCTGTAGGGACAGAAGGAGGCAGCAAGGGGAAGATGGAGCATGTAAAGTGCAGTCAGGTTTTCCTGTTATGGCAAATGTAAGCCTTGCAGGAGGATGTATCAGGGAGGTGCTACAAGGTGCAGCACTGGATGGGTCAGATGAAAAGAGGTGATAGGGACAAGATGGAGCACAGGGTGCACAGAGTTGTCAGGTGCAGATTGCTGGCAAACAGATGGAGGTGAGCAGGTGATCACACTCACACTTCTGTCTCTCAGGCCCTTTCTGTTTACTTTGGCACTGAAGAGTGTACAGTACTTCATTCTGTTTCAGTAGATGTGCTGTTTACATAATAAAATAATAGATATAAAACTGCTATATGTAGTTGTGCACATACCTTATATAGAAAACAGCAATTAACATGTATATATAACAGCAGTTCTAGACTTCCACTAATATTTTTCTTCTTTTTCTGCGTCAGAAGAGTGGAGTGAATTGCCAGCTGGTTGTTTCAGTCCACAGCAAATGAGAGTATAAGAAGGTGGAAAAATAGGATTTCTTAGTTTGAGCTCAGTAGTGTGTGAATGTGTGCTCTTAGGACCTGTTTAAAGGTTCCCAACAATTGGGTGAAGTCCAGTTTGCAATCGTGCCATTCTGTTGATCTCTTCTTTCTGTTCATTATGGACATGGTTAAATGCAAATGATGGAAATAAATGAAATCACGTGGGCTCAGTGCTTTGCTGTTCAGGTTGTCACATTTGTCTTCACTCCTTTTGTCAGCTCACTTGAAGTCAGGTACCCATCAGTTTTAGCAGCAGTGCTAGAAACAGCACAAAGGCAGGAATAGCTGCACCTTTGCTCATAGCAGGTGTCGTAGAAATCAGCGATCAAGTGTCCCCTATAGTGCCCTAAAGACACTTGGCAGTGTCTCTGCCTCTGTGGTCTGTGCTTTGTAGATGGGAATCAGGTCTCTGTGTCCATTTATCAATTTCTTGCACACTGTGAGGGGTAAAACATTAACACAGAAAGCGGGTGGGAAGTGCAAGACAGCCTTGCAGGAACATCAGTCAGCTGAGAACTGTTATTGTTGGAGGCCTTTGCAGCTGAGTACAAATGTGCCTTTTGTTTTCTTAATGCTCTGGGGCAGAATTTGAAGCTCTACAGGTGTGGGGCTTGTTCATTATTTTACAAAGCATCTTGAATTAATATCTTTTGCTTTTCCTTGATATTCAGCAGCTTGGTGAAGAGAAGTGTGTCTGGGAACACAGCCACAGATATTACTGGAGGCGCACTCCGTGCCCTGATTTCTGCTCTGTTGATGCTTTTGACCAATGGCCTAATAGCAGAATTGGCTGTGCTATTGTTGTGTGCTCCTGCCCATTCTGGAGCGGGGTATCCATGGAGAAGATGCCTTTGTAACAGTGAACACCTGGCGTGTGACTCTGCTGGGGAACATTAGGAGGGGGGGCTCAGATGAGCACTCGCAGGGGCTGGAATTGTATATTCCATCAGTGTCCCACTTTCCCAGCTATAAATACTGGGAAGAGAGGAATAAGTAGCAACTCTGTTCAAATATCTCCCCAGGAGCAGGTACTGAATGCTGGAGCATTCATTTTGAAAAGTGCTTTTGGGAATTGAAGGACTGTAGTGCTTAGCATTTGCTTCTTTAAGAATAACAGTGGAGGTAACTGAGGTTTGTCTGTGAGCACTGCTGTAGCATGAGCTCAGTAATGGAAAATTCAAAGAGCTGTGTGATGGACTGTTACATGAATAAATGTGGTTCTTGTTTTATCTTAGCAGATAAAAATGAATGCTTGCAAACTGCTTAAGGTCTGTAAATGGCCTTTCATAAGAAGCAGCTCAAGCAGGGGCTTAGTAATGGAATTGGTCCCCACTGTCATGGTTTGACCCAACAGGCAGCTAAACACCACGCAGCTTCACTCCCTCCCTCCTCCCACCCCCTGCAGGAGGATTGGGGAGACAATCAGAAGAAATAAAATTAAGATTTGTGGGTTGAGTTCAAGGTATTTCACTAAGACAGAAAAGGAAGGGAGAATAATAATAAGTAATAGGAGGAGGATGATGACAGAAGAATTAAAACATACAAAACAAGTGATGCATAATGCAACTGCTCCTGGACCAGTGCCTACTCAGTTCCTGAGCAGCAGCCCCAGCCAGCTTCCCAAGTTTATCACAGAATGTTTGGGGTTGGAAAGGACCTCTGGAAACCCTCTAATCCAGTCCCCTGCTAAGGTAGGTTGAGCTGAAGCAGGTTGCACAGGATGATGTCCAGGTGAATGCTGAGTATTTCCAGGGAAGGAGACTGCACAGCCTCTCTGAGCAGCCTGTTGCAGTACTCAGTCACCCTCACAGTAAAGAAGTTGCCTGTGTTGGTTAGATTGCCTCTCAGTCATTTCTTCCTCAGGCTAAGGAGGCCCAGTTCCCTCAGCCTTTCTTCATGAGAGAGGTGCTCCAGTCTCATCATCTTTGTAGCCTCTGCTGCACCCTCCCCAGTCCTTCCTTGTCTCTCTTGAGCTGTGGAGCCTAGGCCTGGAGGCAGAACTGCACACGTGGCCCCACAGGGGGAGAGCAGCTGGGGGGATCACCTCTCATCCTGCTGGCCACGCTCCTCCCCACGCACCCCAGGATACCACTGGCATCCTTGGCCCCCCCCGGCACGGCTGGCTCTTGGAGCCCTCGTTGTCCACCCGGTCCCACAGCTCTTCCTCTGTAGAGCTGCTCTCCAGCAGGTCAGCCCCAACCTGGGGAGTGCTGAGAGAAGCTGCCTTAGTGCAAATGCTGCTTACAGCAGCAGCTAAACCTTCACTGTGGGATCACCATGAGTCTGATCCGAAATGCAGAACTTAGGGCTGTGCCCCCCTCTAGGAAGGGAATTATCCTAGCAGAAAGCAGGGCACCCACTAGGGACTTCAACTTACAGAAATGGTCAGGTCTAAGAAATAGACCTGGGCTGTTTCCAGAGCCTTAATGCTTCATCAGAGGGAGTACAGAAGCTGCATTTGATGCAGTGAGGTTGTGTATAAACCACATTGCTGGTGGTTTTCACTTGCTCAGTGTCTTTTACAGCACTATTCCTGTGCACAGCATGCCCTTAAATCACAAATATTTGTGTACCATGAGACCGTGGATACTTCGTTGTGCTCTAGACAGTTGTCAGCCAAGTTGACAAAATCGGGGTAGTGGGAGGGGAAGTTTTTGCTCTCTTAACCTGTGTGTTCTGTTGTCAGAATTCCTGCAGTCATTTTCTGATTTTCATGGCAGAATGTAACAGCATCAAGGTGTTCTGGGGTTGCAATGCAGTCTGGAGAGCCCCTTCAAAGTTGGTGCTCCTTGTTTTCTCTTCATTTAGCTGTGTAAGGAGAAACATGGGATGTACAAGTGTTGAGCTGTATTGCACAGAGGAGGAAGCAGGTTGTAGAAACCATCCTCAAAAAAATGAGCAAGGCATTTGCCAAAACATGCATCACTTCATACTGACTAATAATCTATCCAGTCAGTCCTGGGGGAAAAACAAGAAATGGACAAGACAATGCGAGGGACTTTGGGAAGATGCTTTAATATTGTTTGCTGTGGACTGCAAGCTCTAATAAGAAAGTAACAAAAAGCAACTACAGAAGTTGCTGCAGATCCTTGTTAGAAAGATGGTTTGCTTTGGAGATGTTTGCATTTTAGATGGGTGTGATGATAGGTGGCGAGAGGCGCACGTTTCTGCCCTGGTGCTGAGCTCAGTTTGGGTGGTCACGCAGGATCAGCACTTTGGGTGAAGATTCTTGGTACTTTAGTAGAAGATCTAGGTGCTGAAGACATGAATTATATGTTTTCATAGATTAAGACATCCAATACATAACTAAATACATACATTATACCTCTTTAATGATATGTCACATCATTATACTGTTACATATGTTTTGATGTAGTCCAAGAAAAGTGTGGAGTCTACATACATAAGCTTTTGTAAGAAAGCAAATATTGATACTGCTGAAACAATTAGTTATTTTATTTGCTTACCTAGTAGAAACTCAATGCAGGCAGTCTAATTTTCTGAGGCAGGTGTCATAAATTATAATATTAGCTTTGGGTCTATTAGAACATCCTCATATGAATGAGGACTAGTTCAAGATTTTAAGTTGATGCAGTTCTGTCTGTTTCAGGTTTCACAGAATTTCATTCGTTGTTGTAAAGGCTGAGATTTTCATGGTTCAGTGCATTAAATCTTGTTGTTTTCTTTTTTTCTTTTTCTTGGCTCCGTGTCAGATTAAACTTACTTGTAGGTGGCTGCAAGGTTTTTTCCAATAATAAACCCACGTTATTCTCATTGCTGCTTCTTTCCAATGGTATCAGTGGTTGACAGGCAGTGATCTTTTTCCAATCTTGCAAATGGGCTGTTGCTGTGGTAGAGGCCATTGCTCACTAATGGAGGCTTGCTTTCATAAAGTAATCTAGAATTTGTAGAGCATTCTTTCTTCTGCATTTGCTTGGCTGTGTTTTGAGCTTGTGTTTTTCAATTAATTACAGTTTCTTAAGCAGACAATGTAGGAAACCTGTTTGTAATTGAGTTTAGGTAATTGAAATAGAGGAAAGGAAACAAGTATATAAATGTGCTTGTGTGTTCCCTTTTTATTATCTGTGTGGCTTCAAGCTTGGCTTCCTGTCCTGATAACAAGTTTTCCTGGTTTGTGTTTACCTGGCAGGTAAATACAATTTTAGCTGGTGAATTATATGTTGTCAAAATTGAGAAGAATTAGGTCTTTGATTTCAATAAGTGACCTATTATTGCATTTATTTTTTCCACAACTTTTCCTGTGCTGCTGTTGTAACATAAACATTTGACCCCAGAGGCTAGCCCAGACTTTCTCAGGGCTTGGGGAGCTGTGCCTGCTCGGTAGTTTCCCTGGCTGGATGGCAGGCCCCTTGTTTCCCAGTGGGCTCTGCAGTGGCACACCTTCCCCTTCAGATGTTTGGGAGCTGAGTGCTCAAAGTATTTTGGTGTGCCCTGCCCTCTGACATTCACCTTTAGCTGCCCAGCACTTGAGCCCTGGCAGGAGGCAGGGTAACACAAATAGCTACGGGTGGCACAGCAGTTGCAAGGACTTGTAAATAAACCCAGCGGAGAGAGGAAGGAACAGGATTTCCTACAACTCATAGAGCAAATGTGCAGGTTCTAGAGGAGAGTAGTTTTCTTGGATATGACAGAAAGTTACATTTGCATTTGGTCCCACCCCCAAACACATGGATACTGCAGGCTTACTCCTCTAAGAGCACTAAGGAATGCTCTATTTCTTTGGAAGTGTCGCTGTCATCCTCTGGACCTTAATGTCCACTTGAATGCCTGGCTCAGGGAGTATTTAATGCTCTTTCTGCTGCCTCAGCACAGTCTGCAGGCTGTGAGGTACCTGCAGCCAACCAGCAGGTGTGCTAGCAATTACTGACACAAACAACTGAAGGAGTTCAATGCAGAGAGCTCATTGTTCTGATTTACATGACAGCAGAGAACACCTGGCTGGTGTCCATCAATATGCTGGTTGAATTTGGAGTCAAAACCTGGGAATATATAATGCAGTCAATAATAATGATGTTGATGATGATGTAGATGTTACCTTTATATATTGCAGCGCATGCAGCAGCATCTCTAAGATGTTTTTACTGTGATTTGAAAAATATCAGGCGTGCTTTTTTTAATCAATACAGTGATAATCAATAAATGATGTGAATCCCATCTAGCGTCAGTTCAGAAGCTGTGATATAGCAGTTAATAGCAAAGAAACTTGATATTCACAGTTGGAGATGAAGTTCTTTCTTATAGCTGTGTTATTCCTGAAGAGTCGACACAGGATGTTTTTAGCACTTCATAGAAGACTGTCGGACACCTTCCAGGTTTCTGGCTGTGCTGGCTGATCTGGAAATATAGCTGGAGGTGGTACAGAGCAGCCTTTGAAAGTAGAGCTGGTGGTGCACCAGAGATGCAGCTCCCACACAAAATGTCCAATAGCTCCTGGATTGTTTGTCTGCTTTTGAGGCAGCGTTTGCATTTTCGTCTTTGTTCTTACCCCGGCTTAGTTCAGTTTGCCTTGCAGATCATCTCCCTGCTTGCTCTGGCTCATGTGCCAAGTGCTCAGCCCAAGATTAAGTTACAGCCAGAGCTGCTGGACATGGAGCTACTGTAACTGTAGATGTCTGTGCTTATGTTTCAGCCTTGCTGCAACTAAATTCAAACATCTTAATGGGGCAGAGAAACCTCAGTGGCAGAGTTTAACTTTTAAAAAAGAGCTTTAAGCTTATGTTGCAGGTTTATAATTCTTTTTAATACTTTGAACTTCTGATTTATTTATTTTTTTTAGTAAACATTAAGGTAAAGAGGGTTAGGCTGACAAATTTTCTCATGCAAGTGGTGGAGGCTCTTAGGCCTCAGAAAGTATGATGGCTCAGTTGACAAGTAGTGACTAGCTCAAGAGCTATCCCAGTTCTTAGAAGCATGTGAAAATCATCTGAACTGTTAACATATGTAAAATTGTTTCACTTGTTGCTAGAGTTGACTACAAATATTAGAAAGTACAAGCTGCAGAAAAAAATTAAACAAGTTTTTCTTCTTATACTTTCCTCCAGATTTAAAGTGTGCTGTCAGAAACTTCAAATGTTAAGTATTTTAAAGGTGGTGTTTGCTTTCTCTGTTTTATTTTAAATCTGTTTTTACAGTTCTTTTGACCTACATGTCTAACTGGACACTTCACAGTAAGGATTGGACTTCTTAGTTCTAACATCTGATGCTAAATTTTTGACTCTTCAGAGTTGCCATCAAAGCAACTTTTTTTAAACTTGTTCGTTTCTTAATATTTTCAAGGTTCAAAGCATATTCTTCACATTTCAAGCAGTTCTATTTTCCAAAGTTGGTGTTTTGGGATATTTGTGTTGTCTTTTGTAGAAAACAAAGCTTGACACAAGCAGTAGTATTTTATCTCCAGAAAAGACTGTTAGGGCTCAGTGATGTACAAGTCCAGAGCTCCAGCCTCCTGCTCTAGCCAAATGTAAAAAAAAAAAAATCAACTCAGTATTGCAGTTGGGGTGAAAATATTAGTGGATCTAAATAAAGGGAACATTTTTTTTAAGATCCCATCAGATGATGATGTGATGATTGATTAAAGCAAATACACTAAACTGTGTTAATCTTCATACTTAACAGCAACTGTTTTGCTTTCTTCTGATGCAGATCACCAGAAGCTGGAGAGAGAAGCTAGAATCTGTCGCCTCCTGAAGCATCCTAATATCGGTAGGAACATTTCATTGCTTCATACACTGTTTATCAGTTTAGAAAATTTGGGGGAAGTGGAAATTAACCAATACCAAGAGCAGCTCAGAAATCAAGTGCAAATATCTCCAGGCAAGACTCTATCATGTGGCATTCCTTATAGATTGTGCTGTGGGATGCAATAATCTGATGGGTCACCTGCAGCAGTGTGCAGTGTTCTCAGCTCTGAGCCATTGCTCTGCTGCCAATGAGCTCTCTGTGCCGAGTGTTTGGGGCGTTTTGAGCAGTGTGCAGGAGGGACTGTGTGCAGGATTGTTCATGATGCTTGGAGACCTGCAGAAGAATTTCAGCTACCAATGTCTGTTGCACAATGAGACAGACCAGTGTCAATAATTAGTGCTGGTTTTAGTGAGGTGCTTACTTCAGGCCGTATTTTGTGTTTGAGAGTCCGTCCTTCCAAGCTGAAGAAAGCTCTGCTCTTTTTATTTCCAGAGCTGTGTGTTCTAACCATGTAAAACAAAAAATAAAGTTATTTTGGAAGGTGGGGTGTGTCTGTCTCTTTGCTTTAGAAACAGTGCAGACAGGTAAGTACCTTGAACTTAAGAGAAGTGTAGCTGGGTTTTTCAGTTTTTCATACACTGAAGGGTATCTCTCACAAGAATATTTGCTGTATCTGAGACTTCTGCAGAAGGGTGGGAATTTCCTGTTTGTTATGGCATTTTTAGACTAATGAAATTGTTTGGCACCTGTGATGCCTTAAGTTTTAGCTTTTATATTTTTCAGATTCCGTACTGCTTTGGTGTGTAGCTCTGAACTTCATGTAAACTTTAGCAAGTTGTCTTCACAGGGTAGTCAGACAAAACAATTCTTCTCCAGCCTGAGAGCCAAGGACACCGTTGTAGTTTCAGGCCCAAAGAAGTATAAACAATGGAGAATTGAGGAGAGCAGTCTGGGAGGATGGGACTTCATAACCTGAAACTGTAATTGGATCATTAACCCCAACATTTAAATGGGCCAAACTTAGAAAAGTGTGAAAATTCATGAGTTGTCATCTGTCTTGAATCTGTTTTGGGTCCATCTTGGGCAGAGTCACAGCCAGGCTCTTGCACTGCCCAAGGTCTATCCTTTGAATAGATGCCTACTTTATTGCTTTAACTCTGTCTAGCCTCTGTTCCAGGTAGCCTCTTGAGGCATCACCTGGGATAAAATCAGCTCCTTCCTTTTAATGATGAATAGAAAGTGGAAACAAGTGTACCACAGCTCAAAATGACATGTCAAATTTCTGCAGCACCTCTCTGAAGCTTACAGGTTGGACCTAGAAATTTGGTTAAGAAGGAAGAGGAGTGTTATTTCTGCTATTTTATCTCACCAAAGGTTTTGCATTGTAAAACGGTGAGAGCTAAGCAAATGTCCAAGTGCTTTTAGGGAGGAGGTGCAGCCCTTCTGCAGCTGAGGTTACACATATGGTGTAGTCAGACTCCAGAGCCATTCACCTGGGCCTTACTAGAACCAGAACATATTTATGAGCTTCCAGAAGTTGGGGAAACTGAACAAAAGACAAGAGTGAGCTGATGCAGGAGAAGGGCTGAAATGGACAGAACTCAGTTGAAATAGAAGTCTGAATTGGTTCCATGTGGTCACAAGTCTTCAGCTTGTCAAGTGGCTTGTTGAGCAGCACAGGATGGAGTTCAGCTCCTCTGTGGCAGGCCAGCTCTTCCACATGCCCAGTTTGTGTCTGTGAGGTTTGGCTTGGGGTGCAAACAGGCAGTGACAGCTTTGGTGACAGGCAGGTGGGGCTCTGCAAGTCTGCACAAACTGGGTGTCACCACCTGCCCCAAGGTGCACAGTTCCAGAGGGAATGGACTAAGTGTTCTGCTCCTGTTTCAGAAAACCTGCCATGTTCTAGATCTGTCTGAGAGGAGATTTTCATGGCCTGGAATTACCATGCTAGGGTTTGGCAGCAGATGTTGTGTTCTGCCATGTTCCTTCTCCTGCAGCCATGCCCTCAGCCAGCTAAATGATCACCCTAAAATCATTCCAAGTGCTGCCAGCACCCCACTGGAGCTCTTATGCTTGGGTCACTATGACATCCCCATTTAAATTGTCATCTCTGGTGAGAAATGGAGCTGCATCACATCAGGAAGCACTAAGAGTGAGAAAGGAAGTGTGCTGGAGGAAGGGAGCTCAGCTCGTACAATAAGTATGTGTAAGTTAAGAAAAATAAGAAAAAAATGGTAACTATTTTTTTCAGTGTGATTTCTGTAGGAAAGCAGAAGTCTAGTTTAATTGGTGGGGTGGTTTCTCAAAGATGACTGTGTACAGGGAGTTATTTTTGGAAAGTTAAATAAGGCTGAATGTTAAATGATTCTTTTTTTGTGTTCAGTCCTTACTGTCCATGTTCATAGCCAAGAAGTGTCATGGAAATCTTCCTTGAAGAAGTTGTTTCATTTCTTCTACAAGCAGGGCTCCTGTACATCTCTGAAAGCTGAGCTTTTCTGTGCAGACACTGCTTTGCACATAACTAATCCAGTTCATTTTTCAGTATCTCTTTCTTCTCTTCATCCTTTTGATAAGTCTATGATTTCTTCTCTGTCCAGCCTTGTAGTTATGATGCCTAATGAATGGTGTAGGAAAAATAAGGAAAATGGATTGCAAACAGTATTTTCTGTTCTCCTTTTTCACATCTCCATTTCCCACTTAAGTAATGTATATGTGAGAGTTGGTTTAAAACCCACAGAATTTCCTCATCCTTTCCACATACAGCTACTCCTCACCAATACTCACTGTTGGGATTTCTACCTCTTCTTACCTTAGTCCTTTATATCAGTGTAGTAAAAAGAGCCCTGCTGAATTTTTTGTGGGAATTAAAATGAGGCCCAAGCCTCATTAGCTGAACCTGCAGGCCTTGAGAAGAAGCTTTGAAGGGGTTCAGAATCCTTTCTTTCCCATCAGTCTTTGGCAACACTGGTATTTTCTCCTCTTCCAGTTGTGCTTGAGTCATCTGGCCTGTGCTTCACTGCGGTAGGGAATTTCGAGGCAAACACAGCTCATGTTCCTGTGGGAGCAGAGCTCCTGGGCTGCAGGAGGTTGTGCATTAGTGTGATTTTCAGCTTTGCTGTGTTTCTCTGGTGACATGGCTGTGGAGAGGGTTGCTTTTGTACAGAGTTGCAAATGGATGGAAATGTAGGTTAAGCCTTGCTCTTTGGAGAGCCCAGTGCTTTATCTTTGTGAGATGGCACATCAAGTTACAATCCAAGCTTGCTTCCTTTGCTGAGCACGTACCCGCACAGGATTTGTCATCTTGGGTAACTGTTACTTTCCCAGCAGTTCCGTGTGTACTAATGCTCCCATTCTTTCAATGTAGAAGTTTGGAAAGCAAACTGCTATGTAATCATCTCTTCACCAAGAAATCCATTGTCATTTTCCCAATGTTTCTCCTTTTTCTTCTTCTGGTAAAATTTGATTTCTTGGTCCTCTTTTAATTTGAGGTGATCTTAGTTTTTAGTGCTCTGATTTCTAGTCTTGCAATTGACATTTTCAGTGATGTAACACTGCTGCACCATCTTGTTATGGCATTTGACATGGATTTACAGCTGGTTTGCTGATTTTGGTTTATGAGATCCCAAATAATGATAAAATCTACATTTCTCTGGCAATACAAGCTCCGACCCATTCTGGAAAACTGCTGATTCAAACCTGGTAAAACCATGGAATTTTTTTCCCAAGTGGAGTTTGATCTTGGAGGATTTGTGCTGTGTTTGGGTCATGTTTTCTTAATGGGAGTTACACAGTCAAGATATCTCTGTAAGTACTGGAGGGGCTTCTGCTGGCTTTGCATGCCCACTTCCTTACAGCCCATAATTCCCTGCCTCTGCCACCTCCTCCCAGGCCTTCGAGACAGTGTGCAAGCTATGGCAGGCAGGCAGGGTCCATTAGCCAGCAACATCAGGCTCGAGTCTGACTCTGATCAATCTTCATCCCTTTGCCAAAGGCAGCAGCAGATTTTACTGACATGTGGCAGCCCTTCAGGTGATAAATGGAGTTCTTTTGGCACGGGGCCAGGCTGTCCCTGAATGGCTCTGTAAGGCAGGGTACTTGGAGGTAAGTAGGGCTGCCAGGCACAGACTCAGCCCTGCTAGGCCTGAGCCTGTTCCTGTGGATCTGCTGGTCCAGCCTCGGCCAGGCTGGGCTGAGGCATCGCCACAAGCCTGCTCTGAAAGCAGCAAGACCTCTGCTCCAGCAGCAACTGGAGCTGCCCCGTGGGGAACAGGGGGCAGGCTGGCCTTGCAGCAGGCCAGGGGGCAGCCTTGATGCTGAACAGACTGGGACTGTGCAGGGAAAAAGACAAATCCCTTCTCTGGTTTTGTGAGTGTGTTGGTGTCCATTTGGAGTGTGCTCGTTTCGTGCTTTGATCTGGGAACTTGTCATCAATGGCTGAGGCAGTTGGGAGCACCCGAAGTTGGCGCTGCTCCTCACCACGCTCTGTGCTGCTGTCTAGCTTCCTGACTCCTCCTGCTGCAAGAAAAGTAGGAAAAGCCTGCATTTTGGAGTTGCTTCCTCTCCCTGCCATAGCACAAAACATGAGCACTCAAGTTAAGTTCCTCAAGTGGGAAAAATAAGAAACTGTGTATTGCCTTGTCCTTTTTGAACTGAGGGTAATTAAAGCTGTGGGGGGGTTGTGTCCTTTATGCACAACAATATGTCCTTTGTGTTTATATTCACCAAGTATGTGTGTGACACTTCATAAAGCCCAAAGAATCTCAGGAGAAACACTATTAATATATAGAAAATGTGAAGGTAGTAACTCCTTTCTGACTTTAGTTTGTCTTACTGTGGCACAGTTGTGAGTAGCTCAGCTCGTGTTAGTTAAGTTACTCTATAAACCAAACACAGGGTAAAAATCAGGCCTGTTCAGGTTAAGTGGATGTAGTTCTTTAGCACAATTTTTTTTCTGAGCTTAATTTAAAGTTTTACTTTATGTCAAAATATGTAGTTCTTTCCTGATGCAGTGCAAATCAAACCAATCCCCAGCTATATAAATTTATGCTCAGTAAATACAGTCCTCAGGGATGTATTAACTATAGCTATGCAAATAAAGAAATAAAACTTTTTATATAATCTGAAGCTCTGGTTTACGTGGGACTGATGCATTAGAGAATCTCACTTCCGTTAATTATTTTTACTGCTTAGATGAGCTGATCACTTCAGCAATTTTAAATCTCATCCATTCCATTGAATTAATTAAATTTGCAATTTCTGTGATGAATAAGGTACACCGTAGCCCTTGAGAGAATTAAAAAAAATCTAGAAACCAAATAAACCAGTGGTATAACTGATTTCATATTTAATGTAAGAGCCAATTTAATGAGTATTATAAGATAACAGATTGAATGTTTCAAGTCAGCTGTGGCTACAGCAAGTAACTGACTAGTGAAGTGCAACAACAGAATACAGAAGCTGGTTTTGCAGTTGCTATTTGTGAAATTAAATGTACTGGAACGAGACTGCACCAGGCAAGAGCACACAGGGCGGCACAGTGGGGCTTGTTGCAGCTGGGTTTTCTGCAGGCTTTCTGCTTCTCAGCAGTTTTTGGTACTGCTGTGCATCTGATTCCTTTTGTTGGCGAAGTTCTTCTGAATGTATGTTGATGTTTAAGAGGAAAAGTCTGAAAGTTTTGACTTCTGTTGTTGTAAGGGTTTGGTGTGGAAGAGCTTTCTCTAGAGCTGTTGGTGGCCCTGAAGTGAGTGGAGTGTCAGAACCCCCCAGCAGTTAAAATACTAAGTTATGTAGTGCTAATCAATGTGTCAGTGATTTTCAGCATGAGCCATATGAAGCATCAGCTAATGTGGTCTGAGTGTGCCAGCAAAGGAGGGGGCAGGCAGCTTTATTTGGTGTTAGAGCTTTTGTCTCTTTTGTTTGCAGCAGAATCTTTTTATTCTGCTGAGTGGCATTGCATCTTTAAGTTTCGCTCTTCTGGGTTACTGTGGAGCGTAAAAATGTCTTTGAGTGCAGACAATGACACCACTCTTTGCCATGCTACATTAATTCTCTTTCCTTTTAATGGAGCACAAGGTTATTTTAGCTCAAGTGAAGCATTGCTGGCTGCATTATCCCTGATAACTGTAGCAGGATCCATAACAGACCGAGGAAATGAGGTTTCACTAAGGTTTGCCACCGGTTTTGTAATGTTTTGCCTCAGAAAGTACATGCCTAATTTGCACCAAAATAGGTAATGATTCTGTATAAATCAAGTGTGAACCAGATCTTGAAGCATTTTCCATCCCTGCTTAAGCCTCTATTTGTATGTTTCCTTATATGTATGAAAGCTCTTTTCCTAGTGTGTCCAGATTCTCTTAAACATTTTTTCTTTGCTGAAGTGCACTCCTCTTTTGCAGCCAGTCATTTTAAATGTAAAACAGAGTCATCCACAGAAACGGCAAGTGGAATTTGAACACCTCTCTTGAGGATCCTGCTGTGGGGGGTGAGGACTGGGGTGGCTGCCACACTTCCCACTTGTGTTTTCATCTCTTGTTGTGCTTTACTTTCTCTACGTGTTTCCTGGAATGAAGAGTTTCATAATTGGCTGCACTGCTGACTTCAAGAGCTGTGGAAATAAGCTCAAGTGAAATGAACTGCTCTCTCTCTGCACACACAAGATGGATCTTTCAGAACTTAGATTTTTTTTTTGTTGTTTGAAAGCTTTGTTTGTTATGGATCTGCAACCACGTGGTGTGCATACGGATAGACATCATGACTCCCAGCTAAACCACAAATATGTAATTTTCCTCTGGACTCTTTCCTCCAAAAACAGAGATCTCTACTACTTCAGCTAAACTGAGCTTTTTCTTTCAGTTAAGCCAGCACAGACATTTTTAGAGCATTTTTAGGGGATGTGTAAGTTTTGATCCCTTTGCTTTTACGGTGTTGCTGGATGGTTTAATAGGTGAATTCTGCACTGGTTCTTGGATCAATACCCAAATATTGGGAACCTTTACTTGATCTGAGGGTGAGGAAAAACCAACCCCTGAGTGAAAACACGTTGCAGTCTATTGGGTTGTGTGGATGGGCATCACTGCGTGGCATTAGAGCAGCTCCTGCAGGGGTGGTAAAACTTGTCATGTGTTTTCTGCAACAATCCTGCCTCAGCCTTGGCATTTGTGCCTCTGGGCTGAACCCATTCTGTGGGACGCTTTTGTCTTGGCCTCTTCCCTTTCCCTAGAGAAAATAAGGAATTCATTCAGGCAGCATATCTTTCCTAGGCAGCCTAAATCTGCCCATTTGGGGTGTTTGGCATCCTAGCCCATGGTGGGTTAGTGTCACCCAGTATGTCACCCTGCTTCTGGAAAAGGTACCTCCAAGGAGAAAGTGCTGCACTGTCTGTGCCACCTGAGAGCTCATCCCCCTCCACACCCCCCACGTCCCTGTGGCAAGCAGGAAAGGATCTGTTCAGACACGGGGGAGAGAGAAGGGATAGGATGGGGGAACGCTGGGCGTGTGAGCTGGGAGCAGAGGGGCAGAAGGAAGGTCTCCTGGCTTTGGACCATGGGTCATGCTTTGGTTTGCAGCCACAAGTCAGGAGTGGTGCTTTGGGAGCTCACTGTGGAGCCTTGGCATGTCTTTGCTCCTTTTCCAGAGGTGATACCAAGCCAGGAGACTCATTAGGAGAGACGATCTGTGGGGCTACTCCCATCTGCACAGACATCTTGCTTTACTTACCTACCCAGCTCTCTGCAAAAAAGAATCATGGATCATGGAATCATCTGTGTTGGAAGGGATCTCTGGAAGTTACCCAGTCCCAACTCCCTGCTCAAACCACGTGCAGTAAATTTAGGTAAATCAGAGCCCATCCTGCTGAGAAGGACATTGCCCAGCCACTCCAGGCACCACTCCAGTGTTTCATCACCTTCCTATCTGCATAAATGCATAAATAAATGAATGCGTCTCTGTACTTAGCTGGGATCTTCCAGACTCCAGCTTGTGTCTGTGGCCTCTTGTCCTGCCATTTGGACCCTGGAGAAGATTTATTTCAGTCTTCCCTGCTGACCAGCCAACCAAGTACTGGAAGGAAAAGTGGATATTCCCCAGTACAGCAGCATCCCTGTAAGGATGTCTTTGCTCTTTTCTTAAAATTGCATTTGCTTTCTTTTTTAAGTATTGTGGCATGAATTCCTAAGGAAAGTGTAATTTGCCTAAAAACTATAAACAGCAACAAACTCTTAGGAATGCAGGATTTCCTTGCTTCTGAGGTGTGGATTTGGAAGTGCCTTTTATAGGCTGAACTTGTCTGTGCCATGTCAGGTGGATAAATCCAATCTGCTTGTGTTCTGCATTTTATATAAAGATGCATCTTCTGCGTCTTTAATAATGGAATGCCCATTCAGTAAGAGATCTTCTGTCATCTTAGATACATATTGGAAACAGCACATGGAAAATGAGGGCTCAGCCTGCCTGCTTAGCCCAGCATGTCCATAGCTCTGCTGGGATGTCAGCCTTGCCTGTCCCTGGGCATGGCAGGGTGAGAGAGGCTGGTGCCAGCCTGGCTCATCTTCCCCTGCTGTCTGAGGGCCAGGGGACAGCATCAATGAGTTCCAGGCAGACAGACATCCCCCTATCCATCTCTGGCTTGTAACAAGCATTTCAAATGTCCTTTTGATTTTTCCTTGCTCCTTCAAACTTTAGCTTTTAACAAGTCACTTTTCATCCTGATGATGTTGCACTGCTGTTGGGAGTATCTGTCAAAGCTGTGGCGTTCCAGAGGATGCAAGCTGGTCTGCTCCTTGGCTTTCTGCTGCATCCTGGCACAGGGTGAATGCTCTGACCCTGCAAATAACACCAACCTCCATCACTGGCAGTGGATAAATAGCTCCTAATTGCTCAGTTCAGGCTGGGCTTTTTCGGATTTTGGCACTGGAGGCTTTCCTACTCCTACAAAACTGCTGATCCTGGCGTTTTTTTTCAGTTGATAGGGGTTTAATGATACCTCTCTCCTCCTAGTCACCTTCCAATTTTGGAAGTTCTTTTTATAGTGGCTTCACCAGAGTGTTAGTATTCTCATGGACTGCCCATGGGAATGTGCTTCTAATTTTAGTTTGTCCTCTACATGTCTGTCTCCTTTAAATGCATCCAGCTTCTCATTCCAGCCACTCTGGGCCAAGCATGACACTCTGCTCCTGGTACTTGTGCACTGGAGATGTTCTGATGTTGCATTGTAAAAAAATCCCCAGCTCCTGCCCTTGTGCTGCACAGCAGCAGGTGGCCCTCGTGTCTCAGCGATTGTGCCACCCCGGTAGTGCTGTTGAATTAATAGCTTTGGTGTGCATTTATTTGCTGGGTGCCCTTGAGAGTTATTTAATTGTGTTTCAGCAGTTCATACTTGGTCTGGTATCACTGGTGCTATTGCTGGGATTGGGTTGAATTTGACTGTGCAGTCTTGCTGGGAAGGACTTGATGGATAATCTGAAACCATAATTGCAGCTGACTGGCTTGCAGCTATCTTTTGTAGCATATATGTATTTTGGGAGTTACTGGATGTGCTAAAGGAGAGGAATATTTAGAAAGGGATCTCAACTGCAGCTGGTAGTCTGGGTTTGTGAGTACAGACTGGCTTCTGAGCTCTCCTGCAGCATTTCCATCCAAGTTTATGTGGGTTGTCACTGAGCTAATTACCATCTTACAAATGGTCCCAAAGGACAGGACAAGCTCTCTAATTTTCATTTACTGTGAGACTGTGATTAAAAGACAATGGCAGTTTCTCATCATAAGCCTCAAGTTTGTCATCTATTGAGTCAAGATGCATTCCCTGCTTTTTGTAAAACAAACACTTGGAATCATTTGGGATCATCACTCACTGGTGAACAGGCACGTTAGGGAAATGCCAGTCATTTATAGTTGTCTCCAGCTGTGGTAGCATCATTACTGTGATTGTTAATTGATAGAGGGGGAAGGCACGTTCTCCCAGAACATAATACAGATGGGTTTGAGCCCTGCCCAGGGGATAGAGATGGAGTGGGATCACTGTGAGAACCCTCTGCCTGCACTGCACTTGGAGTCGCTCAGTCTGACGCTGTTAACTTCCTGAGAGCTCCTGCTGCTCAAGGGTTGCTTGGCTAATTGCAGAGGCTTTTGCTTTTCCAGCGTACAGCAAGGTTTTGATCACTGCATTGGATGGATGGATGGATGGATGTCTGCAGCCCCACACAGACACAAACTGGAGACCAGTTACCTAACCTGACTTTTTCCTGCCTTGACACTTTTCGGACTGTGCTTGTTCACATTTGCTCTGAGTGTAAGAAACAGACTCAGTCCCTACGTTTCCCCTGTTGCTACCATAAAGAAATTAAGAGGGATAAACTGCAGTGGTACGTCTGGAGCTGGTCTCTGGGATGCTCCTATTGAACCAGGACACTCCCCTTCAGAATGTTCAGGATTCCTGGCTGTGAAAGAGGGCACCAAGGACAGAGATGTCATTATAATCATGCTTTAGGCCCGTTGCATTCATTTTAGGTCCTTTTCCTCAAAGCTGGTAACACAAAATTTGGGGACCTGGTCCTATGGAATTGGTTTTAGCCTTCTTTGCTTGCACAGATATAGAAAACCCATCAGCTAAAGGAGGGAAGAAGGTGGATTGGCAGTGGCACTATGTAACATGAGAAAGTAATAGTCAATTCCACAAAATACAGAATTCTCTGTCAAGTGGTCTTTATTGTCCTGGAACTAATTTTTTGCTGGAGCAGGTCCATGGCCTGCCAAATGTTGCCATCACTTCAGAATAAACCATGTTCTGATCTCCAAGGGCTGCTGTGCATTGGAATAATATAGAGCATAGCTGGGAAGTAATTTAGAGAAAATGTAGGTTTGGTCTGGTTCGAGAGAGGACCTGGTATCTTAGCACTTCTTTTGGTTTTAAATTTGGTTTTTAATTTGGAAGAGTACTCAGAATTCAGATGGCACATTGTGAAACTTAGTACTGCCACCACAGGTGCCTGGGGCCTGTCTTAGTCCCTGGAGTGGAGGACAAGTGGTTTGGTTGTCCTGTTACCAAACCAAATAAACAGTCATTAAAAGGTGGTACCTACTGGGGTTAAGTGAATTGGTGGTCGTGCTTCAGTGGATTTTGCGTGAGTCTTCAGAAAATGAGCTGAAATCTGTCTGATGTTTATAACCACATCACTGAGGGGTGTGCCTACATTTGTACTGTCATTTATGGGGCTTTGACTTCTTACAGAAAACATGATGCAATGTGTGATCCTCACTGCAAACCTGGAATGTTTGAAGATCCCACTGATTCTGTTCGATGTGACACTTCCTGCACAGTGGTAATTAATGTTACACTTACCACCTAGGAAGCAGAATTTTAGGTCTGTCTGCATTTAAAAGCTCCCCCAACTTAATCAAAAGCTGATTTATTTTTAAACTGATGTATAGCTGTTTCTTTGTGGCCACCTGCTGCTCTGTAAACTGGGAAAATGTTTCAGTTTAAATTAGCTGATGCTTTGTTTTAAGCTGAATTAAGAGAGCATAAACTTTGATTTTATGCCAACATAATAACATAAACGAGAGCATTTTTCTCTTGTAGACAAAGGTTTTAACAAGTAGTATTTGTAATGCTCACTCCACAGTCTACAAGAAATACGAGCAAATAAAGTTCCTTTGTATTTTCTTTTGTCATCTTCCCATAGGGACGGTTGGCAAGAATTCCTAGAGACAGCTTTATTTGAAAATGAACTTTAAATGTTAGCAGTTGAAATGTTATTTACTTAAGCTTGAGGTAGAGTGAACTTTATGACTTGAAAGTTATTTATTGTTTACAAGGTCTTTATATATCGTTTTTATAAAAAACCACAGCACAGTAGCAGCTTGTTCTGAACATCTGTATTTTCAGGTGACCAGCAGGACAGTAATGATAATTTTGAGATGTAGATATACATATATGCTGAAAAACTACATTCAGCCTACTTTATGCAGTGGTTAACATGTATTTCGGGGCAGAGCCCACAGGAGAGGGTTTTTCCTTCTTGTTCACCTTGCACGGTTGGCACTGGGCATTGGTTGAGGCAATTCCAGTGCACTTGTGCTTTCTGTCCCCCATCACAGCAGTGCTTTAGCAGTGAAATTTGCTGGTCTGGTTTTCTCTCCAATGCATGTTTCTTGTTCCTATCTGTTGTAGGAAATGCAAAGTTCAGCCTCATGGCAATATGGTTGCGGGTTCCTTGCTGTAGCTGCAATGAAACGTGTTGGGATTCCTTGACCATGAGTGTCAGGGTTTTGTTTCTGCAGGCATTATTAGCCTCCCTTATTTACTTTCCAACGCTGCTTTGCAGAGCAGTTCTGTGTCTAGGATGAGTAATGTGATAAAAGCACATCTCTGTGTGCACAATTATTACTTACCTGGGAAGCTGCTGTGGCAGATTCTTTACAGGCTCATTGACCTGCAGGTCCCTGTGAGCTGTTTTAGCAGAAATCAGAGCAGAGACACTGGGGTCACCCTGGAGTTCTCTGCATGTTCTTCCCAACAGATGCAGTCCATATGGAGAGGACTTCTGCAAATGTTTCCAAGTGTTTATTTGTAGGAGTGTATTTGTTGCAGCTTTTTGTTCCTGTCAGGTTCTTAGAGTGGGTAAGTGCCTCGGAACAGCCAAGTGGAATTTTGTCTGTGGCCATTTGCATCACAGCTGGGGGAAAGGAAATCCTGAATAATTAAGGATTGTATTCCCTTAAATAGCAAATGGCCTGCTTGCTCTGTGGCATTACATGATCATTTATTAAATTCCTCATGAAGGTAGTTTGTTAAAAACATCTTCTTTACCATAATGTATTGATCATATTCCATCAAAGTGACCAGGACACTCTTCTGAATAGGGTCTAGAAATATCTTCTGTTTCAATTATATTCTCTGTAGTGTATCTGCTTTACAGTAGAAAATTCCCTTTTAGTCACAGATTTGCAAGTACTTCCTTTAAAAAAATGAATATTTGTGGTTTAAGTCACTGCTGATTTTTGGTTTGGAATTATTTTATTCTTTTTATTTTCTAGCCTGAATATTTTTTTAGCATTAATAGTAAAATAAAAGTTCTCTGCATCCTGGGGGGAAGAAGCAGGCAGGAATGTCAATGTTTCCATCAGCCTTTGAAAAGAGATGGGGCAAAATGTTTGGTGGTGATTCACTGAATGAGGATAAATTCCCATGTGATTTCTGTCAGGAAGAGGGGAATTTACAGGGCATTTAATGCAGTCATTAGACTTGAGAGCTGCTTCTTCAGCCTTGCTGTATTTCCATCATGCTACAAAGTAGGTGTGATATCATCATGTGGGGGATATCTGGGGGAGAAGGGCAGAATGCTTTAGCTGCCTCCAGTTGCCAGAAGGACCTGTTTTAGAAGCCCTTGTTCACCTAAAGCAGTGAGAGACCAAAAAGCCATGACTGTGCATACAAGTACTACCTTCTCAGTATGCCCTTGGTCAAAGCTGGCATTAGTTATAAATATTTTTATTAGGATGTTCATATAGCAGTGGTCACTGGATTATTACTCAGTTATTAAATTGATATCTGACATAAACATCAATAAAGCTATTGTAAAATATTTTTTATTTCTTTACACAGTTGTTCTAATCAACTTTCAGATGGATTTTACTGGGTTACATTGAATCCACAAGGATTTTGGTTTTGCTTGATGGTCTTTACTCTGATAAAGTAATGCTTTTAAAACTAAAAAGCAAAAAGGCCAAGACTGGAAAGCTTTAGGAAATTTGGATGTAGTTATTGCTGCTGCTGACTTAAAGATTTAGCCTAGGTTTTCTGCAGGTAATTGTTAGTAAATAAAGGTGCCTTAAATACAGTGGTAGTTGCTTTGCAAACATTGTCTAAGGCTGCTTGGGGCATACCTGGCTCCTGTGTGAGAGGTTTCTTTTCTGTGGTTCCTCTTGAGTCATGCCACAGGATTGCAGTTTTCTGTTTAAAATATTTCCTTTCTGTTTAAAATATTTAAAGTAGACTGACTTTGTTTTCATTAGCTGATGCTTTTAAATACCTTGGAGCTTGGTCCTCATGGAAGGGGAGCATTTAAAAAATAAACCTGCGTGTGTCTCTGAGTGGTCATTATATGAATTGTTTATATGTCTGTCTTTAATGTGTTTTAAGAGAGGAGAGCCAAGAAGGGAGGCTGTGTCCTTCCCAATGGTTACAGCTCCCCAATAGCTATTTTTGTTGATGTGTAGGCCCTACATATTATTTATATAAATCTGTTCCCAGCACTGTAAATATGAAAAGGGAGAAAGTCTAATTTTTAAAAATTGGGCGATTGCGTTGCCTCCATTAAAGTACACTGTGTGGGTTCCCGAGCCTGTTGATTTGAATTGATGTAACATCTGTGTCTTAGAGCTTGCCCTTTTATTAGTTAGCACTCCATGAAATTCTTGTGTCTTTGTTCCTCTTCTTACATGTTCTGATGAATGTAAAAATAGTTTAAAAATGTTAGTGCTTAAAGCATCAACACTGGCAGCTGAGACATCAGTTTGCTCACAGCAAAAATTTGTGTCAGACTTGCTTTTAATCCATGCAGTTATCCTCATAAGGCTTAATGTGATGACATTTGTAAGGCTTTTTGTTGCTTTGTAAAAAATCTTGTTAAACTTACAAAAGCAGGCCTTCAGCTGCAAAGAGGAGCTGGCTCACCCTGAAACACAAGATTTCCAGTGAACCACATGGTTGTGGATTAAATGAAGACATGAGGATGCAGGTGTACATTTTAGTTCCCTGTTCTTTTGTGCAGCAGCTCCTTACAATTGTGCTGTTTTCATACATGAATAATTAAAGGTGTGCAGCTCCAGCTGTTCCTCTTCATGGATCCAGGATACAATTCCACAGAAGTGCTCTGGGCACGTGTGCACACAGAAATGCACACGCACCTGTGTTATGGTGCACTGAAAAGCAACTAAAGCCTGTGGGATAAAGAGATAAGCATCAGTTATCTCAGCTGCTCTACGTGGGGACTCCCAACCCAGAATTAGATGTTTTGGAATACCTCTTGGGTTTTAGTTCTTGTCTTATTTAGTTAATTTTAGCTGGGAAATTTCATTTTTAAATTTCATTTTTAAATTTTTAAGAATTTTGTTTTTAAAGACTATCAGTCTTCACCTACCAGGAATGAAACAAGAGTGTCTCCATGACAAAAAGAGCTGTTAATTTGAGGCCATCTGCTTTGACATCAGTACCTGGAGTCACTCAGTCTCCATGCAAAATGTGATCTTTTATCTGCTTTGACACACAATTTGTAATTTTTGATTTCCTCTGTAGCAAGGGTCTTTTGCCAACGTTAGCCCTTTGGCCGAGTGACTTTTCCTCGTGCGTGCAGTAGGCTGGCATTTCATCAGAATACAGTTGTTTATTGTGAGGGCCTTGATGGGGTGGGTTTTGCTCACAAATGAGTATTTTTGGAATATATGGCATTTTGTTCATAGTACTCAACACTTGCTGTTGCAATGCCTTGGGGGAAAGGCAGTATTTCCAAATATGAAATTTTCTAGTTATTTTTTGTCATAGTTGAGATGGTTGTAATACAAAGCAACACACTCAATTTTCAGAAGGCTTCAAACTGTTTTTCTTCTAGCATGCATGCTTTTTATCCTTTTTATCCTTACAAAACTCCTGAGTTCACACTTGACTCATTGGTTACAAAAGAGGAACAAAGTGTTTTTTGGAATAGGTAGTTGCAGGTTTCTCTTATTGATCCTTCTTTCTTTCTTGGTTTCTATGTCAATGACCTTTGTAGAAAATTCTTTCAGGGGTGAACATGGATCCTCTTACCCAACTTTTCTCTGGCTCACAGAAGTTGCTGTTAAACCTCTTCTACAATTTTTCCCATCATTTCTTATTGTACCAATTTTGGAGATGCAGATGAATAGGATTTTTTTTCCTCAAGTTTTTGGCCCTAAATAATTGTGCATTTGCCCTGTAATAAAACAATTACCCTTTGAAGGAATTTGGGAGTTACGTTTGTTTTGGTTCACTGTTTCTGAATACAGGCCACCTGTTAGTGTTGTACACAGCCCTGCTGATTTGCATGGTCATTTAATGACTGTAAGTATTGCCTTTTACTGCTGGTGTGTTTGAGAGCATTGAGGGGGGATTATTTCCTTAAATATGCAAAGCATTACTCTGTGTTTGGTGTTGTTCACAAAGCAGCTGCCCTAGAGCATTGCTACTGTACTAATCTTAGCAGATTAGCCTCTAAATATTTCAGACTCTTAGGTAACAGCTCTTATTAGTGTTTGCCAAGTTCTCTTTGCTGTACCTGATGAGCTTTATTATAGAGGCCCCCAGGCTTCCGTGGTCTCAGCAGAGCAGTGTTGTGTGAGAGGAGGAGTGAGTGTGAGGAGCAGTAAGGACAGCACAGACTCCATTTTCGTGCCGAGTTCCCTGCCTGGGAGCTATAGCTGTGTCTCTTATGCACCACTGATTTAAGGGGTTTGGTGGCTCAGCAGAGATTATTTATACCGTTTAGACCAGGCATTCAAAAGAGGATGTGGGGACACGGTGGAGCACTGAGGTGCTGAGCAAGAGGCTGCCGTGAAGCTGCTTCGTTTGAAGGGAGCAGATCAGGGCCAGCAGTAGCACTCCTGAGCAGGGGGTCACAAATTTTTGCATGCTCAGTTCAGCTTCCTCATGCAGATTTATTGTGTTTCCCTTGGGATCCCAGCACGTTTCCCTTGGGATCCAGATTAGAAGCTGTACCATGGGTGCTGACTTTGGTCTCGCTTCTTGGTACTGCTGTAAAGGCTCCTGCACTGGTGTCCACGAGAGTTTCTGGTCAAGTTCAACTCGTGACTTTATTTTCTATCCCTTGTCACTTTGCTTTATGCAGTAGAACAGGAAAGGTGGCAAAGGGTGACTTTGCAGGAAGATGGGAGTTGTGACAGTGCTAAGCCACAGCAGATCTTCAGCTTCTCAGCCAGCAGTTCTGCTGAGCACAAAGCTTGCTTTGTCAGAGACAGCACAGCAGAAAATGCTTATAAACACATGTTTGAAATAGAAAATTCAGTGGTTCAAATATGAGTAAAAAGCATTCCTGGTTATGGCTTTTCAGTGACTGAGGGGTATTTTTCAATTTTTCTTTTGCCTCTCCAATTTCAAATGCAGCTCCTTATTCCACATCCACTGGCAGACCGGTACCAGTTCACAGAACACCCAAAGCTGTCTTAAGCCATTCCATGCAGTTCCTTCCATTAAGTAATGAAGTTCATTTTTGAAAGGCTATGGGGGTGTTGGTTTGGGGTGTTTGTTTCTTTGTTTCAGTAAGTGGTGCATGTAAGGTGTGCATATTTATGGAATAAATGCTGTATTACACTTTTGGAAGTGATCATGGAGGGAAAGCATCCTTTTCCTTTTTTCATCATTCAAAGCAGAAACTCAAAAAAGTAATTTGCATGTTTCAGCAGATATCACACAAGGTTTTGTGACTTTCAGACCCATTCTAAACCTCTACTACTGATGAATGTGCCCTGTAACTTCCTAGTGGTGCAGTAATTTGAGACATCAGACTTCACAGAGTTACAGGATCGGTGTCTCTGGGGGTCCACAGATCTGAATCTCTACTACCAAGGGGAAAATCCATGTCTTTCCCATTTTAACCATTGGCTGCATTAATCTCTTTCCATGCTCTGTTCATCAGCACAATGGATGGGGTTGCATAGAGAGAGTCTTCCCCAGGGAGCATCTCTGGTGGTCTGGCACCTGGGTGCAAATCTGTGCAGCTGCTGTGCTGACCATGCAACAGAACTTTGGTGTGAAGTTCAGTCTTCTCTAATAGTTTGTCTTTGTATCATGAACTAATTCAGATTCCAAATTTAGCCAAATGATCACGAGCAGTTTCACACAAATCTTGTAGGCAGTAGGTTTAGATGTGGTTAAATATCTTTATCATCAAGAATTTCTCTCTGGCTATCGACTGTTTGACTTGACTCCTTGCCTGGAAAAATTTGATTTTCAGTGGAAGTATGTGGAATACTAGTATTTTGAGTTTTTTTTCTTTAAAGGCAGAAATTCAAAAAGGAAATCATAAAGTTTTTTGGCCATTCTATCAAGCTGTTTTCCGTGGGATAGGCACAAAATAGTGCAGTTCAGCAGAAAAAGTCACATAAAAGAGATCATTTTACTTTTCAGTCAGATTGCAGCTGGCCCACGCTAATGGCTAAAGGGAAGCTGATCGTGCTAATAGGAGTTCTCCCTAAAATTATTGTTAGGGTATTTCCAGTGTGATGATTAGCAAGTATTTCAGGTGAAAATCAGTGCTGAAGCCCAAGTGGACCTGTTCCTGCTGTTTTGTGGCCTTACAGTATTTCTCCAGAAGGAAGGGCTCTAAGCTCCCTGGGTTCCTGTCAGGCATTCCTTCCTTAGGAGCAGCAGCTTTGTCTGAGGTTGTTAAGCACCTGTTAAGAACCCAGCAGAGGAGAGGGAGCATGGGGCTACAGCAGGCAGGAGGAAAAGGAGCTACCTCCGTTTCCTTGCTGCCCTCTCACGTGTTTGTTAATAGCAGCACTGATGAAATATCTGCAGTTAATAATGATTTGGTCTAACTGAAATCTTTTCAGAAAAAATAAATGGAACTGTTACCACTGGTGAGTGCTTTGTGACTCTGAAGAAATAGGAATGGCAGTGTGAGCTCCTGATGGGAGTTATTATATTGGATGAATAATCTCTGTAATGGCTGCCTTTTGGTTTGTCATCCCCGAATCCTGCCTGATAGGGGTGTGTGAAGAGCTGTGTCTGTCTGCAGTGACTGCACAAATGCTTCTTGTAGTGCATCCCCTCTTAAACTTAGTGAGTATCCTCTCAAATTCTCATCCCAGCATCCCTTGTTTTTCCCCTGGCAGGCTGAGTGCCGGCAGAATGTCTGGGCCGTGCTGGGTTAGCCTCTCTGCCGTGGTGCACCCTTTGCTCTGCATCAGGGATTGATCTCCTCTGCCCTTGCTTATTTGGCATTTCCGCTTCACAGGCGTGACCACGTGCCTGGATTGACCGCGGATGCCAGCATAAGCACTGCCAAAAGGCAGCTCTCATCTTCCCCAGCTGCCTCAGCCTGTTCTCCTTTTCAGAAACAATCAGGGGCATATGAGCCTGATTCAGAGAAGGATTTGTTCCATCTCACTTCTGTGATTCAGGCATTTGGGAGGAAAAGAAGGGAAAAGAAAGAATGTGATCCTTGAAGAAGATATGCTTGAAGATGTGTCAGACTTGAGTTTGGCTAGCAGGGAGTTGGGCTCCTCAGGCTGAGCAAAACATCATCCATCATCTCAAATAACAGCCACTTTCTAGTCCAAAGGGACAGATCTGTGGTTCTGCAGGCACTTGGAACCAAGTCCTGTTCTGGAGAAGGAAATGACAAAAGGAGAGCACCTCCTGCTTCAGGCAGACACCAGAGCCTGAGAAGCTTTCCTGGGTGCCATCCTGGCCTTTTTGATAACAGGCATATGCCAGAGGAGAACGTTGCTCTGAATTGAGAAAGCCATGCTTGGAGTTCTTTCTAGTCTTTTTAATGAACAGGGTTTTTCTATCAAAAAGTATCATTTGCTATGTATGAAGCTTCAAGAGTTGTTAACTTGTTTGTAGATGTATATGCATAGCAGACCAACTGAGCTCCAAGTGTTACAGGTTTAGGGCTGTATAGCATCTGTGACATAGCCAAGGGGCTGTACTGAATCCCATTTCATGAGTGGTGTCTCTGGTGCTGCTGTACAAAGCAGTGTGCCAACAGCCAGATGTTTTAGGGCTCTCAGTCCTCAGCTAGAAATGTGAAGGTGCTCTTCTGAGCTGGTACGTGGTGTCTCATCCCACGTTTGGTTTGCTTTGAAGATGAGACATTGAGGGTATTGAAAACTCAGCTCAGTGCAAGCAGACAGAAGGCTGATTTGGGGATGTTTGGGGGGTTTTTGGGAGGGTGGAGCGTGATGTTGGCTGGCCACTTCATAAAAACATGGAGTGATCTGAAATACAGAGCCAGCCAAAACCACAAACTCTGATTTAGACCTACTTGGCTCTTCTGAATCATCATGAGCTCTGCACACTGAGTCAGCCAAGAGCTGGTTTTCTCTTCAGTATTGTGTAAACACAAGATGTTTCTCTGGGCTAAATATTATTAAGTTTAAAAGTCATGTTTATTTGTCCTCTATAAAAAAATGATTAATACAGAAAGTTACCATCTGGGGAGATCTGAAAATTCTTTTCTTTTACGCTTTGTTGCTCAGCTCAGCTTTGAACACAGATCACTTTTAGGGTACCCTGATTTTTTCATGTGATTCTCTAAGTGATAATTATTTGGCTCAAACTACTTGACAAGGCTTCCTGCATTACCTTTGGAAATTGCAATTTCATTTGAAATAATTAAGGAAAACCACAGGACTTAATTCATAGTTGTACCACGATGTGGTGTGAATTCTTAAAATCCGAAGGGAAGATGGTGCAGCTGCCGAGCACATTTTCAGGGAAAGCTGCAGATGTGGACACAGACAGGGGTATGGGAACGTGGCATGGGGGCTTACTTAGGATGCTCCAAGCTGGCCAGGAGATTTCTCTCTTTGAAGCTCTTCACAGGACGTGTGAGAAATTGTTAACAAGCCCTGGAAGGTTGTTACTCTGCTGAAATTTGTGACTAATTGTGGGGGGATTTTTCTCATCTTGCTTTATTTACAAGTTGTAAGATGTAATACCGCTGAGAAAAACATGGTATGACAGTAGGAAAGCAAGAGTTAGGGAAAAGGCAGTTCTGAGGGTAGGGAATTCAAAACAAAGCCCCAAAACCCTCAGCTGAGAACGCACAGAGGCACAATACCAGCTCTGCAGCAGAATTATAACGCTCCCCCAAACCAAGGACAGCCATCCAAGACATGGAAAAGGTGACTGGTGTTTATCTTTTCTTCCCCCTTTCCATAGTGCGGCTCCATGACAGCATATCAGAAGAAGGATTCCATTACTTAGTCTTTGACTTGTAAGTATGTGTTTTGCATTTGTTTGGCATGTTGGGGATGGGCTGTTCTAACTTGGAGATGCAAGTGCAAGCTCATGAGATAAATGCCTGGTTCTGGGGCCATGAGCTGGACAAATAGATGGAAACAGCTGGAAGGACAGGAGCATATCTGGTCATTTGCATGTGCAAGAACTCATTTGTAAGTGTCGCTGTAAGGATTCCATTTATTCCATAAAAACTAGTAAAACTCCACTGGTGGAGTGGATTTTAATACAGAGTGTAGGTATGTAAGTAAAAGTTGTGTGCTACCTGCTAAAATGAAGCAAAGATAAACTCAGAAAAAAGTATTTGATGCAAGCCAGTTGTCTAAAGGAAAGATTTAAAAAAGCATGTGGAACACTAATTTCTCTACAAAAAGTCTCAGCTGCTGGATTAAAAAGGTAAGCCTGAGTTTAGAGAGGGAAAGATTCTTTTAGTGTTTCATTCCTGATTGATATCTTACTGCTTTATAGTGTTTCCTTTTGACACCACTCAGAATGTCAAGTGCCCAGCATATAGAAAGGAGGTTTCCTACTGGTGCTCTGTTTTGCTTCAGGAATTTAAGTCCCGTGAGTTGTTCATGTAGCAACTGGGCCTGTATGGAGCTTGTTTTTGCCAGATAAGGCTTTTTAATGGAAGCAGGGGTGGTGACAGCATGAACTCTATGTCTCAGGCTCATAACTTGAAAAGAGGAACTGATTTCCTCCTTCTTCCCTGGGAAGGGCAAACTTTGCCAGTCACTTGAGAAGTTACTGCTTATGGTTTTGGATCTGGACAAGCCTGCATGATAGGGGTTGTATTGCAAAACTGACTTAGTTAAGTAAAATTATCTCTTTGAACTCTAAACTTTTCCAGGGCAGTTTATGGTTTTAACAGACAGCACACCCACCCACCTACCCAAAGAGCTTCCTTAGGTCCCCCTGTGGTTTTGCTGGTTAGAATGAGAATACATTATTTCCCCAGAAATGGAATATAGCTCATTTCTAAGCATACAAGCAGAAATATTCATTCAGCATGGCTAAGTTAGAACCTGAATCTTCCTGCACACAAGCAATCGTGTGCTTTCATGTTGAAGTTACATTCTGGTTTACTTCCTGACTTAACTTTTTTTAAAGAAATCTGTAAAGACTTCTTCAGCACTAGATTTCAGACTAGAAGTACACAAATATTGAAATAGTCTGTATGCAGTGAAGGCATTCAGGATTCAGGACTCAAATCCTAACTGGGTTCAACAGAAGCTTGTGTGTGATTTGTGTCTGTCCCAGGTAAGTGCTGTGACTGTTGGCTTGGAAATGGCTCCAGGGCACAACATACATATTTGTTCTCTGACATGCACTGGGGTTTGTTTTGCTATTTTTTCCCTTAAGGGCTACGAAGGAAATCTTTCTGTGTGGATTTGGAAAAAGCTTCTTAATTCAGAACATTTCTAAGAAGTGCATGTAAAATTTTTAGTTCTAGGGACAATATCCCTTTTAAAAAACAGTGGCTTTTTTTTGTTGCTGTACTGTGAGAAAGTGTGCCATGCTGTAATTGCAGTTAGTCCACGTCTGCCTTAAATTTAATATATAATGCCAGACTTATCTCAGGGGGTTATGGTTGTAATGTGAACTAGAACATTTGAACAGCTTCAAAATTGCAGATAACAGTATGTAGATCTTGATAGTAAGGGAGCAAATAGAAGCCTGTGTTCTGCAGTAAAATGTTAATGCCTAACCCAAGGATACTGCCTTGGCAGAAAGCTAGATTCCACAGGAAGTGTTCTGCCTTGGCTAGAGCTTCCTCTGTTCCCTGTCAGTCCCATTCAGGACAAGCAGAGGAACAGCCTCAAACATTTATACAAAGCTTTTATGTTTTGGCCGTGCGGTTTGAGGGGTTTGTAAAAATTATTTCTTTTGCAAAAAAGAAAATGTCTAAGTGGCAGAGGCAGTGACTTTGCTGACTGGTAATTGTTTCTGGACAAGCAACGGGTTGCGTTCTTGAGAAACTTTTGCCAAATTACTGGGAATGCCTGTTCACAGGTGCTTTTTCACGTTCAGATGAAGAAATCATTGCTTTGATGCTCACTAGTGTTATGTATTAGTGAAACTTCACCTTTTACAAACATGTGGTTACTGCCCTGTTGACAAGTACGTAAGAGCTGCCATGATAAAAAGGTACTGTATGCACTTCTTGAGCGCACAGGCCAAGAACCTGCTTTTCTTTATTTAGTTTTTATTCAGCAGGAGCCTGACTGTGGTGTAACACTGTCACTCCACCCACACCTGCCATCTTGTCATTTTCTTAATGATTTCTTTCAGACTGTGTGGGATTTGGTATGGCTGTTGCCTCAGAAATTTCTTTCAGACTTCATCCCACGTAGGAAAGTGAAGGGGAAGACTGCCCTTTCTGTGGATAGGAAAGAACAATCATGGTTGCTTTCTGTTTTGAATTCCTAATCATCTCTTTGGATGAAATGCCACAGAGATGTCTGCAGCCTGTTGCTTTGCTTGTATACCTCAGGCTGTGCTTTTATCTGGAGAAAGAAACAGTGTTGAAAGTACTCTGTTACGCACGTGCTTTTGGGTGAACAGTTCTGCTATCAAATGGGAAGGTGGGAGTCTCTGGAAATCCATGTGGAAAATGGGTATTGAGCAATGAACTTCATGAATTTAATAATGGACTTCATGAAGTTTTTGCTCCCCTTCCCTATTGGTTAAGGCAGCTGCAGTCAGGATTTGCATCTGTTGGACCATTTCAGTTGCTAAGCACGAATGAGACTGTCTTCAGTCTTAATGATGTTGGATGAGTTCAAATCCAATCAATTCTGCCAGTATTAATTGCTGTATCTGAATGGAAACAGCTGTAGCACTTGAGAACTCTCTTGTGCAAGTCAATGAGATTGTCTATTTTCAGTGCCTCCCGTTTTAATGCTCTTGATGAGATGCAACAATTGGTATGTTAAGAATCCTGGCCTTGCTTTTAGATTCTAAGTGCAGGGACCGTACTGTGTAGATTATAGAGAAAATAATACAAAAAAATAGCTTAATTTGGAAAACAGTGTTTGCCTCAGGTAAGTGCCTGGGGCTCTATTTCAGAAGTAGAAAGGCCACAGATGAATTTAATAATTCTATGGCCACTGTAAGATGCTTCCTCCCAGTTCCATTATCAAGGCAATTGAAGAAGTAAATGTAAGCTAGGAGGAAACCACACCAGTCTGATCATCATCAGAGGCTGGTTTAGCTGTCTGTGCTAATGAGTGTGTTTCTTCTAATTAGTCTCTTATATTTGCAAACATAAACCAGCAGCTTTTCTCAAAGTGGTGTGGAGTGCCTTGGTGTTGCTTCATGCTGCTTGTACCTCTTCTGTGTAAACAAACCCACGTGCTTTATTTGTTGCCACTTTAGTATGCTCTTCTCAAAAATCACAAAAGAACCACAGCCATTTGTACAATCCAGTAGCTTTTAGGTTGTATCTGGCAAGTTACCAGAGCTTATGTAGTGAATGGCTTGTCATGAAGTGTGACTTGCCAGGATCCAGATACCTGTCTGTGTCAGAACGGCATTGACATCCGTTCCTGTTTGCATCCTGCGGTGGGGGGGGGGTAGTGCCTTGGCTCCTGCTCACGTGGCTTTATGGTCAAGGACCCGAGGTGTTTGGGGGTGGCTTCCTGGAGCCTGCAGGCTGTCCTGCCCTGCAGTGCCCGTGACCTTTAGTGCTTCAGGGGCACCTTGCTCGGGGATGCTCAGTGAGCCAAGGCCACGAGCGCGGCTGTCATGGTTTGCCCTGGGGCTCAGAACGTGCAGCCGGGTTCTGTCCTCTTCTCGTGCCCTGCTCTGCACTGCTTTCCTTCATTGTGGCCATTCAGCTCTGCTGGGAGAGCTGCTGTTCCTAAGGTATCCTTCGGAGTGACAGAGCATGGGAGTTGCTGACTGCTTGTTTGGTTGTCACTGAAATTCACCTGGTCTGCTCCTGCTTTAATCTTTTCAGTGTTTAACAATGGTTCTGAATACCAAGCGGATGTTTAGTGTCAGCACTTAAGATATCATATCCCCTTCCTCCCTCTGTGCTGGAGAAGAGCAAACATCAAGTTGGGACTCTCTTCTTGTCTTCTTGTTTTCTTTCTTTAGCTTGGATCAAAAAGAAGTGTTTTAGGAAAGAATAAGATCAAAGGATGCTTTGTTTTTTCATTCATCACAAAGCGAGAATTATTCCTCTTTACCAGAATTGTGGCAAGCAAATATATATGCAAAAAGGAGTTATGAAAGACTGTCAAAACATGCATCAATCAAACATTTTGTGCTACAGCAACCAAAGCCAGTCTCTGGAAGGTAGAAGGCAAAAAGAGAATACAAATTGGGCAACAAGCTACTTTACCTCCTCTAGATTTTGCTCCAGACTTTTGTACAAAATAGCATTCTGTAACCTAAGAATCTCTATGTTAAGAAGTCAGTAAGATGGAAACTCAGAAAAAGGATGGGGTAACCCAAATATAAATGAAATAATGAAAATCAAGTTCTTGAACTGGCCTTCTCCAAGAAAGGAGCTGGGCTGCTGCTTGAGCAGGACATTTCTGTCATCATTTAATGTGGCTGAAAACTGGGCTCTTCTGCAAAGTGTTAGTGCAGCAGTTTGCAAGTGAGTGTTACAGTTCTGAACATTGTGAGTATTCTCACCTTGAATTTTTTAATCCTAATAAACTTATTTGTTTTCAATACTAATTGTGTTCACTGTAGTATAGATTTTTAACATCTCAATCTTTAAGTCTCTTGTTGCGCACTCAAGCTTTTGTGTTTGGGAATTTATTGGAACTGTAATGTGCTAATATTCACATTCATAGCCAGCAATGAAATACAAACATGGATCTTTCATCTAGGAATTAGTTCTGTAAGCATCTGTACATGTAAAGAATTGCATTTAGCTGTGCCAGTCTGTCAGCCTATACCATAGGAGAGAAATGTTCCAGGAAGGGTCTTCCTGTGCCCTGAGTCCCCTCTTGTGACACAGGCAGACAAGTGTTAGGAAATTACTGAAAAGCTCATGAATCTTAATCTTACAAGGATTGCTGGAAAACTTCTCCTGATTTTAACTTTATCTTTACTTTTAGATATTGTATGCTCATGTATTATTGTGCCAATATTATCCATTACAACTCCCCTCTAGGGAGATCTAGGCTAATGCTCATCTGAACTGTTTATTTTCATCCCTCTTAACCGTTGTTTTGCCCAGCTAAACTGGGTTTGCTTCTCTGAGGGGATCTGCTGAGTGAGTGACTGGGTAGCCTGGTAGCTGTTCATGCTGCACATCCAGTTCCCCTGCTCTGAGTTTGAGTGACTAGAGCTGGTACAATATGAGGAGGGATTTTACATTGCTGTCACCCTATTCCAGATGCAATCCAAGATTGTGGCATCATTCTGCTCAGGGCTCATTCTAGACTGTGATCTTTGGGATATAAAACCAGTTTTATTGCTTTTTAACCACTTTGTACCATTAAACTGCTGATCATACAGTGAGCTCCTGAGTATGCAGCGATGCACAGCCACTTGTGTTACTGGCCCCAGGATCATACAGTTCTTCCCTTGTACATAACTTATTTTCAGTGGTGCTTTAACTAGCCATTCCTACTTTCTCCACAAAGGTAAATGAAAAAATTCTAGGAAAAATCTGCTGTTAAACTGATTAAGGTGCCCTGATTGTACTGATCCTTCCCTTCCAACTCAGTAATGCTCTTTCTAGCCACAGCACAAAAAGCCAGCCCCTCTGGCACCTGGGTTACACCTCTGTTGTGATTTGATCTACACTGAAGGACCCTTTTCCTTTTTTAGCATTGTTGTGTTTTAGCATTTCTTACCTTTGCCTGATATTGCAGTTTTCAAGTTACCTGAACTGTACTGAGCTTCAGCCCCAATTTTCCTGGCTGCTCAGTTCCCTTTATCCTTTTAGTTTTGCTCCTTCCTTTTGACATCCATGACTGATGTCTGGCATCTTGCCCAATATGCTGCTGCCCTGGGCTTTGATTTATTATTTATGATTGCACTTCCACCCCATCCATTTTAGTCATGTAATGATTTGGATGGACAAACCTTCCACTTTAGTTCCTGCACCTTGCTGCAAAACCTCTTGCATTTCTCTATGTATATTTCACTTAGTCCTGTCTGACTTCTTCCTGTCAAGTTAATTGAAGGTGCACATTTTCACTTCTGAAATCTCCTTTTCCCCATCTTGCTTTTTGTAACAGAGTCACTGGAGGTGAATTGTTTGAAGATATAGTTGCAAGAGAGTATTATAGTGAAGCAGATGCCAGGTAAGTCATTTGTTTTTCTAATGATTGCTTTTGATAATGCTAGGATAGTTACTTAAATATATTCTGGTGTTTGGCATCAGTTTCCCAGCACAGTCTGTGAGACTCTAGGATTTCTCCAGGAGTTCTCTTAGACTTGGAAGGGCAGAGTTTGACAGTTTGAGCTCACATCCGTGTGGTGAGGAACTCATGGGAAGTCTTGGTATCTGCTGATCTAAAAAAGCTGAAATTGGATCTCAATTAGTAAGAATTTTACCCATTGTTTCCTCTGCAAACTGGACATAACAGTTCAAGTATCTCATCCATGGGTTCTTAAATTTGCTGATCCAAGTTTGAAGAATAAGTTGAACTTGAAAGAATTTTGCATTAAATACGATTTTTTGTTCTCAGTCCAGAAGTGCTAATTTCCTTTTCCAATTAGAAAATTTTTGTTGTGTTTCATCAATAAGCAATTATACTATGTGTCTCATAGTCTGAGCTCAAATATGAAATCTCTGGCAATTTTCTGCAAGTGCTTGTTGAAAAACTTGAATAATAAGTTGACAATTATCATAATTTGCATGCATCAAGTATCAGGGCCACTCATCTCATGTTTGTCCTCATATAATAATAAATCTTAAATATTGTAATAAAATTGAGAATCCTAAACATTGTGGTCAATTGCTTTAAAGAAAATGTGTTCCTCCATCACATTCTCCACATGAATTGATCTCGAAGTAAATTTCAAGAATCCTTCTGTTTCTGTGTGTTTAGAAACACACTCCCCAGTAATACATATTTAGTACTTGCAAATTTAAATTATGCCTTTACATTTGGAGATCACTGGGAGATGTCCAGAAAGAATTAAGTATTCCTAACAACAGGAGTAGGATAATAATGAACAGACAAGAAATGACTCTGAATATTAGGAAGCTTCCATTTCCAGATCTTACTGCATCTGTAGGAGTGGTAGAAAGATGAATACTTTAGGCATTTAAATAAAGAGCAGCACATAGCAAAACACCTTGTGAAGAGAAAACAGCACTAGGGTTTAGGTGGGGTGGAAGAAGAGGAGCTATGCTGAAAAATTTATCAAATCATTTTTCCCCGCTGTGATTGAAGCAAATTTCCAGCATTGATGCCAAAGGCCAGTATATGTTGTCCTTGTGTGTTTTTAAGGTAGTTGGGAATGAAAAGGCAAAATTACAATGATGATTCCTTCTGTTCTAGAACTATGATGTTTTGGAAGGGGCTGTGCATATATATGTATATATATACATATATATATATATATATATATATGTATGTATGTATTATTTTGTCAGTACAAATTTGACCAAAAAAGTGAAATATCTAGTTATGATGCATCTCTGTATGTTGTGTGTTTATATATACATATATATCTGTATAGATATATCTAGTGTGTGTGTGTATCCCTCTAGCAGTAGTTGCTGTTCTCTGTGGATGCCTCTGCCAGGACTGTCACACTGGTCTGCTCCTGCAAGCCCTTGCTCACGCCAGTAGTCTGTACTCAGACAAACCGTGCAGTGAGTTGTGAACTACTTGCCTAAGAAAGGGTTTTCAGGCTTGGGCTCCAGTTACTGATGATGACCATTCCTTCTGAATTCCATGGTCAAAAGGTTTTGGATGAGCAGCATCTGGACTACTGCATATTACTTATCATCACTCTACTCATGCCACAATGATGTCTTTAAAAAAAAGTGCTAAGCTCTTGTGGTGCCAAAAAAAGTCTGAAAAAGTTCCAGTGCTCTAAAATATTAATATTTTAGTTGTGCTTTTTGGCATCATGGATTGGCCAAAATTTGCACACCCGGCTATGGGAAAATAGGTGCTAGTTCAGTTACTGAAAGCACCAAATTAAAATATTTGTCTTAATTTTTTATGTGGATTTTCACTCCCCAAGTGACTCCTAGCTAAACTAGAGCTGGACACTCTTTTAAATGAAAATGCATGCCACCTTTTTGAATGACTTGGCTTTTTTCTACTAATTGTTTTAACGAAACCAGTTCAAAATTAAAATGTTTTGCTTTTCCTTAGCTTTTGACTTCTTTTGTTTCCTTTGTTTTCTGTATCTCATCTCATTTCTGACCATTTTTTTTGTTTCAGCCCTTGTTGTAATGTTAACTTCACCACCAAAAATTAAGAAAACCAAAACATGCCACTAATTGTTTTAGGCAAACTAATTGTTTGCCTCCACTTTATTTTTCTTGTGGCAAGTTTTGGAAACTGAAAGAAGCTTCCATACTGCTGAATGAAAACACAGTCTGATGATTCTGTCTCATAGGTGTCATATGTTCCATGTTAAATGTCTTTTTTGGTTTGATTTTGGTTTTTCGTTTTTTTGGATGTCTTGGAGCTGGAAATATCTCAGCAATGTTGTTGTTCCAGTTCAAACAGCAATCAAGACTTGTCAAGAGGTGTAAAATTGTTTTTGTTCTTTAACTTTTTCTTTTATTTTATTTTGTATTTAATGTGATTATGTGCCTTTAAAATGTTCTCCCTTCCATTCTGCCCTTGTATCTTTGCAGTCATTGTATACAGCAGATTCTAGAAAGTGTTAATCATTGTCATCTAAATGGCATAGTTCACAGAGACCTGAAGGTCAGTATCTGGTGCCCATCAGTTGGATATAAGAATTTGGGGGTTTTCTTTCCTCTGGGTAGGGGCAGGGGGTGGGATGTCTGCCATGTCCCCTTGCCTATCCTCTTCACCCTCCGAGCAGCCGCTCCAACCAATACTGCATGACGCCTCTTTCCAGTGTGCAAGTCTCCAGGCCTGACATACATCATGGCAAAAGGGGGAGCGGCTGCCCGGCAAGTGGCTCTTGCCAAGGCGCTGGAGTTCGGCCCCGCTGTGCCCGGTGCCGGGGCTGTCCGTGTGTGCCTCCGCGGGCCAGGAGGTGACCCCTGGCTGTGATCTATGGCAGCTTGCAGCGGCGCAAGGAGCGGCCGCGCTGCTGCGCTCGGCGGTGCGAGCCCTCAGGCCAGTGCCGCTGATTGCCGGCGAAATTAAGGCGGCTGTGGGCTAATTCTTGACCTGCAGGACCTGGCTTGGAGCGGCCTGGGGACTGCCTCCATGGTCGCTGCGATTTCTAACCATTCCTACAACTCTTCAATGCCTCTGTGAAGGCTCTGAGTTAGCGAGGAGGAGAAAGCACAGAGGATGCCAAATATTTAATACGACCTTCAATTAGCGGCAAAATTTCTTCCTTTTAAAAATTATCGTTAAAAAAGACATTGGTGTTGATTTCTAAGCGAAGCCAAGGCAGCCGCCCCGCCGCCTGTGTCTGAGGGCAGCCCCGCACCGCGGAGCCCGAGGCCGCCGCGCTCCGAGCGGGGCAGGGCAGGGCCGGGCCGGGCCGGAGCGCAGCCGCGCCCTCGGCCGCCGCCCCGCCGCCTGCTGCTGGAACTAACGGGCGCCCATGGTGTTTGCATGCAGTCATTGCATTCAGCAGATCCTGGAGGCCGTGCTGCACTGCCATCAGATGGGCGTGGTCCATCGCGACCTCAAGGTGAGTGCTGCTGTCCCGCCGCCCTCCCGGAGCAGCATCCCTGCCCCACAGGGCCGCCAGCAGCCGAAATGTAAATGCTTCCCTCGTTTTGTTTTTCCCCTCGGTTCATTTGTTTTTAACTTGGCTTCGCCTACATGCAAGAACAAGCTCGTGCTCAGGGGGAATACCAGAGGGAATCTGCTCAAGGCTGGCCAGTACCTGGCTGTCCAGCATCCGGCAGTACAGGGACAACAAGAGGTGCTTCTCAAGCACTGTGTCTGTCTGTTGAATACATGGTCTTCCTCTGTCATCCAGAGCTTTTGGGACAGGGCATGAGGGCAACTTCCCATGTCTCATCAGCGGAATATGTAGTGCTTTGGGGAAGCACAGTAGCCTTTGCATGCTGTGCCTTTTATAGTGACAGAAGGCCGGCTGCTCTGGGATCGCTGGCACACAGACCTCTCTCTCCTGCAAGTGATGGCTGGACAACAAACATCTTTAAAAAGCAGGAATTCCTACAGTGCTCTCACCACACTCGCCTGAGGAGTCCAGTTCCTTCCAGATGAGCTTTAACATTGGGATAGAAACCTTTCTAAAGAAAGCTCTGTGCTGAGAGAGCATTCCCTCTTTCTTAACTGTGTACATATCCAAATGGCTAGAGGCATCTACTGGAGGAATGCTCTCTGCCTTTAAAATACGTTGGCAAGGAAAGAAGCAAGTCTAGATCATTTTCTTGTACTGTGAGACCCCAAGAGGGAAGGCTGTCCCAGAACTCATAGTAAGCTTGCCTTTTGGGCACTTGAGCTTCGCAGCCCACAAGGAAAACAAGATGGTTTATTTTGAAGTCAAATGGAAGTCTGCACTATCGGATCCTTCATGAGGCAGAGAAAAATGGTGTGTGTGCTAAGGCAGCAAAACACGCTAATCACTTGTGGCACAGGTTCTTGGATTTCAGCTTTTTTCTGAATGAGTTCTGAGGAGCAGAAATTTCCTCCTAGGATAAGAGTTTCTAGTGGTTATAATGAATAATACTGTTGGAATGCTGTCACCTTTCTTGGCAACTTTCACTCCCAAACAAACTGTTCTTGTCTGACTTTATAAGGTCCGTGTTGTTACCATAAGGGATCACAAAGGGGTTTGCCCCAAAAGCTCAGAGAGCAGGATGAGTTTTGAAGATGCAGACCCCAAATTTTTTACTCATTTTGCACTTCTGGATTTTCCTTTGTCACATTTGTACAAGAGGAGACTGACAGATCTCTGTCCAGTTTGTAAATCTTGCATTGGCAGCTGGGTAACGTGGGATGAGTTTAAAGGGAACGATGTCAAATTTGTCCAGCTACTCCAGTGGTTCTTGTCCACACTGTACATGCAATCCTATGCTTCTAAAGCATCAAAAGGAATTTTAAAAGCCAGGATTGGAGCTATGCAAGCTGATGGAATAAGGGATGCTTTCTATTACTTCTTATACATTCACACAAAACAACTTTTTCTTTGGGAACATATTAAATCCAGCTGTTGCCTGCTCCAGACCATGTGTGGATTTCTTATTCTGGCAAATCCAGGATGAATTGAAAAAACAGTGTGAGAAGAAGTGTTTCTGCCAAGCTGTAGTGCCCGGTTTTGTTTGGGAAAGTGAAAACTTGAGGAAGCAGAAAACCATCCTTCTTCAGTTACAGCTTTGTGGCAAAAGCCAGAAAACCCAAAGAATTAAATGAAAGACTGTGGTGAAATACGAGCAGAACGCCATGTGCTGAAAAGAAGATGCCAGGAGCAGAACAGCAAGATGTGGAAGAAGCTTTGGGCTGGCGTGGATCCTTAAATTGCAAAACTTGATGGATTTTTTTCCAGTAACTCAGTCGGCAACACGATGGCATGCTTGGGGATGTGGAGATCCTGGATGATCCTGTTTTATTTAACTTTCCTTCTAGGCTGATTCAGTAGCAAACAGAGAGGAGCTTTTGCAGCCTCTTATGACCTGCAGAAGTGCTTGTTGCTGCTCTGTTTGTAGTCACTGGAATAAGTCAGAATGGTTGTGGATCTTAGACCCAGAAAAAAATTAACTTAGCTTTACCAGCTAGTAAAAGTGCACTTCCAGGTAGGAATTCCAGTTCTTGTCATGCTGTAGCCTTCCTGCTTCTGTGAAACTTCGGTGATTTTGTGGTTAAGACCTGCTTACCTTCCACCAAAGAGTGGCTGCTTTAGGTATACTCGAGGAAAAATACACAGAGCCTTAAATACTTGATATCTTAAGGATTAAAGACCTTTGGAAAGGCATGGCATAAATCATGTTAATTTATTTGTAAGTAATTCTAGCAGTTAACAGTGCCATTGTGCATGCTTGGCTGCTGCCCATCGCTGGGGAGCACAAGGTGACACCACCTAATCCGGAGAGTCCTGCACGGTGCTGTTAATGTTTCCCAAGTAATTGCACTCATTCCCAGTTAATGCATGGTAATCACCCACGTGCCTCTGGCCAGCCTCAAACGATTGCTGCATGTTGGTTGAGCACACAGTCCCACTTGGCATGGCCCAAAAGGCTGTTGTCTTTGGCATGGGAGTAAGTCAGGAGTTCTGGTGGAACATACTCATCTGTTCAAGTGGTACTTCTGTAGAGAAGAGACATGCAGTGGAATAAAAAAACAATTCCAAGAGGAAAACATAAACCAAAAAAGCCAACTAAAAACCAAACCAGCCTCAGAAAACACAAACCCAGTGTTTTGAACAAAATCACTTTTTGGGAAAGCGGTATGTGCTCGGTGAGGTAGTGCTTGTATTTCATCCAAAAGGATGAGGCTTTTCACTGCTTTTGGCTTGCCTGAAGGTCACAACCAAATAGGATCATCCGTTGCTTTAAGAGGCTTAGACAAGAACAGTGTTCCAGGAATCAATTACTGTGAACCAGAGGAGACCTTGCAGAACTGTGTGACTGGATGTTGAAATTAGTGTTGTTAAATGGCAAGGAGTGTGACATTGCATTGATTAAACTAGAGAAGAGTCCTCAGCTATGCACTCAGTGCTTCATGTAATGTAGTTGGGGTGCTTACTGATAATTTAAGTGAATGTAAAGATTTTGTTCTGAGGGCTCTTCATCTCAATTTTTAAAACTGTGAAAATAGAAGACTCATCAAGTAACTACTGATGAAAAATGTTTAATATTGTCTAGCCTATGACATAGCGACAAAGGGATGAGTGAGAGAAGTGTTGGTCAATTGTTGAAAATATGTTCCTTTGGTGAGAGGGGAAAAAGCCACCTTTAGACTAAAGAGTTTGTCAGGGCCTGTTGTAGTGTTAATTAATAGAAGTATCACCGTGGCTGAGGTCTTACTTGGGCTCAAGCATATTTTGCTGGATACCTGACATGTATTAAAGATGGGCTTTGCTGCAAGAGGCTTATGATCTTAATTGTTTCCAGCCTCAGTACACGGTGGGATTAACTGCCATCACATAAATAGTCCCTTGGAAGTGATCTGATTGCTCCTGGGTTCAACCTGGAATAGGTTTTGAAGAGTTTGCAGGATTGGGGCCCCAGCACCAGCCTGGCAATAGTGAAGTCCCTTGTCACAGACCACTGCAGAAATTGCTTCTGAGGAGTCACAGCAATACCCGTGAAAGTGAGGTTTTGTTATTCTGTAAATGTAGAACAAAACCTTTTTTAAAAACCATGGGGATTGGAAAGAGAGATGTGGCAAGAAAATGCTATCACAGTTCTCTGAAATAATCTGTTGATTTCTACAGTACTTTTTTGGTTGGATTTTGAAAGCAAACATTCATACAATAAAGTTGTCTTTGGGCAATTTACATTTAATGCATGTGCTAACTGGAGTTAAAAGGATTCATTATGAACAGTAGAATGAACACAATTTTTGTGTTCAAATCCTTTACCTTTAATTGTGTGAGTGTACCGGAGCATTTCGTTTCAGATGTGACCAACATCCTCTACAAAACAAAAGCAAGGTGGGAACTTTGACTAACTAACTCGGTTATTTGTACACCTTCTCTGCAGGCACAAACGTGGGTGTGCTGCTTTTGCTGAAAGATTTGCAGTGTCAATACACCTGCCCTCTGAATACAATCACAGGGCTGTCATTGTTGGGACATCATGCAAAACATTTCTGTTTGACAGTTGTAGATGCCTGATCCTGCAAACTCTGTGGGCTAGACTAGTCATCAATGAGTCCCTGTCCTTTGGGAGTCTGCTGCCCCATTTTTCCAGTAACGAGCCCTTGGGAATCTCTGACCTGCCTTGTCACACCAGCGGGTGTCACAGCTCCATATGCCCCTTCTGGCTCTCTTCTTCACCCTGTCATTAGTCTTGCAGGCGTGAGCTCATGAAGGCAGGTTACAGGCCTGGTGCTTCTTTCCAGATAGGAATGGGAAGTGCAAATTTTGCAATTTCATGGAAAGAACTCATGGGTTTCTTCTTTTCTTCACTGCTCTAAGTATTTGTTCTTTGCCAGAGTACTGTCTAAAATGTATTTACTTATCCTTTTGTTTCAATTGTTTTCTCTCTCTGAATAAAGCCTGAGAACTTACTTCTAGCTAGCAAATCCAAGGGAGCAGCAGTCAAACTGGCAGACTTTGGATTGGCTATAGAAGTCCAGGGAGAACAACAGGCTTGGTTTGGTAAGTAAATAGCATTTTTCTCTCACCCTTGATTCAGTGTAGTGGTTAAGCGTCCCCAGCTGCCCCACTGTCACCCCAGAGTGGAACATGCAGCTGCATGACTCTGACCCTGGAAAAACCTGGGTTTCCTGATTCCTAGCTTGTGCTGCCTTCCATCAGCCTGTGAATTCGACTGAGGTGCACACAACCCCTTTTCTCCCACTTTCTCCTGAGTAACTAGAGGCAGAAGATAGGGGTGTAGAACCTGGGAGGGAGACTGGTGGTTTCCCCTCAGATGACTGAGAAGTAAGGCAGTAGGGTAATACTGCTGAGTGTACCTGCCCAGTCATCAGAACATTTTGTCTGAACAGGTCCCTGTCAGCTGGAAACACCTGAACATTTGATTCTGAAGCACTTTGGAATGTGACTTCAATGAAAGGGAAAATAGGAGGGATTGAGCACCTGAGGCTGTAGCCAGACACCAATTACAGATTACTTGTTAAAGTTAATAGCTGCCTCAAGGAGAATGGTGGAGAATGTGTAATGCTGGTAATTTTAAACAATAGTGCCTGTACACTTGTGATACACGTGTCTCACGTATCTCCTTCTTTGAACAGATGTGAAGCAAGGGGAAAAATTTATTATAAATCCCAGGTGGAGAAACATACAGAATAAACTATTTATAGCAGCTGCCTATTCTCCCCTAGAGAAGCTAGAAAGTGCAGTTTGCAAGGGAACAAAGTGGTTGTAGGCTTGGAGCAAAAGCAGAAAGGTTTTCCTGAGCAGTGAGTTGGGAGGTTGAGTGTTCACAGCTGGAAGTACATGTAGATGCACAGGCAGTGCCATTGGACATATGTTGGCAGCTTTATAAGCCCGCCTGTTGTTTTAAATCCAGCCTTTTTATAAATGGATTTCAGTAATCCACAAAAGACAGAGGAGATTGCTCTTGCACATCAACAAACAGACCAGTACAAAAGGAGTGGAATAGAAACAAGGCCAAACACAAGGGGTGTGTTACAATGACAAAAGCATCAGGTAAACAGGAAGCATCTCCAGAAAAAAAATCAGCAGATTGATGTTGACTTCAGGAATATTTTGTGTACGTAGTGTACCTGCAGGTGATGCAGAGGAGGTTGCAATGCCCTGGAAAATCTTACACTTTTTTTTTTTTGGCATTTGATTCTTGTGAAATGCTTGGTTTAGATTCATAGCATCATGAGGACTTGGGAGAAGGGAACAGCATGTCTTTAAAATATGCATGTAAGGAGGAGTTAACAAGGTAATGAAAAGCAAGTAGTCTAAAGGGGGTCTTTCTTTTTACAAAACTGTGTCAGTCAATAAGGTGAGTGGGTTCTGTGCCCTTTTTGGAACTTGCTCTGCAGAACGTGTCCAGAGTGGTCCCAGTGCTTGCCTTCAGCTTTAGGACTGCATTGGCAGGACAGAACATGAACTCCAGTGGACTCCATTTGGAACTTTTTCTCACTTTATTTTATAAGATTTTCCTGTTTTCTGCTGGATTCTGGAGCACTTAGTGACTCATGGCATGCTCTGATTCTAATTATAGCTCTGCATCAGTATGCTCTTCTTTCTTTTTTCGTTTTTTTTCCCCTTTATTCTGGTGTAGTCCTCTGGTGTGGTGGTGTCTTTTCTGCTTGAACCGTGCCTGTGCCTCAGCAGGAAACTGGCTTGGACCCTGTGTTTGAATACAACAGAATACTTTCCTGGTTTGCATGTTTGCAAAACAAACTTGTTCCTTGCCTATTTGTAGAAAGCCTTACAGGGTTTAGTCGAAACCTTCCACGCTCTTAGCAGGTGCTTAATGTACTGTGGAGGTGTCAGGCAGGTTGAGCTCAACAAAGCACGGATTTTGCCTTGGTCCTCTGGACGCTTGGAGAAATCACACAGGTTTAGGAGTACAAGGTGTTGCAGTCTCTTCTAGGCGCTGCGCAGTCCCAGTTTCCAGCTTTGCAAATTGCTTTAGGGAGCAGAGAAAAGCACACACTCGTTTGGGGGTCCCTCTGAGCAGTTACAAAATAACCTGATAAATGACAGTTACCTACTGCCTTGTGTTGTTTTTTTTTAACTCAAATCAAGGCTGTGTACCCTTCTGTGTGTGCTGCTCTAAACCACTCAGAATATTGGGGAGAGACTATTTTACTAGAGCATTTAGTGACTGGACAAGCAGGAATCACTTCAAACTGAGAGTAGGTTTAGGTCAGATAATGGGAAAAAATTGTTCCCTGTGAGGCTGGTGAGGCCCTGGCGCAGGTTGCCCAGAGAAGCTGTGGCTGCCCCATCCCTGGCAGTGTCCAAGGCCAGGGACAGGGCTGGTGGAAGGTGTCCCTACTCATGGCAGGGGGTTGGAACAAGATGATTTTTAAGGTCCTTTCAATCCAAACCATTCTGTGGTTCTGTGTACTAAAACTGTACCGGTTATTTCGGTTTAGATCTATTTTGTTTCTTCATTGAGAGATAAGGTTAGCTAAGTACTATACTTATTTTTGCTTTAGAGTGTATTTTCAAATCTTGCATAGTAATGTTCATTGAGCTGTGGTAAGTTTTAAACTCAAGACAACTTTGCTTCCCCTTTCAGATGAGCACTGCACCCAAGAAGGGATAAGAAACAGGACTCTATTTAAAGCTACTTAGAACATCTATTTTTCAGCTTCTCTAAGGAGCTTAAGATGTGTTTCCTGTGTGATGGTACTCCTTAACAATTCATAGCTTCCATATCAGGAGCCTGCAAAAAACAAGCTTATTTTTCATGACCATATTTTAGCTCTTTTCTCAGTAGAATTTACAGAATGTGTTCCTTCATTTCCTCCTCCCACTCCCAGGTAATTGCTGACTGCGGAGCAAAGGCTTCTTTTTTTCTGTAGACTTTATATGTTATCACAGTCTCTCCTGAGTTTTGTGGAATCCAGGGTGATATTGCACAAATGGCTTGTGGTCCTTCATGAAAGCCACCAAATTCTCACCTCTCAGGATTTCCCCAGCATTTATTGTAGGCCAAGGTGCCTGAAATAGCAGAGTACTCAATGAAATGGTGCAGACTGTTAATGGTCATTAAGTTTTTATCTGTTACAATGTCCTAAGAAAAGTAATGTTTATACCTAATTTTTGCAGTTTTGCTCAGAGAAGCAGCACTGCTGGTAATGAATAAAGGATGAAGAACATATAAATTTTAAAGGCCAGATTGCTTCAGAGATGCTTCCTGTAAACTTTTGTTAAGAGGTTTCCAGAAGTAAAATGACTTTGCAGAAATGAGTTCTGCAGTGGAAAGATCAGAATAGATGTAGCTCTAATTTTGTGCAACATATATCTGCTTTCAAATAGGATACAGTAGGTGCCCCTCTGCTTTGTTAGTTGGTCCCCCCTAATGGCAGCATTACCTCTAGGTCATGTGCCATAAAAAACAAATGGGCAAATGCAGCAGCTCGTGTCCGTGGCTTGGGAAATGTTGTCCTGGCTCTTGTGAGCTGAGAGTCACCTGCTTTTTGCAGAGCACATACAGGTTTTGACCAGAGTTTTGACCTTGCCTTTTGACAGGCTTTGCTGGTACTCCAGGATACCTTTCTCCAGAAGTGTTACGAAAAGATCCTTATGGAAAACCTGTGGATATGTGGGCATGTGGTAAGAAGTTGTTCTGAAAGTCATATTCAGTCCACTGTGAAGTGTCTTAAGGGTAAGAAATGATATCCAGGGTGCATTATATTGTGCATCAGAAAAGATGCACAGTATAATAAAATTCAGTAATTATTATTATAAAATTCAGTATTAATTTCTAGTAGAGGTCATTGGATTTTTTGTTACCCTACAGGCTTCTTTTTTTAAAAATTATTTACTAAGTTCTGTTATCATGGCATTCTTGGCCATGTCTACACAACACACTTTGAAAGAGGATTCAAAGAATAGCTGCAGGTGTGTGATGCCTCATTAGCTGGTAAACACACCAGCTCATACTGTGAGCTGGACATTAGTTTTGGTTCACAAGGGGCCTGAAATTTGGTCTGACCAATGTACCTCATCTGCAGGTATAAACCACAAGGTTAAATGTTTTCTGAACTGGAGGAGGGAACAATTGCTTTATCCTCCACTTCTCCAAACTGCGTTCTGAGGCACTGGCAAGCGGCAGCTCCCCAGCTGAGAACAGGGACTGGTTTCCTTATTTCACTTCTGCCCACTCTTACTACGTGGTTGTATCTATGAAAACACTTTTCTTCAGTCAGAGGGAATCATCTCTGTCAGACTAGCAGGTGCTCTTTTCAATTTCCTATTGACCAAATGCAGAGAAATTTCAGTTTCCCAAATTTGCTTTGCATGAGAATAGTTATAAGACAATCTTGCAGACACCAGCATAAGCCATGATGAAGCCATAAGTTTAAAAATGCATTTTCTTAGAACATCCAGAGTCATGGAATATTCTCTGGCTAGATACACATTTCCAGTGTTCCTGATCTGATGTCAAATGCTCATTATTATTGTCCATGTTTTCCACAAGAGGTTACCTTGTTAACCCCACTTCTCCTGTTTCCCCCAGTCTGAAGGGGCAGTATTTCTCCCATCCCAGTGGCTGGGATGATACTCCTGAGCCTTTTGTTTTACATGGTTGTTAGGTGCCAAATTAATTTCTGGAGTTTGTTCCTTGAAAGCCCTTAACTCTGGTGTGAATTTTCTGCAGGAGTCATTCTGTACATCCTCCTGGTGGGATATCCTCCCTTCTGGGATGAAGACCAGCACAGGCTTTACCAGCAGATCAAGGCTGGTGCTTATGATGTATGTACTATACTCTGTCTCTTCAGTTATTTGTAATTGTCGGGAGTTTCCTAGAGGGAGAAGCTAAGAACTGATGAGGTGGTGGCATAGGGATTCTGCAACATCATCTGATCACATTATGTTAAACAGACAAGATTTAGGTAGTTTGTAAGGGATGATGAGGTCAAGGCAGAGCCTTACAGTTTTTAAGCTCTTATTGGAATCCAGTGGTGGATCCTTAGGTGAAATTGTGTGAAGATTGTACAAGACAATATACACATGTGCATTTTTTTCTGAAGTTCCCCTCGCCAGAATGGGACACGGTGACTCCCGAAGCAAAAGACCTTATCAATAAAATGCTCACCATCAACCCAGCGAAACGTATCACAGCATCAGAAGCACTAAAGCATCCATGGATCTGTGTAAGTAATTTCCACAGGTTCAACACCATCACTTGGCAGACAAATCAGTCGATGGTTTGCTTCAGCATGAAGTGAGTGTGTTTAGAGAAGAACTCCTGTTCTTGTTCCTGCAGCTGTGTAACTATAAATTGTTAAATTATAATTACACAGATACAATCAATAGTGGTCTGTATTTTTAGATATCTCAGCTTGGACTAAGATTTTTTGCAAATTTATCTCCTTTGCCTTGACTGTGTTGTGCAGAACGTTCTCTGCGAAAATTAGAGTGTTATTTTAAATTCTCAATGAGAAGAAAGTGCAGGAAAGTAACTTTGAGTTAGATAATGCTTTGCGTCTTCATTTCCCTGAAATCGTTCAGATAAGCATGAAATGTGCAGGCAGGGAATTAAGGGACTTCTGAGAAGTCATTTGCAGGTAGCAGAGGCTGCCCCTCAGTTCCTGGCTCCAGGACTTTTCTCCTGTTCTCAGTATGTTCCACACCAAGACTTTTCAAGTGGACTTTACACACGGAAAAGGCTGAGTAAAAGGAGCCCCATGGGTTAGTCAGACAAGGTAGAAATTAGGCCCAAGCTGGGGACCATGGGTTGTCATGTGTTGTAGAGTAAACAAACCATAAACAGCTGGCTGGGTGCCTTAAAATAATTATTTTCTTCTCCTCAGCAACGTTCTACTGTTGCCTCTATGATGCACAGACAAGAGACTGTAGATTGCTTGAAGAAATTCAATGCAAGAAGAAAACTAAAGGTAAGGAAGAAGACTTGTGCTTGTGTTCATTGTGCAAAACAAATGGTCTCTGTGCAGAGTTTCTCTAAATATTATTCTTAAAAGACCTATTGATAGAAGATCAGCTTTTGCCTTCAAGATCTTAGAATTTCCATGAAAGTGAATAGAATTGGCTTTTCTTTTAGAATTCAAAACTATAATAATCCTCTGTATTTAGACACACTAAAGGTGTGCTCTTGAAGGAAAATCCTTAAGGTTATTCTTCTGAACTATGCTTTGTTTTTTTCTTGGCCAGACAGCATAACTTTGCAGATGTGAACTTGTCCAATGTGTACATTACAAATAAGCTCCTATTTCTCCTTCAAAAAAAGAATGTAAGAACAATAGTAAAGTCTCTTTCATTTTAATCTCTGTATTTTGAATAATTGCGGAGCCTCTGAATACTCCTGGCTTGTGCATTACATACTGACAGTTGGTAAATATTTGGATATCAGGATTGCTGATAGGTGTGTAATTAAGATTAAATTATGATTTATGCACTCATGACATGGCATGTGAGAGGAAGTGCACAGATAATCCATTCTCTCGGGGTTAATTCAGTAATTAGTGCCATTTACTCGTGTATTTTCCTTTTTGTTGTGTTGGCATTAGGAGTTTTACACAAGTGTGATGCTAATTTGAGAAAATGTGTGTCTACACAGGGGGCCATTTTGACAACAATGCTGGCTACCAGAAATTTCTCAGGTATGTTCATTGAGCTCCAGATGGATGCAGTCTTTATATTTTAAATGTCTGCGAAGGCTGAGGTCTAAATAGGACTCGTTCAGGAGTGTATAAGTCTAATATATGTCGTGTTATTTTGTTGTGATGAAGCAAACAAGAATTTCATGTCTTTGGGCCAAAAATTTTCTTACAGGTAGCTGTCTGATTTTTCTGTAGAATTTGAGCTCCTTCCCTGCTTTTTGATGGTTACCTGTCAAAGACAGGAACCATTTTCATGCCTGTTTTGGTGCAGGCAGATTGAAAGTGATGCATATGGCTCCCCATGCACAAGTATCACCCAACAACATTTAGAGCTTACACCTTTTTATATGTGTGAAAAGCCATTCCATGATTCTCTTGCATCCTGGATTAAAAATATCATCAGTACACATTCATTTCTTTATTGCTTTGCTAAGGAGTAAGAAATGTAGTAACATGAGTCCCCATTTTCTTTCTAATGCCTAGCAGTGCCTAGCTGGATGAAAGAAGAGTTGTTTCCTCTTCTTGAACCAGTTTTGTCCTGATGCCTCTGGAGATTTAGATCTTAGACTAAACAAGCTCTAATAGCAAAAGCTAAAATTGCTCTTAGCAGAGTTAGAATTGTCCAAAGTAGTAGAATTACCAGAATATTGATGCTGTGTTGAATTTTGTATTTTGCCATTTGAGATTTCCAGTGAATAGTGAAATAGAACACCAGATTTAAAAATCAGTAATTTTACATATCCTCCTACTCTGTGATGTAACTATTGGAGTGTAACATAAATTACTGTACAGACAAAAACATGATAGTGCTCTGGGCATGTTTTGAATAATAATAAGCACTGACTCATCCCAAAAAATTACATAATCACGAATGCAAGAACAACTTGTTCAATTTGCATAGTACTGGAAATACAATTTCTTTCTGAGTTAAGTTCCCTTCTTTAATACACACCTAAACACAGAGGACCACATTCATCTAAATTACCTTGAGTTAGTGCTTAATGAATTCTGGTGTCTGCCAATTAATTTAAAAGGTGGGAAGGCTGTAGGCTGTGCTTCTTGTAAAAATGAATTCCTGTTAAATATCAAACAAATCATTCCTCATCCCTTTTCATAGCTGTCACTGTCCGTATATGTAGGGATCAAATTCAACTTCCATGCAAAAAAAAAGCTGGAGTAGTTTTTAAATAGTATTTCAGCATAAAAAGCAAACTGGGTTTTTGGCTTTTTTTGTTCTTTTCACCTGACATCTCTTGTTTTACACCATAGCCACCCATGGTTTTTTCTTGATGACATTTTATTTTTTTGGTTTTTTTACTCATTGTATTTCATTGCCAAGCATGCTAATGAAGGTCATTTGTCCATAACGATGTGGTTATAAAAGTGTTTTACTTTCCTTTTTTTTCTTCCTTTTATGTGGAATGTGTATTTCTTGTGAGGTAAGACCCTCAGCACGTGAAAGGAACATCTTTTTTTCTCTTCTCAGTCCAAGCTGCTGTTTGTCCTCAATCACTTGAATTTCTCCACGCTGTCACAAACCATTTGTTTCCAGTCTGCTTTCTGGCCTAGTAGCACCGCCTTAGGTTTTATTTTTAGCTCTCGCTTGTAGTTGCAAGAAATCTCTCATTGTGGGCTTAATTTAGAATATGCTGATTGCTTTGCTCCTGCAAATTCTCAAAATATTTGATTTGTGTGCAGTATCTGTGATGAAAGAAAGATGAATCCAAATGCTATTAAAAATCCATTGCAGCCAAAGGCAGCGGAGTGGTGGGATGTGTCCTGTAACGTGCAGCAGTGCGATCCGTGCTGGGCACACTCGGAGGGACGCAAGAAATCCTCGGTGTTATTGCTTGTGGGGCCCTCATTTTACTGCCTCTCATTTAGCTGTTTACATAGAGCATGTAGTCTTTGTCAAGCATCGAAAGAGCTCAGAAGTTCCGTGCACAAATTTAGTGAAAGGACCTACAGCAGTCCTTAAGAATTAATTTATGTTTTCCCGTATTTTTATAAGGGCTAAGGGTCTAAAACAGGCTTTGAAAGCTGTTAACTTCTGGGTTTTTTTGTCCTTAGGTTTCAGAAATATCTCCTTCCCTTTGCTTTCCCTAAATAAATTCCTGAAGGTAATGGAGTGCCCACAATATTTGTGGTAATGTAAAATCTAAGGCCCTCTTGCCTCAGGTCCTGAAAGCACACATTGCCACAGGGAGAATCCAGTCTCCAAAGGATGTGGAGAACAATTTGGTTTCAATGTTTATGTTCATGTTTCTTTAAATAAAAACATGCAGTGGTACTGCTGCACAATACAGGCAAACTTATTTTTGTTCATTTTAGCTGTACGATGTGGCTGTGTGGGAGGTCTAATGGTAGTGTTGGCCGATGGCCATAGTTATTAAACTGCATTTGCAAGGCTGATAGATTAATGAAGTTAGAAACATCAACCTGCCTTCACTTTCAGGGTTTATGTCGTGTAAACACCACAATAATGGACATTAGTCGTTGCTATACAGTTGCTGAGGTGATTCTGCATTTTCTGTGCTGTAAAATGAGCACTTAATGCAGATGTAGCTCAAAAATAAGCCACAAGAATAATGACAAGAATTAGCTTTAAAGGTAAACCACATACTCAGTAACTCCCGTATCCTCAGCCAGTCTGAGCAGCCTTGGGCGTGAGAGGTCCAATTGATTTGGCGTTTTGGGGGTTTTGTTAAGATAAGGATGCCAGTAACGATGGGAGCTCCATGTTGGGACTCTCTCCCTTATATATAGAACAGCAATTTCTTATGACTTGAGCTGTGGAACACTTTCTGATGGGAAGACTGGGTCATAAACAGCAATAAAACCCCAATAAAGGCAGGCTTGTTGTGTAATTTATTATTCTTCAAGTCTTTGGCAGTGATTCATGAAGCATTTACGCTTTAGTGAATAGTTGATATGGATTTGGTAGGTCAGCCAGCAAGCATTTCTGCTGTGAATGTTTTCAGGTTCAGGGCTGGGCTGTGCTTGTTTGCACGTTAGCCTTCCAAATTTAGTAAATCCGAATTATTTGATGCCAGTTTTAAGTGGTGGAATTTAAAGTCTGGCACGTGAATAACATTATGGCAAATGAAATTTTGAAGAAATTTCATCAGTGTGCAACATGAGTCAGAAAATAGCATGTTTTCTTCATTAGGAGCTGAAGCAAAGCCTAGAATATGTTGTTACTGCCTCACAGGGAGCAGCCCTCCAAAACATCCCTTCACTAGCAGACTGTCCTTTCTTTCCTCCTTGCAGCTGTGCTGCCCTTTCACACAAGGAGGCTGATGCTGTCATGGTGGAAGTCCCCACAGGGGCATTATGTATATTGGTGCCATCACTGAGACACCAGTGGGCTCTGCAGACACCTGGTCCAAGTCCCTGCCATCAGAGCAGTACCTTTCCACAGTCGTGTCAAACTATCCCCATCATCCAGTAGAAATAGATTGCAGTTGAGGAAATGGCTATGGCCAAAGCTGCTGCTTTTGCACTCACCCTGCTTCCCTTTCCTCTCTGCCACCCAAGGAGCTCTCTCCTTGCAGAAGTCAACCTGCAGCTTTAGTCAGTG
>JAYDZK010000202.1:2329383-2380829 GCA_034509185.1 Euphonia xanthogaster | reverse complement strand
AAAGAGATGTGTGATAATCCTGGGGACGGGTGGTTTCCTAAAGATTTCATTCCCCGTGCTCAGAGAAAAAAAAGGGAGAAATGAAAGCTGAGAACATACCTGGAGCAGGGAGACACTGGGGGTTTGCTGCACAGCTGGGTAACCTCAGGAGAAACACCTGACACTGAAATTATTTGTCTCATTTTACAGCAGCCAAGAGTTTACTGAAAAAGCCGGATGGAGTTAAGGTAGGTTGAACACCTGCTTTCCATTTCCAAGATATATTCTTAGTCTCCACCTGTCTGTAACTTCTGCCAGGTTTTAGATTTGATTATTGCTTTTTCTTTGCTCCATAGATTCTGTTAGTAAGTCTTCTCACTATTTGTTTGGAGTGGTTCAAGTTTGTAGCTGAAGCTTAGAGATGAAATAAAACAAATACTTGAAAAGCCAGCATTAAGTAAGCAGAAGATAGAAAACTACTGGAGAAAATGCTTTTTCTTGCTTTTTTAATGAGGAATGATTATGTAATTAATGACTCAGAATTATCAGTTAACTTGTAGATAATAGTTTGGTGGTAGGCTTTTTAGGCATCAGTGTTTATGTGCAGCTCTGTTGCCTCTTTGTTTCTCCTTGACTTTCCATTAGATTTCGTGGAAGACCAAAAGTGTACGTGTAGGCTTGGCTCCACATGAGGTGTGTTCTGCCAGATGTACTTGCTATATTTGGCAGAACTTGAGGGGTTTACTGTCTCAGATCAGCTCATCCTGACTAAGAGACCTTGCTAAGAAGGGAACATTTTGGCAGCTTTCGTACATGATTTAGAGCTCCTGTACTCACGTCACCAGACCCTGCAGGAGGAGAGATGCTTCACAAATGAATGTTCTGCATAAGTACTTGGGGAAAAAAATAAGGAAAAAAAAAACCCATTCAGCAGAAAATATATTTTGGTTTTTTTCCTCAGAGGACTCTTAAAGACTAATATCATGCTTCACGCTTTCCGTGTAAGATTCAAAAGATATCTTTCTGTGCTCTGTGTTTTTATTCAGAAGGGTGTCTTTGACCTGAATTGTAATTTGCTATTTAATCTTAACGTCTTACTTTAACAAGACATTATAAATACTTGCTTAAATACCAGATTCACAGTGTTTTGGTGCCTGCTGTCTGACAAGTGCACACTTTGCCAATCAAAAAACCCTGAGCCTGACCTACAAAGACATGAGTGCAGTATCATTGCATTGCTTCTCACTGCCAAGCAGTGGAGATCCCAGTCACGTGGAGAAACACACATTTGGAACAATTCTATCACTGCTGGAAAACCCTGACCATGTTTCATTGTGGAATAGATAAAATTTATGCACTCTCTCTGACCAGTTTTCCTTTTTAAATATCATTCCTCCTACAGGTCTACGATGCTGTTTGTTCTATTGCAATCTCAATTATAATATGGGAAACAATTGTTGCCAAAATTTTGCCTAAATTTCACCTGTTGGGATTCACTTCTTTGGCTTTCAGCACATATTGTATATCTGCTGTTAGTCTGCATGGTCATGTGGAGCAAAGGGAGTAAATGTACATCTGGGGAGGTCTGTTTTTGTCGTTGCTGTTGTTGAGATGCTGTTATTGAGATATTCTGTAGCATTTTTCCACCCCTTCCAACAGCTGTAGCTCTTTTTTGTATTTAAAAAAAAGAAAAAAAGCCAAAAGAGAAATAAACTGTACTCCATGCATTGATACTGCAAATCCAACCAGTCACGTTTTCTTCTTTTCCTTTCTCTCTGACTGGTCAATTCAGAAAAGGAAGTCCAGTTCGAGTGTTCAGATGATGGTGAGGATCTTTATCGACAGATTTTTTTTTCCTCCTGTGAAACGTTCACACTTAGAAATCAAACAGTTGCATTAAGCTTTGTTAACTTACTGTGAGAACTGCAAGACTTTAAAGTACAGCCTTGTGAATTTTAAGCCTGCAGTTGCTATATGCCATCCACAGTGAATTGTTCAGCCATTCTTTCAAACAAGTCTTAACTTTTTTTTTAACCTGGGGACATAAAAAGCCAAAAAAGTAGATGTAACATCAGCCAATGCAGCTGTTCTTAGTAAATAAGAATAGTAACAAAATAGTAATCTTGTAACAGCCTTCTCTTCGTTTTTAAAACCTCCTTATTTTAAAAGCTAATAATATTAATATTGTAAAATGTAACACCAAACAAGTTGCACAGTGATACAGTAATGCATTAATTGAGTCACTGTAGCCCAAGATGCCACGCTAAATGCTCGGGAGTAAAAAAGCCAATTTCCCAGCCTTCCCACACTGGTTTCCCAGCTAGCTTGCTCTGCAGCTCAGGGCTGTGTCCCAAGATGTCCCAGCTGACAGTCTCAATAACTTGCCTTCCTCCTCAACCTACTCTCCAGCCTTGTGTTCATTTGGCCCCCGTGACCCCGCACGGTAACTTCCTCTCTTGCTGTTTGTGGTGGTTTTGAATGTGACCTGTGAGGTGCTCCTGAGGATGGGCTCTGCCTGCTGCTGCTGCTGGCAGAGAGAAGGCCAAGGGCCCTCATCCACACCTTTCACTGGGAAGCCAACTCTCCTTGGAAAGCAAAAACTGCTGGTCAGCTGCGAGCAGCCGTGCAGTTGTGTAGGTAAATCCTCTGTTCCTTGGGTGAAGGCAGAATTCCAATGACAGGAGCCACAGCATCCACAGGAGGGGCACTGGGAAGGTGCAGTGTGGTTGCTGCCAGCATCCCAAACCTCAGGTGTGCGTTAACTCTTTGGCACAGAAGTAGCGTGTGAAAGGTCAAGCCCCAAGATACAGCCCTTATTTGTTCAGATATTTTCATATTCTATGGAAAAAAGGCCAGTCAGGATACTAGAGTTGTGCCCAGCTGTTTGGAGTGTGTGTCTGTCTGTCCTGCACTACTGTCACACCTCAAAGTGACTTTTGGCAAGCGATGCAGCAATAAAACATTCCCCTTCACAACAAACAGGAGGACACTGGTTAAGCACAAGTGAGCTTTGAAGGAACTGTTTCATATGACAATATTGTAATCCTTTTGGAGTGGTTTCCCTCTGCCTTTAAATGTACATGCAAGATGCACCATGTGTTCCTAGATTAATGTCTCTTTCTATGAGAGAGAAAAGATGAACTGCTTATTGGTGTTTTCTTGCAAAGTTTCAAAGGGTTTTACCAAGTCCTGTTTACGTGGAAGAAATAACTGTATTTTGAATCACTTTCTCTCTCTCTCTTCCTGATGAGTGCTGGATTCTCAGTATCTCACTGCAGAAGTTTTGAATAGGTTTCCTGCTGTTTTCAGCAGTAGCTGTAATGAATATTGTTTATTTTCATAGGGCTTTCAACAAGGGAGTATGGACCAAAGCCTGCTCTCCTTACTCAGGCAAAATTGGAATTGAACTTTGACTAACTTGTTTTCCTTACGTATTCAACCAAGAGCACTAATTTGAGATACCACTTGAGTTTTTGTATTAAGCTGCTACTGAATAGGACTGTATGAAATCTGGTGAAATCTTCATTTCTTTCCTTAGGTTTTTCCTTTATGTCTGTTTGCTTTTTGCTGGGGTCTTTTTACTCTGGTCTCTCAATGACAACGCTGACACAAGATTATGAATCTGTAGTTTTGCAACTTGATATGCAGTTTTTATTTTGCTTGGAAGGTTTAGTCTGCTGTCAAGCAGCCTTGTTTGTGTTCCCACTCTTCTACAGATCTCCAGTAGAACTTTCATTTACTGAAATGGATGGGGTTTTCTTAAAGTTTTTTCCTGAGTAAGGGGTTCAGGGTTCTACTCATCTCAGAATCCCATAAATACCAAAGCAAGTCGAATACTTGCTAATACTTAGATCTCCCCGTGAAAGACTTTATGCACAAAGGTGTTTGTTCTCTCCCTGTCCTGACTTCAGACAATCCTACAGCTTACAGCTTTAATTGTGCATAGAGAAATGAAATTTATTTGGCAATAAGTAAGCCAAGTCAGGGCATAATCAATTGCAACTCAATACTGACTCATATGTTCTCTTAATGACAATTTTTGCAGAAAGGCCATTGTTTAAAAAAATAACTGCTCCTCATCCTCCTGCTGTAGAGCATCATGAACTTGGCTTTTAAATCAAAGACATTTTATTTTATTCTGTATGGGAAAACAGTATCTATCACAAGTATTATTAACTAACATTTAGTGTCTACATAATGTTCCCTGATTAACTAACAAAACTACTTTATATTCTTCAAAGCCAGTTAAATGCTGGGTAAAAATTAGAAAATGTGCAGTCTGTAATTCGTTACTGCAAATCCTGTGGACATTTCCATAATTTAAACATATCCTAAGTAAGATTCACTTCAGCTGCAGGCTCAGTTCCTGAAATCCACAAGTCAGCTGCCATGCCAGGCCCAAAGTAAAATAATCATCATAAAGTGCTGAGGACATGGAGTCTGTGAATTTCATTTCTTTCTGTTTCGTTAATTAAGTTTTTAGGAAAATCCATTAACAAAACAATTTCAGGCATTTCTGGTTTTGCTTTGCACACTTATTACTAAGTACTATGACTAGAAGGTTCAGTAGAACTTGGTTTTTTGGATTAAAATCTTTTCAGATGATCTGTATCTATATACCTAGTTCTGCGTGATGCTTTGGACCACCCTTGTTAAAATTAGATATGACCAAAATGTACACAATATTTTTTCCCCATTATTGAGAGAGGAAAAAAAAACGTCTTCCAAACCAGTTTTACAATACTTGAATCTTGCTTCTTAGTGCCTGTAAAAAGAGGCTCACTACATTATTTTCAGTATTTCTGTTCTTCCCATACTCCATGGTATTGATGGAAGCTACATCTTAAAAAATGGATTTAAAGGATCAGATACTTGGAAACTTCCTGCTGAGCAGTTTAATTTGAATTAATATTTCGTACAGATAAAAGCCAGGAGGTATAGCACCGTGCTAAGCATAAGAGGAATCGTGAGGACCTGTGAAGTTAAACACAGAGGTGCTGATGGCTGGAGTAAGACTGCAGCTACCATGGCAGGAAACCTCGCACTTCCGAGTCACAGTACCAGCGCTGAGAAGCTGCCAGTGATTTTCTGCTAAAAATAGCACCAAAAAGCTCAGGGGACACGAGTCTCTTTCTAGCATCAGTCCCATTTATTCCCAAGTGGATTCAGAAGCCAGTAGAACAAATTACAGATTCTTGAAGCGCTGCAAATACTCAGGTGTTATTTATGGTAGGGATAATTGATTAAAAGTAAGGAACTGTTGGGTGCAGTGACCTAACACCATTGCCTGTCACGAAATGGCAGTGACTATTTGGGACTTTGCTGCCACCCATATTAATTCTTTATTCTTCTTAGACGTGCTTAGCTGCTACTTAAGGGCTCTCTGCTAAGTGTCTCAGCTGAACTCATCCATCCCTTATCTGGACCTTGGTGCAGGGCTCTGGCAGCGCTTGGGGAGGAGCTGCCAGCCAGCTCCTGGAGTTAGTGTCAGTGTTCCTGCAAGTTCCTAAGTTCATCTTTCTGTATTCTTTATTTCCATATCTATATCTATCTATAGATGCCGATACCTGTCTATAGATGTTGTGTGCAGAGATATAGATACGGTGCCTACCACGAGTTCTAAGGCCTGTCTGTTTCTGTTTTCTGCATACCTACAGATAAACAACAAAACCAACGTGGTAACCAGCCCCAAGGAAAATATTCCTACCCCGGCGCTGGTATACCTGGAATTTTCCTTCTCATGCTATCTGGAAGTTATTGACTGTCTTCTGTTTGTTCTTCCTTTTTTTTTTTTTTCCCCTCCTCCTTTTTGCTTTTTCATGCATTTACTCTGTTTGCTTTCTAAAAACAGGTTTTGGAAAACCTTTTTGTTTGAATTATGCTGTCTTTTTTTTTTGTGAGGAAACCCATTAGAGCGTGTTTATTGACAGAAAATGTTAAATGGAAGCTGGATGCGGTAGAGTCGTAGCATTTGTAACCATAGCTGAATTTCTTGCATGCTGTGCCAGAAAGTGAGTAGAATGCGCTTGGTGTTGCTCTTAGCTCTCTGCCTGATGACTGTTGCCACCTTCTAATGCTGACCTTTTGCACCAACAAAATCTTTTCAAATCAGCTCTGTTATTTTCTCAGCTTTGTCTTAGTTCAAGTGTTGACATCCAGGAGAGCTAACAGGATTATTACTAGGCTGCCATAAAACAGACCTTATTCAGATTTTCATTCCATATTTCCTGAAACTCAGCAGGACTTTGCAAGACTTCTCTGGGATCAAGAGGCATCTAGAGCTAAACGTTTTGCTTGTTTCTCTTCCATTTAAATCAGCAGGAGATATTATTCATTACAAGCTCTGCTAAGGACATATTACAAATCCAAGTGATGTTCTTGGATGTTTACTGCAGTCTGGCTTTTATTAATAGCCCTATTTCTAAGGCACCTGTGTATCACGGGGCTCACCAATGGAAATGCCAGTGCCAAAGTACATCGTGTTGTGACTTGTTTCCCACATGCATATAAAACTTGGAAAATGGGGTGGTTCACACACATTTGGAATCATTTTCCTCTGCAATTTCTTTGGGCAGCTGGCACTGAAGCATACAGTAAGTTCTTCCTAAGGCAGAGTCCGCAGGTTTCATGCAGGAGTTGATGGCAGTCTGTTCCCAGACAGAGCAGTGCCCAGCAGCCCATGCTGAAAGCATGCTGGCTAACTGCCATTTCAAAGATTATTGAACCTCTTTTTTAAAAGTTAAAGCATTTGGGGAAATTACACTTTTAAATGGCACGGAGATCTCTCTCACTTGTTTTTATGCAGCTCTGCCAAGGTAGGAGCTGAGGGCAATCCATGCATTCCAAACCACAGTGGTGTCTAGGGGTAGTCATCCTTAATCCTTATCAATTCCACTGTATTTCACTTAGATCCCTTCATGCTAATACAAGCAAACATGATTAAAGCGAAGAAGTTATTAAAGCTTAAAGATTTGTGGCCACCCTGCCTGTCCAGGTTCAGACAGGAAAGCCCAGAGAGCATTTGGCCTGCTCTCATCCAGAGGAGCCTCTGCAGGTCCCCAGAGCTTCAAAGCCCTGCACACCCTGGTCCTGAATAAGGTCTCTGCATGCCGCTGCATTAGGTGAAATGGCCTTTTTTTGCTGGCTTGCTGTTGAGGAAATCCATGTTAGAGACATCCAGTTTCACCCCCTGGCGACAGTTAACATTTGTTTTAACTCTTGTCAGTGTTCAGCATTTGTGAGCTGGCTCTTCTTGCACTCCCTCACACCAATGAAAATGTATTTACCAATGGGAACTCTTTCTCTCTTTATTTTGTTCTCGCTCAGGAGCCCCAAACTACAGTAATCCACAACCCTGATGGAAATAAGGTATTCAGAAAGAATCAACTCCATCTTGCTTTTCCACACCACTCATTCCATCCACTATTCCGCAGCACAATAGGGCTGTTCCAAGAATTTGTGAAGGAAAATCTCATTCCTGCATTTGTACACCCAGTGAATCTCGAGCCTCTTTTCATCTGTGTCCATCTGCTGCGTGCGTCCTGCTGCTTCTGAGCTCCTGAAGCTCTTGGGGGAATCGGTAGCAATGGGCAGAGCTCAGTGCCCTGCACAGCCCAGCCCGGGGAGCAGGGGGTCTGTCTCATTTCAGCCAAAAATGCTGCAGTCTAAGGGAAACCTAAGAGTGCTGTTCTCAGAGTGTGGTGAGATGATCCCGGCGAGTTTTCCGTGCAGTCATCACCTCAGACAAAGATGTCATTTCCGTTTATTCCATCTGCTGTTTCTCAGCATGCTTATACACTGTGTCGTGACGTGTCTTTTGCACAGGACTTTGGTTTTCTTCCATAACATCACTGGGCAGTTTCCAAAAAAATGTCACATTTCAAGTGGCAAAGAGGTCTTTTGATTTTTACATGTTTTCTTCATGCTCTTTTCTTTTTCTCCTGTATTGTGATGTTTGCGTCTGGCAGCTGATCCCTAAAACATGTTTTGTTTTGTTTTTTCCATGCATGGACTTGAAAAGGGCCAGGAAATACCATCATTGACATTAACACATGTTCCTAGGTTTTCTGAAAAGAATTGATGCTTCAAAAAGAGTTTCACTGTTTGCAGTGCTGATTGAATTCACATCCCATTTATCTAGTCTTAACTCCCTGTGGTTATTTCACAAGAGGAGGAGTGGATCTGAGTGACGACATAACTCAAGCATGCAGACATTCCTCAAGCATGGAAGTGCTGCTGGTGTGTGTTGTGCTCGTGTGTCCCAGTCCTCTATGTCCCCTGCATCTGTCCAGTGCAGAACTTGTGTTCTCATGTAACTCCTCTTGGAGCTCCCCAGGTTTGAGCTCACAGGCCACCAGCAGCCTGTGTTTGAGCAGCAGGCTGATCTGCATCGCTGAAGTCCACTAAAGCCCAGAAAACCCAGATAAAATATTGGCGTGACTACATCTACTTGATTTTATTACTTAATCTCAGCAACTGAGATACTCAGTGTCCCAAAAGGTCACAGCAAACAAACAAACCCCTTAATGTGGAGAGTTCCTCCTAAAGTTATCTGGAAGACTGATCCTTGTAGTATGGCAACTGGAGTGGATGCTTCAGTGTTAGAGGCTACATCTGCCCTGTGAGCTTTGCATGGTGTTTACAACTCCTATTTGTGTGAGGTTTTTGTTCACTTGTAAGTACTTGATCTAATACTTGAAGTGCTAGAGCATGATACGTCCGTGTGGAGTGGAATGTCTAACACAGCCAGGGCAGGGGCAGCATGGTGGCTCATTCAGTTTGGAATGTGTGTGCCTTAATTCCTCCAGTTTGACTTAACAGTGTGCATTTGGGTTTGGAAGGTCTCAGTAATGCATTAGCCCTCTTGAATGTTCCTTTGGCTCAGCCTTGTGAGGACACAGCAAATGAGGGGCACTGGCAAATTTACCTTTCATTGTGTAATTGTAAAATCCTTTAAAGAATTAAATACAATATCAGGCCTGTCTTCTCTCTCAGATTAAAACAGATCAGTTAATATTTTTTGTTATTGAGCTGCAAAAAAAAACCAAACAAGTTTTACTTTTCAAGAAAGTATAGAGATAAAAAAACCATCTAGCTTAAAAATTTCCAGCTCTCTGCAGCTGTTAGATTTGACAGTGCCCTGTTGAATTTGCCCATTATATTTCATGTTTCTGGTAATTAAGGAAAGACTGAGATACCATATCCTTGCCTTTTTAAGTGTGATGGTTTAAGAATAAACTGTCCAATAGATGAGTCATTCCTCTGCATGGCTGGTTGGTTGAAGAATACTGCTACAAAGATGGCTTAGTTTGTTCAAGTTCTTAACATACAGTCATCAATTCTTCATCTCCTTAAAAAAAAAATCACAAAAACCAATATAAAAATGAGATAATCTGATCCAATATGCTTCAGATGACTGTCATTTGAATATGCATTGCCTAAGTCACACGAGCAGGAAATCAGTTGTAAATTGTAGCTTGTGGAAGCCTGCATATTTGGAAGGTGGAATTGGAACGGAATGACTTATTTTGCACAGTTGGTTTAATCACTGAGCTTAAAATGGCAAGCACTCCTACTTGGCTGAGGTAATTCATACATTTCAGATGGACTTTGTAGAGTTGGATGTTAAAGAAAAAAAACTTTCCTGTAGATTCCTGTGAATTAAAAGCATCAGAGTGCAGGAATTGTGTTTCTGTTCCCTCCTGTGGAGAATGGCAGTGTTTGACGTCCGTTTCAGGTGGAAATGTCTCAATCAGTGTGTGACCATTTGTTTGTGAATGACATCCCACCCTGCTTCAAGGCTTTGCATGACTCCTGTAACTAATCCTGTCATTTTCCTAGGCACGCAAATAAGCCTTGGCTTGTTTTGTACATTTGACTCATATTGACTTCTCAACAGGAATCAACAGAGAGTTCCAACACGACCATCGAAGATGAGGATGTGAAAGGTATGACTTTATGCTGGAAATGTTTGGAGAAGCAGTAACATGAGTTTCATGGTCGTATTTCAGTAGGCCATTAAACACAGAAACCCCTAATGAATTTTAAGAGAGAATAGTGGTTTTCCCTTTTTAGAAGAAATTACCTGTGATGTGTTTGAGACTTAACTGTAACTTTTCAGTTCCCAAAACACCATTTCCCATGATGTTTTGGGATTAAGTGTATAAAGTTACTGCTTTTTGACTAAGATATTAGTTCCAGTAATAATAGAAGTAGATTATAAATGTCTAAGTCAGTGCTTTGTAACTTTTACTTAGTTTATGTTTAGCATGCCATTTGTGTTTTGGGTTTGGTTTTGGGTGTTTTTTTTCATGTCACCGTTTTTGTTTTTATTCTGTTCAGATGCCAGTGTATTTTTTTTTGTTTCCTTTTGTTCTGTCCATACACTTATTTTAATCTTCTTTTATTCTTTAAAAAACTGACATCAGAACTTTTTTTATAAACCCGATTTTGTAGCTTCATGGATAATTTGTTTCCATTTTCCCCTGCTCTAAACATTATGCTGTGATGTAACACATACCTACTTTAATAGCATTATGTTTTCAAGTGCAAAGGGTTTGAAAAAGGGAGTATTTGGTTTGTGTGTCTTTGATTCACAAAATGGGTTGGCTTTTGGCCTCAGAGAACAACGGTGTATGTACAGGTGAAATGTGGGCCAGAGGTGATAGTCAGATAAAACAGGGAGAATGGATGCAGCAAGGTGGTGGTGATTTGAGTTGCTGTGAAAGGAGAGAACAATTATTGGGATGTGCAGCTGATGCGTTGGAAAAGACGGTGTAATTTACCTTTGATCTCAATGCTTTCTATTTCTTTCTTCAAACTATTTGATGTAGTTTAACAAGTAAGCTTATGAAATGAATAATTTAGGTATAGGGCCTCTGTGTGATGATGTAATGTAGTGTTACTACAGTAGGGTTTTTAGAAAATTCTGTCTGAAGCTTACGACACAGAATTGTACCTCAGGGGATACAATTACACAAAGAAGCAACCATGAAAATCATTTGCCTAATTCTTTTATATGATTCTGCAGTATCATTGTTAAGGGCAAGTTGGATGACCGCAATAAATGGTATTCCCAAACCAGAAAAGGGGATCTTGGAGTAAGCACAGATCTGAGGAACAAGATCCTGTTTGTGTCTTTCCCTGCAGTGTACAGGGATTGAATTTGCTGTTTATTTATAAGACAAATATAATCTCCCTCTTATTAATTGTTCATGAGCTTGTGTGGTTTTCACTTTTTAGTATTCCTCTCACGCTTCCCATCTTTCCTCTGGAGACTGTTGTTCATACTGTTTTATTATAAATTAAAGCTAACAGTGCCCCCAGGGTCTAATTTGTAGAATGATTCAGGGAATAGGCAGTCCTGCATCCCTGTCACCTATTACAAGCTCGAGCTTCCTGCTCTAGCAAGGCACTTAGGAAGGATTATTTCCCCCCCACACCAAGCTTGAGTCCTGGATGTATGTTTTGTAGGAGAACAGTGAGAAGGCTGTTCTCTTGTCAGCAACAGCCACTAGAGATAAAATACTGATAGGAGCAAATGGATTGCAGAGGAAGGAGAGAGAGTTCTCCAGGTTCTTACATGTATGCTCAAGATGACTCAGGATGTTTGTCACCGGTTTGTTCAGACCCAGAAGGAATGCTTTGCACCTTAGATGATAAAGAACGTTCAAGACCTTTTTGCTTTTCATTGCAGCATGGAGTAGAGCATGGGAAGAGGCTCTGTCCTTCCTGGGAAGGAGCAGGGGGCTGTGGCTGTGGCTGTAGCTGAGCAGCAGTACTGGTGTGTGTTTTATGGCCTTGCAGTGTGATGCACACCTCCCAGGGAATGGCTCTGCAGAGGCTGTGCGTGTTATTCCTGTTCCCAGTATCCCGACGCTGTAGAGACAGGGCCAGGGCCCCTTCCTTAGTGCAGCCCACACGGCTGCAAGCATCCAGCTCTGCATCCAGGGCTCTGTTCTTTGGGGGTGATGTGCCTCTCTGCAGAGGTGTGGCTCCCATGGCTCTGTTTTGGGGTGCAGCATCCCCAGCACGTTTGTGTCTCGTGTGCGCTGTGGGAGCCGGTGCCCGTGCGTGTCCATGCAGAGGGTTATGAACGTTAGGATTCATTAAGACAGGGGGCAATTAAAAATGTCTTCCAGCACCTATCATTACTGTATCCTCAGGACCAAATTCTCCTCCTGTCTGTCAGGGGTGCACAGAGCATTCCCCTCTTGTGTCGGGATCTTGCCCTGTTTTCACTTTTGAAGGCAGGTATTTAACTTGAAGTCAGTAAAATCAGGCTTACTTTTCAGTTGTTATTTACTGGAAATCTTAGTGTGTGTAACTTTGCCTTGTTTACATACACACTTACCTCTTTCAGGTCTGGAACGTATTTCTTTCAGTAGAAACAATGCTTGCCAAACAGCAGTGAGTTTTAATAACTCAAGCAATAAGCTAATTGTATCATTTGAGTCTGAAATGACTTGAAGCTGTAGTTCAGGTTCCTTGCTAAAATAAATTTCTGACATTAACCATCGATCATGGGCTCATCTACATGGCTGTGATTCTTCCTAAATATGACGGGACAAGACAGGAAGAAGATGCTGAGAACTGGGCTGTAGGCAATGCCTTCTTCTGGGATTGCTTGTAGGATTTCTTCTTCCTGTAGTAATGAGACTGGAACTATTGGGCAGCATCTCTGTAATATGGGCTTGATTTTTCAAATAATGCTATGGACTAGCACCACTCTTTTTGTCCATAGATTTTCAGAAAGGTGAGTTGTGAAATGGACAGGAGATGTGAAATTTTCGTGGTGTCTTTTTGCCCCCAGAGACAAATTAACAAAAGCATTAGTAAGGATAATGCTTGGCAATGGGGAATTGCTGAGCTGTAAGGCACTTACAGATCTGACAAATTGTGGTTTACCTGTGCTGCTTAATACATCTGGAAGGTATATTGCCTCGGAATATTTAATGTATTTGTAATTAATTGTGTACCTGTTGGCCTGATTTGATTCAACAGTAGAAAGAAAGCAGTTTAAACTGTTTCTTTTGGAATATACATTCCTTAAAAATCATTCAAATTTTTAAGAACAGTTTTTCCAAAGCTCTTTCAAAGCCCTTTGTATCTGAGTACCAGATACAGGGGTAAATCTGCGCTGGCATCTGAACAGAGTCACTCACACCTACGACCTTTACAGCTGTTCTTTGGTACCCACACTGCCCCTGAAAGTACATCATTAACATTGTTTGTGTGCTCAAAGATTTTTCTAAGTTCTTGCTGCTTCTAATTAAATTATCATTATTTTTCTTTTGGCCTTCTTTTTTTCTTCCTTCACATGTACTTGACCCTCACACAGCTTTCACAAAGGAGGAGGACATGGAGAGGTTGAGTTCCACCCACCACTCCTCCTCTTCCATTGCTTCTTCATCCCACTGGTCACCACCCTTGCCGTGCCCCAGAGGCCGCTCCTGCTGCCAGTGCCTGCTGAGGAGTCTGATCACACTCTACCTCTTCATCTTTGTTTGTTCATATGTTGTGTTTCTTTCCATCAATTCAGCGGGCAAGTCCATGAGAAATGCAAACTCAGAGAGTCAATCGCTTGAGTCTGAGCTCTCCCACTCCACTCCTTCCTCTGTACTATGTAAGTTGAGAGACTCATCTGTCAGATGATCTCCTCTGTCTCTCCTCTTCCCTCCCCACCATCTGACAGAAGCTCAAAAAAGGTCAATTGCTGTGATCTACCTGATCTAGGAATGACCTATGCTTAGCCTTTACAAAAGTAAATTTTTTAGGTATTTTTTTATTGTTATTAATTGTGAAAATATTTTCATCAGCCGTAACAGCAGGATAAATATGTCTGTATTTCAGATATCTTGCAGGAGTAATCTTTGCAGTAGTTTCCAACTTAGGGAGAGAGATTTGCCTCACCTCTTGCTCGGATCCTGGATGGGGCCTCAGCATTAATTACCTGTTACATGTATTATACCAAGTTCCTTTCTCGAGCATCCCATTGATAAATGGGTCTTGAAGCTGCTGTGGCAAGTGAAGCTGCAAGTTAAGCAGTATTGATTGGACAAGTGGGAAATGTCCTTCTCTACTCAGGAGGAGATCTCTGATGATCAGTGGCCAACTGACGGTAAAGGAAATCTCCAGTGTTAAAATATCAGAGGGGAAAGGCACTGTATTGGTAGAATGCAAAAGACCTGGGTAGAGCATTTCTCGTTTGTAAATGAACTCAGAAATTCTTCAGAAATTCCTTGGAGGGGCAAGACCTTGTAACTTGAAAGAGGGAATGACTTCCTGGGAATGAGGGCTCTGCTTGCCAGGTTCTGGTCCTGCAGCCAGTGTGTGTCAGGATGGTTGCACTGGTGGTAAGAATGGGAATTTGCTCAGATGAAAGTGAGATCCAGGCAGGCCCTTGGGATCGTGGGCTGTGTGTTATTGGCCTGAACCTTATTTTAAACATGAGTGGAATTTTCAGTGGGGTCAGCTAGTGCTGGTGGGAGGAGCCAGTCCTGGAGGGGATGGGCTGGCTCCGGTCACAGCTGTTGCCAGGTAATGCTGAAAGCGCAGCTTCATTACGGGGGAGGAGTGGGATAGGCTCTATCCATGTATGGGTGAGTGTGTATCAAACTAGAAGTACAAATACTGCCAGCACAAAATGCCCAGAGCCAGGGAAAAGAGAGGGATTAATAGGAGATCTGGGCTGTGTAGCGGGGAGGGTTGGCCCATCAGTAACACGTGCCATAAGTCTTTATTCCATCACGGTGCAGATCCACACAATACCCTTACCATGGCCAGCTTTTCCAGGTCTGAATGCTTGCAGCCTCACATGTCCAGTTCCTCTGAACTAGTTGAGTGATTAGGCAGTTTAAATAAAAATAAATGCAGCAGCAAAGCTCGTTAATGTCTCACTCATCAAGACTTGAGCCAGCATTTCTGGGGACAGTGGCCAGATTCCATGATTAATGTAACCTGTTGGGAAGCCACAGTGCAGAATCTTGGAAGTGCACTGACTGCGATGCAGCTGTGATCTGAGACTGTAGGTGATTCATCAGTAAAAAATAAACATTTGCCAACATTTGCTGTGCTGTATCAATATTAGTGTCATTTTTTAGTGCAATCACATAGAGAGCATCTTTAGACTTAATTGATTCCATATAAATAAAAACATACTATGTATGGCACGTGACAAGTTGCTTAACATTAATGGAAATAGACACATGAATTTTGTTGGATCTCTTTTGTCAGTACAGGGTGGAAAAGCTCTGGTATAGTTTTTCAGATATTTGCCTACCTAGCTAAAGAATTGAAATTTTCTGGGGGGCAGTAGCAGGGTTACCAGTTTTCAGATAGGTGAGAGATCCCAAATAACCCTGATAAAATTCTGCAGATGATCCATCCATTTCATAATTGGATGAACCAGAGCGAGTCTTTGGAATTGGCATGCTCTAGGAAAAAGATGCACTTGTGAGATGACAGCTCACATGTTTTAGTCCCTGTCAAAGTTGAAGGTTCAGTGTGGGCTAAGAGATAAATGCTGGCGTTCTGTACACTGAATCTTGATAAACTTCTTAAATGAGAAGTCCCCTGGAGCGTGCCTTGTCATCTGATGGTCTAGGTGGGGTTTATGTAGATCTGAGACCCAGTCAGTCATTTATTCATGCAGCCTGTTCCGTTCTTTTCTTTTCAGAATTTATTTAGTTGGAATGTTTGTGGCAGAAATTGTAAGAAAAGTTATCAGCAGAGGATTTTCAGATATTGGTGTCGTGAGAATAATTTGTAGGGACATTGTATGATGTTCAGCAGTCCATGCTGTAAAGCTGAATGAAATCTGGTACATCCACACAGCCAGAACTTGTTATACAACACAGGGTAAAATTTCTAGTATCTTCCTCTTTCTTTTCAGACTTCGGTTTTCTCCAGAGCATAGAAATAACTTGACTGGCTGTGTGCTTTCCATCTAACTGTGCTTGTTGGGACAATGCTCAGATGGGAAGTGAGGCCAGGTTCCCCCTGCTGTGCCATTCCCTTTTAGCAGACTGCTGTCGCCTCAATACCAACTGTCCTATTTTAGAACAACAGCACAACGGGGAGGATTTGTCCCCCTGGATTTAACCCTCCTCCACAGTGTAGATATCTGTGTTTGAGCTGGTTTTCTAGACTCCCTTTAGCCAATGCAAATAGGTCAGATGAGTCACACTTGTCTTAAAAATCTATTTTAGGATATGATGAATTGTGCCCTGAAAGTGCTGATTTTTCTCCCTTGACTGTAAGGGAGGGGAGTTGAGAGAACAAACTCACTTGTCTGTACTTATATGTGTCCAAAATGCTCTGAGATAAATCCAATCTGAGGTGTACAGAGATACGTCGTTAAGAGTACCCAGCTGAAAAGTTTGAAGGGTTTTTGCCTTGAGAAACAACATGTGAGCAGGTCAGAAGCAAAATCATTTTAATCATCTCCAAGTGCATGTGCAAATGTGGAACAAGGTTACCTTGTTCTTCTGGAAAGGTGCCCCTCTGCTGAGGCATTGCAGTGCAGTGGTGACATGGGCAGGCATCTGAAGGGTTGATGGCAGGAGAAGGATGTTCCAGTATCTGCCTGAAGCATAAAGTGGTTTAAATTCTTGTTTTCACTGGGGTCACTTTTGAAAAAAATGATGGGTAATATGGTGGCCAGTGAGTTACAAGAGCTCTTCTCTTGTGTGTCAAAAAACATGAAGTTTCAGGTACAGGTATTTCTCAAGGCTTCACTTTCACGTATCTACAGCTCATTTTTATACTGCACATGCTCTCTGCGATCAAAATACCAAAATATCAGTCATTTCTGTGTGATTCTTGTAGATTGAGTTTATAAATGTTTCTTGAGGCTACAGGAAGGGAAGAAAAGCCATAGAGTTGCCTGCTGGAAAAGCAGTTTTTGCTGCTATTTTATCCTTTCTTTTTCCTGTGAAATTTGATTTCACTACCTGGGGAACTGCTCCTTGTAGGTTGGAAGTATTGATAGTGTTAGATGCTTTTTGCTGAAATGGTGTTTCTCCTCATTTTGTGTTGTTTAGATCTTAATGTTAATGGTGGTCCTCAATTTAGAAAGATTATCCCTCACCCTGTAGCTGAGCAAGGAGAAAAGGTAGTGCAATATAGCTAGAGATTAATGACTCATTTAAAGTTAACATATGTGCTGCAGCAATGCTGAAGAAAACATTTTAGCCAGTGATTGGAAATGTTCTTGTTTGTTCTTTTTCTTATTATTTGTCTTTTTATAGCTCTTCTTCATACTATTTTTGTTTCAACTGCCTTTGTCTTAGTCATATGCCTACTCGCTTGCCAAAGCAGGGGTTTGATTTTTTTTTAGCTGCTGAACCCCTATTAATTACCTTAACTCCTTCACCCTGCAGGGGGAAAGGTGTTGTAAGGAACAGGTCCATGGTCTTTTCTGCAATGTATTTACTTCACCCCTACTCTGAGCAAAGAATGTCAAAGCCACCATCTTCTCCACACAAGTTTGCTGTGTCTACAGTCTGTTTCCTTCTTGGTTTTCAGGGAAATGGCTCTGCACCTTTGACCTGTCTACAGTGTTGTTCCCTCACACCTCAGTTGTTTGAAAGACCCCAGGTGTATTTTTGTTTATCCTTGTGTACAGAGTACGTATTTTATGCTGTAGAAAACCATTATCATATTCTAAAAAACTATAAATGGGTCAGGCTTTACTTTTTGAACTGGCTTTGACCACACTCTGTGGAAAAAGAAGCTGAACCAGTTTTACCAGAATCTCATTACAGTTGTCAGTTTTGTTCAGGAAGTTGAGTTGCTGTAGTTTTATTTAGGGAGTCCTGACTGCACATCAAATGAAAAGTATAATAGCATGAAATTGCCACTGTACATCAAACAGCATAATTGTCCTAGAATTCAATACAAGCCAAGTTTACTATTGGATAAAAAAATAAATAATGAAAAAGTCAAATGCAAATGGTGATTGTAAGTGACAGTTATCTGGCAGATGGGAACTGGCCAGATGCCTCTTCCCTAATGCCTTGTGTTGTCCTTGTGTAGTTTGGAGTGTGTATTGAGATGGAAAAAAAATTGGAGAGATCGAAGAGCACATGTTCTGTGGAGTCCATCAAACTCAGAATTTGGTCATTTTCTTACCACTCTAAGAACTGCCAATTATTTGTGTGAGATGCTGTCTTCAGTAGCAGGACACTGTTCCTACCAATACCGTTTCACCTTGGTTTATGTCCAGTGCCCTGCCTATTTCATCCTCTGCACTAAGGGAAAAGGCACAAGGATTTGACTGGATGCACACGGCCACCAAGTCACAGCTGTGTTTTCCTTCTGCTGCTTTCCAGTCTCCTTCCAATTCTCTACTTGTTATATTTTGGTTTTCCCATCTTTTTTCTCTTCCTTACTTCCTTTCAGGTGAAACCTCCGCTTCAAGGGCAATGAAGCAGTGACACTTTTGGTCTCTGTTTGTAGTCTGGCTCCCTGCACCCCCACAAATAGCAACACAAGAAGGCAGAAAAGCTAAAAACAATGAGGAGGAGGTTTGTGTAAAATCACAGAGCTCCTGAGTACTTGAATTAGTCCTTGATGTCTGCTGTTACTTCACACTGCCTTGTTCTTGTACTGAGTAAGGGCTAGGAAGGAGGCAGAGGATTTTGCACGCTAGGATAAATCAGTTCTGGAGCTCCTTTCTCTGAATTGTGCTCCACCTCTCCCTTTGGCTCCCTGCCAGTGAGACTGCATATCAGATCACTAAGTAGGAAGAAATGTCATTTTCTAATATGTGTGTAATTGTGTGTCACTGGAAGGTGAGAGCAGCATAGTGGCTTTCATAGTTTCATGTAGTGCTTGTTGTTTGGTAGAAAAATTGTGGACTGAGTTGAAAGGCAGATGATTTGGCAACATCTTCCTGTTCCTGACAAGTCTGCATTGTGAAGTCTTTCCACAAGTGCTGACACCAGTGCTGGAGTGGGATGGTGATTGATTGGAGGCAGTGATAAGTGCTGTAATCTCCTTTGCTGGCTTTGCTGGCCTCTGGAGCTTCCTTGTGGATGTGTTTCACATCCCATGGATACGTCTGCAGACACAGCTCTCCTGAGTGTTAGTACAGCCCAGACAAACTTTGCTGGAACCCCATTATGTAGCATAAGGTGGCTTCTGTCAGAAAGCTTCATAAAAACATAGGTTCCACTACATAGGTTCCTAAATTGCATTTAGGAAAAAATGCAATTTCATTTTGGAGCTAAAACCAGGAAAAGCAGCGATTTGGCAGCACAATTCAATTTCTTCCTTCTGGGGTTGATGTAGAATTATATCTTGTGTATCTCAACATCAAAGGTACTGTGGTAAAACTCAGCAAAGGTGTGACTGATGTTAGTGAAAAGGGGAATATTGCCAGCTGTCTTGAGCCAAGTGATAATAAATATGTGTCCATGTGGTTTTGTGCCTCTCGTGTGTGGAATCTACAATACCATTGCAGACATATTAATTGCTTATATTGTTATCCACTACCATGAGCTCATGATTATGTAGCAGCTGATCAGAGATTTTTACCTCATTTCCCACCGTCTGATTTAATGGTCTGTAATTTCCTTGTCTCTGATTGAGATGTGTTACCAGGTTATTTAATCAAATCCTTCAGCTCAGCTATATGTATGTGAGATGCTGCGTGCAGAACTGGTAATTTCCTCACTGCACGAGGTCTGCTTGTTCTGGATCTCTTTTTGCCAGCCTTCTTTAAGACTGCACCACTATTTCTGACTCAGCCAGCACAGCACTGAGCTGGTGCTGGCAATGCTGTGCAGTGTCCACACAGCCTGGCCCACGTTGTTTAAACCAATGATGGAGGCATTGCTGCTCTCTTCATTAAAAGTCTTTGTTCTTTCCACAAGCCTTGTGAGAAATAAGGCAGTCCATACCTGAAATGCTCTTAGCCCCAGTGCTAACAGCCAAGAGCTGCTCACAAAAAGCCTCAGTAGACCTTTACATCCATTTTTTTCACCATCACATTTTTCCTTGCTGGTTTCTTTTTGGTCCTTTTCACCTGAATGCTTTAGGTGTGTACTAAGGAGAAGGTTAACACCAGTGTCAGTTTTGAGCCCAGCGTTGGAAAGTTAATTTCTCTGTTTGCTCCCCAGCATTTTCTTCTGAAGAAGAATGTGATCTCTCTCTGCACTTTAAGTTTTAGCATTCCAGGCATGGCTTTGTTAATGGTCAAATCCATGTGTGGGAGCGTGCTGTACAACTGGTGCTTGCAAACAGAGCGACTACAGCCAGACTGGCTGTAAAACAGTAAGCAGCTTCCTTGAGTTTGAAGTCTAGAGTTGGGCTTGGTTTGTTTTGCTTGTTAAACAGCAGATCCTCCGGTGAAGGAGAGATAATTAGAAGTGTGATAGGGGAAATGGATTGATCTTGACGTGTGTTTAATTTCCTTGTGGATACAGGAGAGCGCTGAAGGCAAATCAGTGTAAAGCAGCAATGTAACATCATGTCCTTTGGTCGTAGAAAGGAAGAGAGATGGCTGTTGTGCCAGCTGGGGAGTGACAGAATACCTGTCAGCTGTCACCTTCCCCTGTAAGATTGGGTTTGTGTCTCTCCCCAGCTCGCAAGCAGGAGATTATCAAGGTGACCGAGCAGTTGATTGAAGCCATCAACAACGGGGACTTCGAAGCTTACACGTAAGCTCCTCCTTTGGAGGGCGTGAGGACAGCTGGGGTGTTTGGCAGTGTCTGTGTAAATATGCATGTTTGTGTGTGAGTGCCTGTGCTTGGGGTTATGTGCTGTTGAAATGCTTTCCTAGATGCCCCCACGAAACACAAGGTATGTGCATGGCTGCTTTTCCCTGGCTTCACACATCACCAGTTTCAGAAGAGCTGCTGGTATAACTCCAGTGTAGTTAGAAGAAAATATTTAAATCTGGCTTCCATAATGATGTGAGGCATAAAAAATATCCCTTGCATTGCACAGCTGCGGTTTTCATTGCCACGAGTAAAAATTCCTGCTTGTAATAACACTGACTTGTGGGTCTTTTTTTGGTCAAAACATGGTTTATGTGAAGTGTGGTCCACTCAAAGTAAGCTGCCAAATTTACTAATTGAGCTGGAACCAGAACTCCGTGCCTGCTCCTCATGTTAAGTTCTGTTCTTGTCCCGTGTGATGGCATGAGTAGGTGAAATGTTTGATAGGAATGGAAGAAACAATGAAAAATGATCTCTCCAAAGAGGTGATCCCTAGCCACATGTGCTCATTGCAGAATTTCCTCTTTTCCGTAGAAAAATCTGTGATCCTGGCCTTACGTCTTTTGAACCTGAAGCTTTGGGTAATCTGGTAGAAGGGATGGACTTCCACCGGTTTTACTTCGAAAATGGTAAATATTCCATTTTCATCTCCGAGTCTTCATCTGTTCCTTGTGACTGCGTGTCTCTAATCTAATGAGCTTTTTGGTCTGGGAGTTAGTTAATTGACCTGGGCTGGGGAAGGGAGTATTATTTTTCCAGAGCTCTGCTATAGGTGTTTTTCAGTCTGCTTCTGCTCTGTTCAGTCACACATCACAGGGCACCTCAGAGGGCAGAGGAGAGTTTCTGGTATTTGGAACTAAAAAGTCAAAATAAAGAATGACTAAGAGTTGAATTATTTTAACTAAAAATATTGGGTACGAATGTCATTAGACGTAACAGAGAAAGTAAATGTTGGGAAACTCCAGGTGGTGCCCTCCACTTTATTTAATCCATATATGTACATGGATTAAACTTTTTTACTTATTAAGTAGTGTATAGTAAGTGATTGTGCTCATTCTTCAAAGTATTTCAAGTGTGATTATCCTAAAACCCTAGTTACGATTTTGTATCTGCTAAGCCTGAGGTTTTTGTGTGTAAAACAGGTTGGCATGAGTTCTTTTGCCTTACCCAGAGCAATTGTGGTTTCTCCTGTGTGTACCCCCGTGTGTGTGTGGTAGCTCTGTCCAAAAGCAACAAGCCGATCCACACGATCATCCTGAACCCGCACGTGCACCTGGTGGGCGAGGACGCGGCGTGCATCGCCTACATCCGCCTGACGCAGTACATGGACGGCAGCGGCATGCCCAAGACGATGCAGTCCGAGGAGACGCGTGTGTGGCACCGGCGCGACGGCAAGTGGCAGAACGTGCACTTCCACCGCTCGGGCTCGCCCACCGTCCCCATCAAGTAAGGAACTCCAGCTCCCACCTCCTAGGCACACCACGTAGTCCCATAGCTGCTTTGGGCCTTAAAAGCTGCGAGCCCTTCTCTGGTGGTGTCCTGTTTTGTGCTTGTTCATTGTGTATTATACCCACTGCTGTGCACAGTGTCGGTGAGAGGATTTCTAAAATAACGCACTTTTCTGGTTGTTGTTTTCTACTGTGATGCCCGCCCATCCAGCTCGGTCCCTGAACTGACAGCTCGAAGAGCAGGAAAGTGTTTTAATGTAGAGAAAGCTCAATAGAGGTCACACAAAGCAGCATTAGAAAATCTAGAATACCTGGGAAAATAAAAAGCAGTAGGATACACAGAGCAGTAGCTGGAAAACCTGGGAAAATAAAAAGCAGTAGGATACGCGGAGCTGTCATAGCTAACCACTAGGTTTCAAGTAAAATGCGTCACTATTGGGAAAAACTGTACTTTGACTAATATTTAGTGTAATTTCCAGCCACTTCTACTTTCCCAGGCCTAGGTATATTCACTGCAAGTTGGGTTTGAGCCAGTTTGCACATTTCCCTTGTAAATTGAGCCATCTCAGTCCCTCTCACGTTCTTATCTCTTTCCCCACACTCTCCGTGCCTAACTGCTGAGTATTCCTTGTTGGGCAGTTCCAACATCCCCACGGGACAGCCTTGCCTCTCTCCCATCAGCATTTCTCTCTGCTGCTCATCCAGGCCCTGCCACACCCTCGGAATCAGGCAGTGACCGAGTTCCTTGAGCCACATTGTCACCAGGATTAACGACAGCACACTCGGGGTTGCCCTAACAAAATCAAGAGTCACGGCTTGCTCAGGAGGTGCTGCTTAGGCCATTGGCTTCTCTGCTTCTTCAGCAGCCTCTGCTAATTAGCCCAGACCTCAGTGGCTGTGGTTTCCCAAATAGGCTGCACTGGTCCGGGCCTGGCTTTGCTCACTTGTGAGCCCTCTGTATAGGGTAGAATTCGATTTGCCTCAGGCATCTTAATGTGGAGAGTGGCTGAATTTCCTGGCATGGATGGTAAGGGCTTAGATTTCATCTTTTGAACATCATCTCTCATATTTTACTCCTTGCAACACTCTTCTCCTATATGAAATAATACTTGATGAAGTAAGAAATAAGGTAGAATGAAGTGTTAAACTTCCATGGTGATGATTTAGTATTATTTTGTCATTTAGGAAAAAAGAAATTTTATTATGTAGTGATAACTGTTTTATTTCAAAATATGAAACCAATGGGAACAGGAGCCAAATGTCCTTTGTTTCTCACATTCCAGCTGCACTGCCAGTGTTTCAGCACATAGTATTCAAACAGCATTTACTGTTCCTTGAAATGCAGTTTAAGGTAAATCTTTGAGGTTTTCAAAAAGGAGTGTTTGTCAAGGGATCTGAGCTGGCTGTGTGTAGAACCAGAAAGCCCAAGTGAAGCAGGTTCACCTGTCCCACTGCACCTTGAACAGTCGGTGTTTACAGGACAGTGACATGAAATGGGCTAGAGAGTAATTTAATCTTTTCCTCAGATTTTTTTTTCCCACCTTTGTCTTTTTGGGAAGGTACTGCAGTATGTCATTTGCATCTGCTTGTTCTCCCTAATAAAGATAATGATTTCTGGGACTGCCAAGGGTGGAAGGAGAAGAAGAATCACCATAGAGTAATTTTTTTGTAGTTGCAGAGTGGTTTCTGTATTGGTGAATCTTTTGAGCCAGTGGGGTCAGACAGAGGAGATTTCAGGATTGCGAGGGGTGTCCAAGCTTAAGGGGTCACAGAGGAGCCTTAGAGCCAGACTGAGGCTTAAGGAGAGATTCCTGGCGTTAGCAATGTAGCCCTACATGTGTAGCACTGGCAACATTACCACATAAGTCCCGTAAGCAGCTCTCATCTTGAATTCAGAGGAGGTTTTTGGACTTGCTCCTAGCACTGTTCCAAAACATGGTTGGTCTGATGGTTAGGAGCCTTGCTTTCCAGTGTAAAATTTGGTCATCTTCAGTGGGTGCTTGGTTCTTCTATGCCGTGGTTGTTCTCAGGTTGGTTGGGTGTGCAGACATGAACTGGTTTGTAGGAAGGCTGATGGATCATTGCCACCTTCTACTTCCGTAGGGTAAACAGATGGCTTTGTCTGATAGGATCTCCATTTTCCTGTTACCTTATCTCCTTGCTGTCTTTTTTTCTTTGAGGTTTGCCTTTCCATTAGCTTGGCTTCTTCTGAAATGCTCTGTCCAATTGTTGTCAGGGCTTTATTTAATTCCCCAATGTCTTTCTTCTCCCTGCTCTGTTCTGGCACAATTTTTGCACTTTTCTCGTCTGCAGCACATCTGAGACAGCCACCTATTTACCCTCAACTCTCATTTCCAGCCAGAGAGTACATAGAAACTTCTAGAGAGCTTTGCACTTCCTATTATTTCATGTAATATTTTTGGATTACCCCGCCCTCAAGGTTATTTGGTTCTCCTTGCACAATGCTCCTGTTTTCTTTTCTTTTTATAGTGCCTTCCACCTAAGTGTCAGTATGCTGCATGAGCTCAGTCCTACTGCTTGTGCTCAGCACTAGGGAGTCTCCTCTAGGCTGGTAACTCCCCTTTCAGACCAACATTGCCATTCTTTCTTTATTCCCCACCTTCTGAAGTCTGACTGGGAGATTCCCATGTAGCACCAAGCTAGACCCATCTTCTTCTATAACCCTGAACATTTTTACACTGCCTCATATTTCACCTTTGCTTTTCCTAGTCAGAGCAGCAATAACTCCCATTTTGGAAAACTAAAGGAACTTAATTACCTTATTGTTCTAATTCCTTTATTTGAAATGTATAAAGTCTTACAGCTACTTATTTAATTATTACCAATGCACAGTAGTTAATAATGGCATTTCCATAACGTTCCAAAAATGATTATGGCTGTGATCTGCTGGACACAGGTGTCCTAGATGGTGTTAAACCAGTTGCTGAAAGCATAGTAGCTTCCTTGTTTTCAGGAAGGAGTGTGCATAAGTCTAAGGATAGAGCTGAGCTCTTTGGTAGCTATAGGTATAGGGAAATGTTTCCTTGTGGCAGAAAACCTACTTAAAAAAGGATATGAGCACAAATATGTATTTAGTTTATAAATAAATTTTATTTGTGGTTTTGCTGTGAGTGAGATGGGGCAAACTTGAGTTTCTGTCTTGTCCATGGTTTCTCTCTGAGTGATAGGAGTGACGGTAGGAAATTGTTCTCTGAATCCATGTTGTTCTTGGGAATCTGTGCTGATGTGTTTGTGCAGAGCTGTCTGCTTGTTCTTGGAGACTGCACCTGCCCAGTATGGGCAGTCAAAGGGCTGCTGGGCCTAAAAGTGACTCCCTAAGCTAACTTCAGCCTCAGTGAGCCTTATGTTCCCTCCCTGTTCACTGCTCACACCTTCTGATACTTTGATAAGCGCAGTGCCAGAGAGCAGGAATGCAGAGTAAAGAGTTTGTTCTGTGTTTGTGCAGTGCCTAGCGCAGACGGATCCCACCACGGCTCCAGCCTCTAGATGCTACGGTAATACAAATGGTGCTACAGCCTCAGTTAGCTCCATACTTGCTTCCAGCTCCTTCCCCTTCTTTCTCTCTCTGCATCATTTGGCTCTGGCATGTCTTGCATGTGAATGACGCCTGATTCTTCCTTGTCACTTGGTCCAGTCTTTGTACAAGAGCCTCAGTCCATGGCAGTGCCTGCGATGTCCATGCTGAGGAAGTTAAGTTACAGCCAGAGCTTCACGGCTGAATTCTGCCCTCCCTTCCTTAAGGAATCCCTTAAGACACTTTGGCTTCCTGCCTCAGTTTTCTTTTTTAATTTCGCAGCCTCTCTGGCATCTTGTAGAGATGGAAAATGTCTGTTAAGTGGTTTGAAAAATAAAAGAATGCTTTGCCTGAGTGGAGGTTTTTTCCCTTGTTTTTTCCCCAGTATCATGTTTAGTGATCTCGACAAGATGGTTTTTTTTCAATAGCATTGGCTAACACTTGAGCATGTGTTGTTATCTGGTGGTGGTGTTACCTCAGTAATGGAAATCTGTTTGTTTTTTTTCTCCTTCCTCCTAGCTAAAAATATCAGCGGTGCCGCTCTTGCATTTTCTGTACCCAACGCACCTGGTTGATTACCATCTTGGCCATCCCGTTCTCTTCATGCATGTTTCTGAGTGCATGAAGTTGTGAAGGTTCTTCATGTAACACATTTGTGATGCACCACGTTGCTGTATATTCCATCTGTACACTGTTAACATTTCAATGAAGGTAATGTTCCATGCAAATAGAGAATAACAAGGCGTAAAAGACAAAAAAGAGATATTGGATGGACAGCAGTAGACACACAATACATTTGTCACTTGCTCCATTTATGCCAAGACTTAAATTTTGACAGACAACTTTAAAATCTAACGTGTTTATTAAAAAAAAAAGGAAAAAAAAAAAGAAAAAGTATATTTTACCTTCTTTTTTTAAGAACTGTTTTTGACTCCTCCTTTTCTCCTGAGTCCCAGGATTTTGCTTTGGTTCTGGTAGGAATGGTTAGGATTTCCGCTGGCAGCTCCATTACTGTAAAACAGATCTTTATCCTAGATGGACAAAATCACCGATAAATATGGAAGTGTTAATATCTTGGCTTTGGACCAGCTGCAGCCTTCTTAGTTTATTAGTCTATGTAAACTGGAAAAATCTCCTCATTTGCTGGCCTGGCCACTCCAGAATTAACTGTCAGTGTTCTGGTGAGTCAGCAGCTTCCATTTTCCTTTTGAGTCCTTTTCACTTTCTTAATTTGCTTAACTGAACGGTTCCGTTAGATGATTAAGCAAAATTAAAAGTTGTAAGGAACTAAGTGATAATTGAGATGCAGTTTTTGAGGATTAAAATGGAAGGAAAGAGCAAGATTTTTATCGCTTTTAGGATGTACTGTAAATTTTTTAAGGAGGCTTTAAAAAATATAATGTGTGGGTTAATGTATAGACCGGTTGTGTGGATAATATACTCAAGAAATATTAGGCCTTAAAGCTAAGTACGAAGAGTTTACGTACGTTACGCTGCTGCTGTTGCTTCTCTGGAAATGAATTACGGAGACACCGCTTTTCCATGGGACCCTGACACTTTAGCACAGGTTTGTGTCTCCCCCTCTTGCCCTCACTCCGCTCCTGGTTTCTCAAGCTCCCCTGGCAGCGTTCCGTGTCCAGGCTGGCGATCCCGACGGGTTTGTCCCGGCTCCAGGCCGAGGGTGGAACGCTGTGCTGGCAGCACGGAACGCCAACTTCGCAACAGGGACTAGTTCTCCTTCCCTCAGGTTGCTGTAAAAATACACCCTCGCAAGAATTTCAGTTTCTTCCCTTCCACTGTTCCAGGAAAGGCCAGGCTGGGCTGCTCCTGTTCTCCCTGAGGTTCTGTTAGCAGCAGACTCCTGCTCCCCGCAGCGCTGTACAGTGCATGGTGTCTGAGTCAGTGTCCTTTTTAGCCGTCCAAAATTTACAACTCGGCAGCCAGAACTTTTTAAAATGGGAAAGCTTCCTAATTTGTATCATTTCACCTTTCTGTGTTGATTACTAATCAGAAGCAGTTCTTAAACATGTTGATGTTGTTACTAGTGGATGTATGGTAGATGGACTTAAGCTTCTCTGATAATTACTACATGATTTTAAACAATATATATTTAAAGTAAGCATCTACAATAAATGTGTTGAGCCATATTAACCTGCCAATGGGATCTGTGAAAAAAGTAATGGCCTCATTTTTTTCTCATTAATTTCCTTTTTTTTCTTTTTCTTTTTTTCTTTTTTTTTTCTTTTTTTTTTTTTTCTTTTTGTGAAGCGGCTGTAAGTGGCATAACTGTATTTAAAATTAACAGATTAGGTGTAGGGTGTTTTTTTTATACTCCTAACATAGCATGTGGTGTTGATGTATTACTGTAGACCAAGTTTGTCTTCCACACCAAGACGTGAGGAACTTGTGATTTGTTTTCTCCACCACAACTGAATTATACACTTCTGTCATTTTGGAACACTGCAGTTTACCATGGGACACAGTGTACATATTTCTTGCCATAATGGTAAATGATTGATATATTTAAGGATTAATAAATTTGTGATTTCTGCTGACATTGTGCTTGTGTTTTAATTTCCCAATTAGTTGTGGTCTTTGCAGTGGAAAATATGTAGTGTCTGCTTGAATTAAGATGCCAGAGGCACAGATGCTCTTTCATAGGAGCTGAATTTTTGGTTTGAAAATACAAGTGTTTGCTGTTGTGGTTTTTCCTTTGGTTGGTTCCTAAGTGCCTTTCCTGGGGCTGATGGCACACTGCTCGTGCTCAGCTTTGTTGGTGGACTGTGCACATACCTTGTGCTTGTAGGGCCATATTTAGAAATGTTTTAGGTAGTTCCAAGACTTGTGTTGTTGCCTGGCTGTATTTCATCTACATGCTCTGCCTGTAACACAAGGCTCTCTAAGAGAAGTTATTGTATGCTATATAATGCCCTAAAATACACGTAGGAATATAAAAACATCCATACAGAAATATAAAATACATTTATGTCTATAAATAATTAGGATTTAAAATAATGTACCAGTTTAAAAGCTTACATATGTGATTTCAGGCTGTCTTAAGCCATGTTGAGCCACAACTGAGGACAGTCTTTTATACCAGCAGAAAAAAAGAAGGACGAAGGAGAGGAAACAACTTGCAGCTTTCCTGGGTCAGGGATTGCAGAGCTGGACCGGGGCCAGGCAGCGTAGCTGGAGCAGCGGCGTTGGCGTGGCAGGTAGCCAGAGCCTGTCCTGGGTTGGTCACAATTCCAGTGCTGCTTCTTGGGTGGCATTTTGTAAGCAAAAAAAAGGTAGTCAGGAGAGCACTCAGGGGATTGGCATTTTTCACTAAACCCCAGAAGGAGCAAAAGCAGTTTAGTCTATTGGGGGGTCTCATATTTTGTCATATCGCTTTTACCTACTTATCTTGCTCATTTTTTTTCCCAGTGAGTGCTCTTCCAGAAATCAGTTTGATTTCCATTTTAACCATGCTCCTGCATAAAGCTGTGTGACAGCAGTGGAATTGCTACTGATTTCAGGTATGCGGAGAAGAGAGATCAGTGGATAAAGCCAAATGTTCAGCAGTGGGCTGGGAGAACACATTTCCTCCATCTCAGGCTGAATATTTGGGAGAGCAGCAGGGTTTGGGGGCTGGTTTGGGGTTTTTTAATGGGTGTTCTTTTATAGCACAAATGTTTTCATCTGCTGCCTCCTGGTGGCTTTGTAGTACTGTTTTCTGTTTAGGAGTGTATGAGAAGAGGCTGTTTGTTCTGAGCAGAAGAGAGCCCAGTGCTTTCATTTATTCCATTTTTAATGTAAGTAAGGAACACAATATTTCAGGGCCTGAAAATTACCATTTCCTGGGTCTTGAATATACCCTATACATTCACCTGAAGTAATCAGATTGATTCTGTTTCCTAAAAATGGCCTCCCAGGACACATTGAAGAAAAGTACCATCTCCTAGGGCCGTATATTAAATCCAGAGTTCATTGTGTCTAGGATTAACTTCACTGTTTCTTCAGTGAGTTATTAATCCTTGGTAATTTATTATCTCCTTTGGCTATTCTCTCAGAAAACAGAATTGCTTCATGCTTCTCAGGGCTTTTCTTTCTTCTTAAATTTGTGCAGTCATACTTTATACATAACCCATCATAAAAAAAACACCATTAATCAAAAAGTTAACTGTAGTCATTGAGGAATTGATCCAAATTGCTTCAGGAGTTTCAGCTTCTTCATTCCTTACAGATTATTGGTCAAAGACAGGAGTGGGTGGACTGGAGTTCAGTGCTGCGAGGTGCAACTGCTAAAGCCATTGTTCCTGCAGGGAGAGCTGTGGGCTGACCCCCCTGTGCAGGAGTACAGGGAGGTTTGGGTCCTCACAAAAGGGGACACTTAGTAATTCTGCAGCCTATCCAGGCCTTGCAGGAAGGGAAGGCTTCTCTCCCTTCCCCTCCCTCTCTAGCAGAGCTCCCTGTGGCTGAGCAGGACAGGTTGCAGGATCTGCTTCCGAGGCAGCGTGCATGTGGAAGGAGGCAGGAATTCTGTGTGCTCACGTGCTGCAGAGCAGCAGTGCCAGGGCTGCCTGTTCTAGCATGTGCTTGTCCAGACCTAGCCCGGGCCAAAGGCACTGCAGACAGTGAGTTTGGGGAAGAGGGGAACATTTAATCAGAGGGTGGGGTGAAGAAAATCAGTGAAAAAAAAAGACAAGCTGCTAGAAAACATGATTTCCATGGCAAAGAGATAGAAGAGCACTATTTCTATTTACAGAAATGTCACATTCTTTCTTCAAAGCTGTTTCCAGAACCCAGCTGTGGGGCTGGACCATCTTAGGAACTAATGGGGAATTAGGCCCATGTAATCTTTTTCATCACAGTGACCTCTGAGTAGTTAACAAAGTTAAATGGCTAAATGTGGCAAGTGGTTGAGACAGGGCTGCTTCCTTAAAATAGCAAGGGCTGAGTGTGCGTAGCCACCCTCTGAGAAGTTGTGTTAAATTGCAGCACAGCATTTATCAGGAATCTGACACACCTTACTGCAGCCAAGGGCCTTGCTCTTACTTCTGCTATCCTCTGAAGTCAGCCTGCAATGGGAAGGTGCTGTTTCATGTCAGGGCAGGACTGGCAGCAGTGTCTGTCACCACGTCCCCTGCTCACTGTCAGGTAATTCCCAGGACCCAGCAAGCTGGTGCAGGGGAGAGGGGAGTATTAATTCATTAATACACAGCCACTGCACTGGGAGAGAGCCCATGGCAAACAGAATGGCCCTGGGGAAGAAGAGACTGCTCAGCTCTCTTGCCACTCCTTTTCCCACCCTGCTGAGGCATCCCGGGCTGGCTCTCAGAGAGGACAGCTGCCCGGGGTGATGACACTCACAGGACCTTGAGTTACACCAAGGGACCCTGCTAGCAACAGCCAGCCTGAGAGCAGAGGTAAGAGTCTGCCCTGGGGAGCCACACAGCTCCTTGGATAAAGGGATTGCTGAACACTGGTACCTAAACACGAGTTGAACCCTTGGCAGGGATGTAGAAGAGAGTGCTCCCAAGCACCCACCTCTGTCATCTTAGAGCAAGACATGAACTGAATTAAGCATCATACAGAGCTGTCGTGGTGTCCTGTGCCCCAAGGAGAGGTAAGTACTGAGTCAGAAGCAAGAGTTCAGTTTAAGGTACCTGGGTAAGTTCCTCAGACTAAACGGGCACCTGAACATCTACTCCCTAAATAAAAGTGGTGATTTCTGGGGCTTTTTTCTGAACAAAACTTTTTAGGGAGTAAAGCACAAAAGTGGGGCTGTGCCAAAATTTGCCTGCCTTGTTCATTGTAGCAAATAGACTTATGGAAACCTTCCTGAATGAATGAAGTTTCTCAAGTGGATACCTCAGTTCCAAGCAAGTCTTTGTGAGGAAAAAAATCACAAACACAATTAGTAAGGATGTTTGAAAAGTCCTGTTTATATCCCACTATGTTATCAAAGTTCTAAATCATCAAGCCACTGGGTCACCCAACCAAGACAGAGACAATTGGAAGTTGTAAAAGCTCACGTTTCTTTTTCCAGTGGTTCAAATCAATCCTCCACCAACACAGGAAAGCTTATGGAGTTTAACTTTATGGACATTTGCACTCTCATATGGGTATTTTTTGATTGGCAGTGGGTACTTTTAAGTAATATAATTTAGTAAATGACAAAGATGGCTTATTAAAGTTATTTGGAAATTGGTTGGTAAGGAGATTAGTGACAGATAATATATGTTGTAGGTGAGTAATTGACAGTTTTGCATTCTTCTCTTATAGCAGCCTCCATGTGAAACCCCCAGAGTCCATAAATCACAAAGTAACAGAATGTTTGGGGTTGGAAGGGACTTCAGGGGATCCTCTAATCCAACCCCTGAGCAGGTTTCACAGCGTGATGTCCAGGCAGAGTTGAACATCTCCAGAGGAGACTCCACAGACTCTCTGGACAGCTCTTGCCAGTGCTCTGTCCTTCACAGAGCCCCTTCCCAGCAGGTCAGGCCCTCACCTGCCTGGGTTCATGGGGTTGTTCTTCCTGAGCTGCAGGACCCCACACTTGCTTTTGTTGAGCTTCTCTGAGTCCCTCTCCAGCCTGCCCAGGTCTGGCTGAATGGCGGAACAGCCTGCTGGCCTGTCCTGCTCTTTTGGAAGACTGGGGTGACGTTGGCTTTCCTCTGTTCCTTCTCTTCTCCATGACCTTTCAAAGAAACACCTAATCAAAGATTAATCATAGTGAAAAGTTATTCTAGAAAGGACTTTGGATGCAGTAGAGTGCCTTTATACACAGTAAGAGGGACGGGTAGCATGGCCAGCCTTTTGTTTGCAGGCTTTGTTTCTGATCCTCTGGGTGGCCTTGGGCTGCCTGGAGGATATGGGGTAGATCTGTGCACGTGTGACTGATGGGCAATTCCCAGCCCTTCATTGCTATTCTTGGTGTAGGTAATGTTCACATAATCTCTCTAAACCCTGGAGAACCAGTGGTTTCCAGGGTTCTGTGACAATGAACAAAATTACCTTCTCTTAAAGCCTTAAATACTCTCCATGTAAGTATTTTGAAGAACCTGGGAATATTAACTACTTGCCAGCATCTGAGAGGGTGTTGGCACATCATTGTGGAGTCTGGTTTTGGAGGCACCAGTTTCAGTCTCCTGTTGGGACCTAAGCACTTTAAATAGTTACCTTCTCCATGATGGAGCCAGATACGCACAGCAGCAGTAGGCTGATTTCAGGGCCTGGATTTAGATCCACTGACAGGGATCTGGGAGATGTGAGCAGGAGGTTTTGGTCTTTTGCATTCAGGCCAGGAATCTGAGCACGCATTCCTTGCGCAAGGTCAGTGCCATAACTACTGAGTGAATATCTGAGACAGTTCTTGTCCATTTTCTCACTGAAAAATAAGTAGGGAAGGATTTATTTTTTGTTTGGATGCAGTTTTTTAAAAATGGTCAAAATCTGCCTGACAACAGCAGGAAGGATCCCTTTGCCTGTGCATACATCAAGCAGAGGTGCCCCAAAGGCTTAAAAATGCCAAGGACTGATTAACACAAAGCCAAGAGCAAGAAACACTCCAAGTCTCTTTTCTTAAACAAATGGATGTGTTTGAGGATTTCAATATGTGAACAGATAGAAAAACTGAGCTTTAAAGGTCCTGGGGCTTAGCTGATCCCTCCTTTGCCGTGGGTTTCCAATGTTGGAACCCTGAGGGGCACTGGGTGTTCATTCTCTCCTCTGTAGCTGAATGGGGATCTCAGTATTTGTGTCTCACCACATTCACACCTTTCTATAAACAGCTTCCCAGTTAAGACCAGCTTTTCACACATGACAAGGCAGAGCTACTTTACAGCCCACGAGTCTTACACTGCCTGCCAAAAGGATGTAAGGGGGTTATTTGGGAGGGTGGAAGAGCCCGAGGATGAGGACTCCGGTTTTCATTAAGAGGTCTCAGCAGCTCACGCTACTCATCTCTGAGGAGGAGTAGCTGACACAAAGATCCAAACATTTTGGTGGCAAGAGGAGACAGCAGGTGCAGGCTTCTCCTCTGTAAGATCCTTTGACTTCTCTGCCAAAATGCCCCTCTGCTGCTCCATGCCCTCTGTTGGGATGTTTGCCTCTTGCTTTTCGTGCTGCTCCTGCCCTACCTTCCTTCTCTTCCCAACCTTCTCATCTTCCTCCCACATGAAACCCTGAGGTTCTTACCACATGGCGTTTATCTCGTTGACAGCAACGTGTGCCACTCCTTGGAATGAATCACTTACTTGTATGTCTGAAATTCTACTCCCCCATCTCGTTCCCAGGACGCAGCAGCAGCTGGAGCAATAGGCAGTGTTCCTGGGAGCAGTGCTGCCGTGCCCTGCCGTTTGACTGGGAGCCTTTGAAAAGCAGTAGCTAATTACTCCTCACGGTGTCACTGCATCGCCTCCCTGCTTTCAGCCTAAGATCCCGGCAGTGTGTCATTTGCCCAAGGCCACAAAGTTATTGGATGGCAGGGGGTTCTAGGTCCAAGGGTGAGTTTCCTTCCCTCCATGACAGTGGTTGCAGGAGAGCTCAGAGAGTCTTGTGCTTGCTCGCAGCCCAGCATTAGCCCCAGGTGAGCTCCCTCTGAAAAGCCAGGTTCAGGTCTGTCCTGGCAGCTGGAACTCTGCAGCACTTCTCAAATCTGATAAAAGGCACATCACACTGTTCTGAGGGCAATACTCAAATTGAGGGCAGCAGCCACACACCGCTGTCCTCACAGAGCAGGAATATCCTGGGAGTTCAGAATGTCACACTAGTTAATTATATTAGCTTAACCTAGCTTCCTGCATCTGTCAGCAGTTCAAAGGAAAGACAGCTGTAAAATATTAGCTCTATGTTGTCTTTGTACGTCCAGAAAAAAGGCAAAGAGGAAAAAAAGAAAAATCACCAGAAATCCTTCCCAGGAAAAAAACCATCCCCAGAGTTACTGAGGTTTCTTGTTTATTTTTGCCACTGATACTGACCTGGAAAAGGAGAAAGAACCTGATCTGATGTTTAGATGCTAGATGAATCTTTCTGAGCTGGCAGTTAGACACAGGGAGATTTGAGCTGGTGATGAATGATGGAGAAGATGTAGCTGCAAGGTTTTGGTTTTACAGCGACTGGGTTCGAATGTGATGCTGCAGAGCATACACACACAGAGCATAACAAAAGGTCCTGTTATTTATTTTTTACTTCTTTGAACCTAAGGGCTGACAAAGGGGTAACAGAAGTTTAATGGCCAGCCCAAGTAGTTCCACTACCTGCACTAGGAGATGATACCAAAATTACTGGGAACTACTTCAGGTCCATGAGTACAAAAAAAAAAAACCCACCTGTTTTGTTCTTATAATAATAGAATCCCAGAAAGGTTCAGGTTGGAAGGGTCCTAGAAGTTCCAACCCCATACCACAGGTAGGGACGCCTTCTACTAGACCAGATTGCTCAGGGCCCCACCCAGCCTGGCCTTGAACACTTGCAGGGATGGGGCAGCCACAGCTTCTCTGGACAATCTGTTCCCAGGTCATTGCTGTGAGATCCTGTCCTTTGGCCTCGGTTACAAAGAGATCCTGCTCTTTTCTGAGGGCTGAAAACACTCAGTGCGCTGATACAAGAGAGGTGACCAGTCAGGTAAGTGGTGTCCTCAGCTTGTAGTTAACTGTGATGGAAAAGGGGAGTTCAGGATTGGAAAAACTTGTGTCCAGCACCCTTCATTAGCATGTGCTCGCACAGCTCAGTGCTGGGGGTTTATTACCTTTCAGAACAGTGGGCTGGATAACAGAGTTCAGGTCTCTTCTTCCTTCTTGGAGTCAGTTCCCTCCACTTAGATTCTTCTTCCAGGAGGCAGAATTTACCTACACACAGCATGAAATAAATCTCTCCAGCTTAGGCTTTCCATCACGTTCAGGGAGCAAGTGCTCCTGTGGGAGCTATGGAAGATAGTCAAGGCCTACTTTATTCCTGTTGCTCCTCAAAGCAAATTTAAATATGCAAATGGGAAATAAGCTAGACCAGGTTGGGATTTACAAGGCAGACACTAGCAGGGTGTAAGTCCCTTTGAGATGATTGACAGTTTGAGATATCCACAGCACGGCTTGTGCTGCAGTGAGGTCATCTGGGCTGTGCACAAATGGCTTTGACCAGAACTGCTCATTTTCATAAAATAATGCAGACTTTGTTACCCTGTGGCAAGAGTCTGATGTGATCACGTGTCCCACCATCACATACAAATAACCCCAGAGGAGTCATTCATCATTTCTGTGGCAATTTATTGGAGCACCCACTTGTTATTGTCAGCAGTGACAATGATGATGATGATGATGGAGAATCTGAGCACAACCTAGAAAAATGCATATTGGTATTTATGAGAAACATTGCTTTTGCTTCATTGCTGCCAGCCAGTCTGTCTCCCCTCAGGAGTCAGCGTAGGTCAGATGAGTGAGGAATGAGATGCTTTTGATTCATAACTCAGGATAACATTTGAGAAGTTCCTGTAATATTTTTTAAGCATGAGCTGCAACTTCTCATGAGAGATTGGTTTTAGGGAATGAAACAGCAGTTACAGAAAGAGAAAATGGGAATGTGAGGGAGAGAAATATTGTGTACATGTCTTCCATTTCCTCTTTAGACTCTAATTTTCCCCTTCTTTCTCCTTTGCAGTCAAAAAAATAAAATGTGAATTTAGTGGCAGGTGAGAGTATAGAGATGTTACAGACACAGCATAGGCTTAGTCATACTCTTCTGCTGCACATATCTTCTTTGAACTGCACTTAACCATGTGAAGGATTTACATCCAGGCAAGCAGAGGAAAGCTCCAGAATAACACAAACAGTTTATAGGCATTGTAAATAAAATAAACCCAGCTTCCATTTGGCAGAAGAAGGCCATTTTCAGACACATATAATGATACTAGAAGCATTTCTAGTGAAAGTACATGTTTGCTGTGAAAGCCTGACCATTTTTCTCCCTCACATATCCTAAAAATGCCACCTGGTTGTTTTTCGTGGTTGTTTTTCATCTCTATTCCCAGTTTATGGGTCAGAATTTTTCTGTGACTTGGGCAATGCTTCAGGGTGTGCATGGAATACGTTGTGTACAGGCAAATAGCAACCTGCAGGGGAAAAATTCTCCTAATGATGGATGTAACAGTTCAGGCAGCATCCGAAATCATAACAAGAAGATAAAATGCCTGCTGTAATCAGTGGAATGGGGAGGTTAAAGAAGAACTGAGCATGAGTGGTGTGAAGACTTGGCACAAGCTTAGTACATTAAGGGACTTGGACTCTGATGTAGTCCTTGGTATAAATTTGGAGCTGTACTTGGTGATTGGTAATGAGGAAACAATTATTTTGAATATAATTCAAGTCTGATAGCAAAATGATGCTGAAGATGGTTGCAGACATAGCCTAGAGCTTAGAAGCTGTCAGGGATATAGAGGTCCTGTCACTATCAAAGCAGGTCTGAATTCCCATGTGCCATTTTACCCATCTCCTCCCACAGAAGTATTTCCACTTCCTACGAGATGAGGCGTTTTGCTGTTTCTGCAACATATTTATTTGTAAATTTTGTCCCTGGCCAGGGCTTTCTCCTTAGCACTGAAATACTGTCTGTCCAGGAAACCAACCAGAAACCAACCAGGACCATTCAATATTCCAGTGACTTAATGTCCGGAATCTGCAACAGCTTTTCTGGTACCTCTCAATTGTCAGGCAAGGCCATAAATGCCACCCTCTAAAAGGTGTAATTCAGAGTGTCTGTTGCAAAGACCTCAGAGGAATGGCAATTTCTTCTTCAACATGTTGGAAGTAAATGCACAAAACCTGCTGTACACTATTCAGTCGTGATACTCCGATAATAAAATAAGCAAGCCTAGGGAAATTTAGTGCAGAAGCAAAGACGTCTAGGCAACGATGTAATATAATACAAAAAAGATATAACTCAATTGGAAATAGCCAGCTGGCACTAATGGCTCATTCGTTTAGACTCATATTTCTGGGCTGTCTGGCTTTTGGTGAGATGGGAGCAAGGGAAATGACGCCTGCCTGCCAACAGCTATCAATAAAAGCACTATTCAGCAGGGCCCTGCAGCTCTGGGGCCACTCCAAACCACCTCGATAACTGGGAATGGTTTGAGGACACAGTCAGGAACCCAAGCTTTGTCTTCTCATCAGTTTCCTGTGGCACTGAGGTTTGGATAGTGTGCCACTGCTGGTAGTGGGAATACAGCACACCTCACTACACCCAGCCACGACAGAGGGCTCTGCTCTGTGCACAGCAGAGGCCTCGTCTGTGGCCAGCCTGAACCAACTAAGCTGCCTTTTAGGCCCCTTGCTGGGCCTGGCAACACAGCTTGGAATGACAAGCCCAAATCCAGAGCCTTTAGATGTGCTGGAGGAAGGGTGAGAGCGGTGGGAAGCAGTGGGCACTTAACATCTGGCCAGGAATGGGCTCTAGCACAGGATAACTCGTGACCCATCTGTCTGGGCATTGCCATTTTGGGATGGAATGCATCCTGCCTGCCTTCCTCCCTCCCCTCTGGGCCTCCTGGACACAGAAGCTGGTTTGAGTCCTTGGTCAGGAACACAGGTTTGGTTTCATTGTCCTACTCCACCTGCTGTGATCCAGCAGGCCCAGGCCCCATTCATATGCCTGTATTATCCCTTCTTCTGTTGTTTGGCCTCTGTTTTGTCATCCTCCTGCCTCACTTGCTTTGCCTCAGTAGCCTCCGGAATGAATAACCTGATGGCTTTTTCCTGGATGATTCTAGTTGTAGTACATCCATAGCCACGCTTGGTATTTCTGATACTGTTACATAGAGGAAATACTACTACTACTACTAATAATAACAATAGGAACAGCAGTGACAAGGCTAGTATTATGGAGTGCCTAGGAAAGGGTGTCTGACTGTTTTTGCTGGCAGGTATCTGTGGCACAGTGGTTGTAGCTGTACACAGGGAGCACAGGGCCAGAGGAGTTAATTCGCTGAATGTCACAGTGAATGACCCAAAGCTCTCGGAGGCAAAACACAGAGAGTGAATATGTCCTGTGGCACCAGTTAGAAATTACTCATAAGGAAGTGTACATGGTACATGAATTTTGAGTTGGAAAGGATCTTGAAGTTCATCTAGTCTAACCCCTCTGCCATGTGTAAGGACACCTCCCACTATCTCAGGTTGCTCCAAGCTTTGTCTAACCTGGACACTTCCAGGGATGGGGTGGCCACAGCTTCTCTGGGCAACCTGTGCCAGGACATCCTCACCTTCACAGGGAACAAGTTCTTCATAATATCCAATCTAAATCTGCTCTCTGTCTTTTTGAAGCCATTCCCCCTCGTGCTGTCACTCCATGCCCCTGCCAAAAGCCCTTCTGCTCTCTTGTAGCTGCTTAGCTGCAGTGACTTCACATATATATGCATTTGATGGTTTTTTTTCATTATTTTTATTATTCTCCTTTACCTTTCCAAAGAGTAAAGATTAACTGCAGCTGGACCCTTCTGATCATAGAAGGGTCTGGGTTGGTTCTCTAAAGGTGGTTTGGTCCTGACCCTCGTTTAGAGGATTGGCTTCACCTGGGTGTGGGAATGTTGGGTAAGGTGCCAGGTGTTCCTCGTTTCCCATCAGGAGAGAGCACAGCTCCCTGACTCCTCTGAGGCATTTGCTTTGTGCTCCTGTGAGAGGAAACTTTCAGGAGTTTGCTGTGGAATTTGGGGTGCTTGAGCCTTGGTGGGAAGGAGCAGATTTTCCTGTGAGCGCTCTACAAGCCGTGAGTTTGGCCTCGGCGGCCTCATTGTACATTGTGCGGGGATATGGTGCGGCAAAGAGCGTGTTTGGGGGACTGGGGTGGGGGTTGGGAAAGGCTGCCAGAAGCTGATGAAGCTCCAGGAAAGCTTTTTTACAAGTTCACGTTCTGCTGGTCTGAGCTCCTGGTGGGAAAGCAGGGCCTGGGGGCTCTCGTGTGTGAGGGGGCTGAGGGGGCCCTTGTCTGTGAGGGGTTTGGGGGGCCCTCAGGCATGAAGGGGCTTGGGGGAGTCTCATGCCTGAGGGGGCCGGGGGGGCCCTCGTGCGTGAGGGGGCCTTGGGGGGCTGTGGCACGTGAGGGGCTTTGGGGGCCCTCGTGCGTGAGGAGGCCTTGGGGGCCCTCGTGCGTGAGGAGGCCTTGGGGGCTCTTGGGCGTGAGGGCTTTGGGGGGCCCTCATGCGTGAGGGGGCTGAGGGGGCTCTTGGGCATGAGGGCTTTGGGGGGCCCTCGTGCGTGAGGAGGCCTTGGGGGCTCTTGGGCGTGAGGGCTTTGGGGGGCCCTCACTCATGGAGGGGCAGAGGGGGCTCTCGTGTGTGACAATCTTGGGGAGCCTTAGTGTGTGAGTGGGGCTTGGGCGCTCATGCATGGGGTTGGGGCCTTGTGTCTTACACAGCAAAGAAAAAAGCCTGGAGGTGATCTGCTGGTGAACGTGGCTTGGGGTTTTTTGCTACTTTTTTTTTTTGCTCCTTGTGTGGAAGAGGCTTTAATTTTAAAAGTGTGGTTTATGCATGGAAGATGGTGTATCAGTTTGCCAGGCGAGCTTCCACCTGTGTTGGTACACAGCTGCTCTTGATATTCAATTGGAGCACATGGGCCTTTGTTTAAATGATGTGTTTCATATTTTGGGAACTTTGAAGTATGTCTAAGTCGCAGTGTGAGAGCAGCATAGTTAAATGTGCCAGTTTATTTTCACAGACTTGGAGTTAGATGTCCTTTTGTGATAAAAGTACTGCTGCTCACGATCCTTTTTTAATGAAAATGGAGTTTATGAAGGTAATGGATTTTTGTGTTGCTGGGAATTTTACTGGATGTGTGCCAAGACTTTAATGGTGATGAATTTTTTGTATGTTCAGCACTGTCCACACCTTGATAAAACTAACAGAGCTGTTGGAGTTTTTTTGTGGTTTTTAAAAGGTGCTGATTAGACTAAGTGTTTGTCGAGCTTAAAGAAATTGTGTAAATACTCTGGTTTTGCTGTTGATTATTTCCATGTGTTCTTGTTCATCCTGGCCACACTAGAAGGAAACAAGGGTGTGAAAATCTTTCTTTGTTATCAGACTAATAGTAGTGGCTTCCTTTCTATGGAAAATAGCTTTCTACATTAACTTTTCTTTCTCACAATTTTTTCATCGATTGATAAGAGCTGAAATACTTAATTGTATTGGAATGGTTATAAAAGTTGTATGTGAGATTCACTTACAACATCTCTCTACCAGCAATGGTGTGTCAGTCACTGCTATTCTGGCACCACTATGGAGAGATTGAGCCACAATTTAGCCCTGACTGAAGTTTTTAACTCATTTTCTCAGATGTGCTTGTGTCTGAGATGTGGTTACGTGGGTTTCATTGTTTGAACAAATAATTGTTCTGCCAATAAACTTGAAGTGCTGGATTGTGGCCTGTTAAAATCTTTGTGCAAGAAGCAGATGAACCATGTTGCAGTTTCCACCACTGAAGTGCCACGGGAGTCGTGTTTCTTCCTCCATCTGATAAGTAAGTAAGGATATGTTGTGGTTTGAATTATGTTTGCCTAATTTCAGCCTTGTAACTGAGAAGAAACTGATATTGTTAAATGATTCATAGACTGCAGGAAAAATGATAATAAGTTATTTGTTGAAAGTGAATGTTAAGCAGTAATCATGGAGTTTTCACATGTTGGGGGGATAGGGGAGGGGAAAGTGATGTTGGGGGTTGTATCCTTTCCCTTTTCTGATTTAATTTCAAATGCTTTGTTTGATAAGAGTCTTGAAATACCAACCAAAAAAAAATATGGTACTGTTTTTTTAGTTGTATTGATTAGTTAACTGTTCTGATCTTGTTCTAACAAACTCAAAGAAACTAAAAATGTTATTAGAATAGTTGTGATGTCCTTGTTCTGGAGATGTGATTTTCATGTACTGTGGAGGTGTGTGAGGAACAAGGGGCATTTGAGTGAGTATCAGTTAAATTTGTACCAGTAAAGGGTGTAGTTATGCAATGCTTGATTTTGCTGGGTTTTTAATGAATTTATCTGTTTCCATGAAAGATAGATAGCTTTGTGGAACATGAAATTAGGAACTGTGTTCTTAGTCTCCACTGACAATTAGCCTGTTGATTTGAATTGCAAAGGGAGAGGTATCAAATGCGTGGAACAGTAACCTGGTCTCACAAACTTTAACTGCGAGTGGTCTGTGTATTTCTGTTTACGTGACTCTATATAAGTGCTGTTACTGTTGGAGAAAGCCACAGAGAAAGTCTTTGGAATGTATTTTAACTTTACAATCAATGAGGATTTTCAGTACAGCATCTCTAAGTCCTGTTTCCCAGGGCAGTTGGTGAAACACTCTAACTACAGCAGTTTTGGATTGGTATAAAACTTCCTGAAGGGTCAGGTTGGGCTGAGCCCCCAGGTGGTCCAGCCTGTGCCTTACCTTTACACCCTTCTCTGGGTTTGGTCAACTAAAGCAGAAATAGGAGGGCAGAAACTGTTTTAAATGTTCTTTGTTGATCAGAAAACATATTTGTCTGATTATAAATGAATTTTAAAAGGGGAAAGCTTCTGGGGAGCTTTACAGACTAGGAAGAAAATACTACAAATTTTTAAAAACCCCAAAGCTGTTAGAGAAAAACCTAAACCCCAGAGGGTTTGCAGCCAGTGGCTCTAGACAGATCAGAGCATGGAGTCCTCGTGTTCTGGGGCTGCAACCCTTAGAATCAGGTGAAGGGTGGGAACATGGGAGTGCTCTTGAGTATAAATAAATACATATGTTCGTTAAATTCTAAAATTTGGATTTAGGGATGGGTAGGTTTTTGCCAATAGAGGAGGACTTGACTGCAAAAAAGAAAAATTCGTGGCTGTATTACTGTTTTTTTTCTATGAAATACTGATGGTTTGCTGCACTCTAGTGGTGTTCAATAGGAGTCTTGTGCGAGTCTCTGCGTTATGCTCAGAGAAAGCTGAGGGGTTATTTCTGTCCGACCTCACAAATGTTCAACCAGCTCTTTAAAGCTGTATTTTAGTGTTTTTCTTGTAGCACTGGAGATAGTAATAGCAACAGGTACTTTCAGATCCCCCTTGTGTTATTCTCTGCGTGTTTGGGGTGGTTGGGTGAGGAGGGATTGGGGATTTTGTTCTTGCTGCTAGATCTGACTTAGATTAATACTCAATGTTATCAGCTCAGTCCTGATTAGCACCAGTGGCTTTTCATTGTACAGCCTAGACAGTTGGTGCATGATAAAAAGGCTGGGACTGACTCACTACTACCTTGCATTATTTCAAGGAATGGTCCTTTAGGTGTGTGGGATTCATATTTGTTTAGATCTCTTGCCCTTCAGCCTGATAGTGTGCAACTTGGAGCTCAGGCAGCATGTCATGGAGGAGGGAGGACTGGGTGCAGCCTGCGTCACCTGGGATGACGGGCTGGAAAGATTCTACCAGCAATTCACCAGCTGGAGCCAGAGGGCTTCTGCAGATACAGCAGCTGTTTCTGTGTACCATGAAAAAGAACAGGCTGTCTCCAAGGTAGCTCTCCTTATGTCCTCTGCAGAACTTAGGTTAATGTTGGAGCAGATGTTGTAATCGACATCTTCTTTTGGGGTTCGTGGAGTGGGAGCTGCAGGCTGAGGTTAGTGGAGAAGGGTCCAGAGCTGCAGAAGGGCCCCCAGGCTTCCTAAAGCTCTCCTGAGAGAGGGGTCTGGGTGCAGGCGCATCCAGGCTTTGTGCATGGTTTGTGTCCAAGGGCTTATGCAGGTCTAATTGAAGCTGGGTCTGGGTGCAGGCGCATCCAGGCTTTGTCCATGGTTTGTGTCTAAGGGCTTATGCAGGTCTAATTGAAGCTTTACCCTGCAGGATTAAGGATGGTGAGCCATATTTATATATATATAAAACAGAAATTATCTATTATGATAATATATTTATTTATAAAATTATGTATTATGATAATGAATAGACTAAAAGACCTTAATGAAAACGATTCAGTGCACAGTGAGGGTAGCTAGAACTGCTAGTATAGTGCCCTGCTTCTGAAGGGATAGCGAAGCGATGATTCTAAAGCTAGTTAGGTAGAGATGGGTATTGCTCATCCATTCCGACAAGTGTGGGCCTAGCTTACTTCTCAGCCTTGAGGAATAACCTGGAGGGGAGATGCCACTCAAGGGGAGGCATCTCCACAAGTTCTGGGAAGGGACATGTAAGGAGCACACACCATTTTACTCGTGATGTAATTCTGATATTTCCTTCTGGGGTTCATGAAGCTAGAGGGTGTTGTGGGCACCATGGAAGTTTCAGACAGGTTTGTAGCACTTTTGCAGGCTTTCCCATGCCTTTTTTTTTTTTTTTTTTTACTTTAATCCTGTTATTCTGACAGCTCCCTTGGAGTCCTATGGACATAACAACACAGATCTAAAATGTATGAAAAAGGGGAAAAGGTAATCCTCACAATCAGCCAGCTGCTGGAACAATAGGAGCAGAGGAAACACCAGTTAATTAATTTGGGTGAGATATTTATTTGTGTTTATTTGCTCTTTTAAATTTTTTTAAAATTTAATTATAGGGGAGCAAGGTGAGCTCAGCTTTAGCCTTAAGCTCAGCAACAGCTGTGGTGGACCTCACATAATCATCACTTGTGTATTGATTTAGTCAATAGACAAAGGAGGTGTTGGATTTATTAAAAAAACAAAACAGCAAAACCACCACAACTTCATTAGACCGAAAGGGATGTTGATTTGGTGGAGCAGATCCAGAAAGCAGGAGAGAAAAGGGAGTCAGTTGTTTTTGGAAGTAAATGGGTGCCCTCCCTAGACATTGAGTGCTCTGGAAATGTCCTGTTGGCTCAGTGGGATAAATGGGTTCAGGTCTGTGGTGGGGCGTGAGCGAGTTTGCTGTCTGGGGGTGGTTGTGTGGCTGCCTGTCCTTCTTTGGGCTGTGACTGTAACAGCTGAAGCAATGAGTTGTGGGTTCAGTGTTGTGGCTTCATAGCCCTGCAGTGTGCACACAGAATGAGGGTTACTCCTCACACCCTTCCAGTACATCAGAAATGTGGCTTCTCACAGGCCACCTTACTCCCTTCACCTGCAGAGGCCCAAGAACTCCCCCCATGCTCGATAGGCTCCTAGATGTGTAATCCTCTGCTGATGGCAGAGGCGGGAACCAGAGCTAGCAGGGGGAGCGGAGCGGGACTGTGCCTGTGGCTGCTGCTGCAGCTGAGGACAGGGTTGGGCCTGGCAAGACAAGCCAGCTCTGTGTAGGGGACTGGAAAACATGGCAAAGGCTGAGGATACAGCTGCTCTTTCTGGCATTGTCACTGCACTGACAAGAATCGCAGCCAGTGGCCTCTTTACCAGAGATTTTGAGACCTGACAACTGTTGCAGCTTCGGGCAGATCTCAAATGCTGCTTCTCAAGTGCCAGTTGCAGAGTCAGACCTGGGATATGGTGAATGTTTTAAGGTGCAGGTGAACCTATTTGGGTGAATTCCCTTAGGGAAATGTCCTGGATTTGGAAGTTGCCCACTATCAAAGGCCTGAAGTTATAGGCTGTACTGTGTGGAGTATATGGCTTATAGCTACAAAATCCACTGATTATCCGTGGCATGACCTGTCAGCAGAGAATTCAGTCTCTGTGTTTTCCAGCTCACTGAATTCTGCATCATGAATCCATGTGTTCTAGGAAGCGCCCACCGGATGCTCCAGCACTTGTAGTGCAGTTTTATGGAATGTTAAGTAAAAATATGAAGTCATCTATGGAAGGAGACAGCTTCCCTTTGGTGGTACCTACCACTAAGGTCATCAGGGATGGTGGAATTTAGTGAACAGCTCTCTGCTGGTCATAGAGCCCCACTGGCATCTTCCAGGATTTGCTGGGAAGAGAGGCAGGATATAAAAGGCTCTGCTAATAAAACCCACTGTTGAGCTGTGTTACATTCAGACTAGAGAAAATCTTAGTTGATTCTGGTTCAGAGAATTTGTAGAATGAAATAAACAAAGCCTTTTGCTTCTCAAGGTGGAAAGCAAGAGTAACTTAGTACTTAAATTATTGCTGCTACTTGTGAGCTCATATCAGGTACAAAGTCAGTCCCTGGATTTAATGACTTGTTTGTTAAAGAAAAAAAAAGAATGTGACTCCAGGAAAGTTAGTTACTTTAGGCATTAAGGAGAAGTGGCTAGTGTCTTTCAGCAAAATGGTGTTTCTGTTTGGGAGTACTGACATTGTTGGATGAAACTGATCAGGTTGGGATTTGAAAACATAGAAAACAATTGCTAGCCTACCTCTGTTGTGTCTCCCATTTCCCCAGCACTGCCGTGCTGTCCGGCACAGGCAGTGATGCTCACCCGGGAACATCCATCTCTGTAATTCCCTATTCGTTATCCCCATCTGGTTTTCCCTGCTTGTCCTCAGGCCAGCAGGAGAGTTGTGTGCTGGAGGGGTGTGCAGTTTCTTTTAAGGTGGGGCTGTTGGCTTGCTGTGTGCGGGTTTGAGTTGGATTTGTTTGATTGCTGGAGTTGTTTACACACAGTTGTCTGTCATTGCAAAAGGAGGAGGAAGAGAGGAAGGAGCAGCTTTTGGCTTAGGTCGTGCCCTTGAGGAGGCGTCGCTGTGTCTGTGACGAGCGAGCGAGCTGGGCACAGAGGCGCTGTGACTCTGATGGCGCTGCTGAGGTCCCCGCGCCGGCGCCGGCCCTCATCCCGCCCCACCAGCAGTAAAAGCGAGCGAGCCACCATTGCTACATTTAACACTTGTACATTTTTATTTAGTTAAATCAGCCATTGTACACATTGCAGCTATGTATTGTTAGTGTTGTATCTTTTTAATTTTAACTAATACATGCCCTCATAGATATATTCAATTAGTGTTATCACCATGGGAACAAGATGCTGATTCGTCAACTTAAAATTCACTTCTTCTCACAGTATTCAAGTTCTCTGATAACACAGCAAAAAATCAAAATAAGAGGTGAATAACCATTATGCTGTTACACAGAACATCATCTGCACCGCAAATAACACAACAGAAATGCATTTCTTGAGAGCCCCATCCTGGAAGACCCTCCTGTGCTGTCTCTGGCAGCCAGGAAGCCACGATGCGCTGTGAGGTGTTTCATCTGGGGTCTCATTCGGTTTGGCTGCCAAAACACTTTTTTCTTTAAGTTCCTTTTCTTGCCTGCCCAAAAAGTGTCAGCAAGGCACCTCACGGTTCTGCCCACGGGAAGCCAGAACTCCAGAGGTGTTTCCATGCTTTTGGCATTATTACCTTAATGAGGAAGTGCCCTTGTTCTGAGCACTGAGTGAGTCATTAAAAAAAAAAAACCAAAACCAAAGAACCCTATAATTGTAGAAGGCCAGATAAGCTTGGACAAAGGATTGCTCCTAGAAGAGAGGGTTGGTTTTACTCGTGTGCTGGGTCTACTATTAAAAAAATGAGATAGCTGTTTAAAAGCATTAAGTTGGTATGTTTGTGTGTATGTGTGTTATGCTAAAACCCTACAGAGCTTCCTCCATTAAATATTAAGGTATAGAACACCCAAAACATCAGATCCCTACGTTCCCCTTGTGGAAAATAAAAGTGCAGACATGCTAATGTGGTTTTCAGAGGGTCGATTTAGAAATATATATATATATAATATATAGTTACATAACAAAATATGAACAGAAACCGGCTGCTGAGGATTGTGAGCTCTTGTTCTTTAAAAAACACTTAGAAGATAAAAACTGCTCGCTCAGTGCTAAGAGGGCCAAGAAGCTGACATGGTTCTAGGAGGGTTTGGTTTTGACCTTCAAATGCCACATGCGTGTATCGGCTAAGAGGCAATCTCGATAAAACACGGTGAATTAATTATTCTCCTTGTATAGTGGGTAAGTCTTTGTCCCGTAGTTATCTACAGTGCAGTGGCCAGCAGGAAGCACCCCCAGTCACTCGGTGAGGTCGGCTAAGCAGTGATGGAAATGGGAAACTACCGGAGTTAGGATTGTTTAATACACCCTGCCACAAGTCCAGATCTATAGGCTTGAATACCATATGCGAACATGCCGCAGGTAGAGCTGCTTGCAACTTGGGTACCTAGTGGGGAAGTTTTTCTTTCATTTTCCTTTGGAAACGTTGCAGTGGCTGTGTGAAGGTGACTGCACAATTAATGGCCACAGTCAGCTGTCATTCATGTGAACAGCTGCCTTTTGCCTGACTCGCACAGCCTTTGCCTAGACCGGATCTCTGAACAGTAACTCTTAGTACTCGGTAGCTCTGCAGCGCTTCTTCCTGGGCCAGTCAGTGTCTGTGGTCCGGGTGGTACCGTTCCGTGATCTGTCGCCATTCCGCAGGGTCACTGCATCTCTCAACCCACGATGCCCACAGTGAGTGGGCAGTGAGTGTTCTGCAGTCTCGTGAGTTCAAATACTCTGCTATTTACAGTTTACACGTCAACTCCTTTGTACGGTGCATGTACGCAGTCAGTGGAAGAGGCCTGTCGATGAAGTCTGCTTGGCAAGGGCCGTGTCGGTAAGCGAGCGCCAGAGCAAAGGGACAGGGACAAGTGGCGGCGCTGACAGGGTGCCAGCATGGCGGATAAATCATCCTGCCTGAAGGATGCTATCTTTGGTCACAAATTAGCTTACAGGGTGAAAAATCATAACAGCACAAAATGCAACTTGGGATGGGGAGAAATGAATTCACTGCAGCTGCACAGGTAGGAGCAGCAGTGACGACTCTGCTACCCAGGGACGGTGACGGCTGCGTATGGGAGGGGTCACATGGTGCTGTGCGGGGGCGGCAGCTTCTCACTTGGCCTCCCGTGTCCGGTCTGCTTGGCAGAAGTGCCTAAGAAGCTGCTGGAGGTCATGCTGGAGGTCATCCCTGGGGAGCGCTTCTGGGGTGTCTTCCAGCTCTTCTATGTGAACATGTTTTCCATAGCGGTCCTTCATCACAGTCCTCTTCTGTGTGCTGGCTTTACTTAGTATTGTCCTGGAACCAAAAATAAGAGAGACCTGACTTAGAAAGGCCACAGTTCTGGAGGTCTGAGAGAATCATGGTTTTCAGGCTTTTCCAAGACAAGAGTTATGCATGCTGGAGAGAAGGCACAGCAAGGTGTAAGTATAATGCAATAGTCAACTCCTACGGATTTTTTATCCTTTTTTATTTTATATAGTCTCTGTATTCTTTACACATATGTTTACAGCCTATTATTATAACCTAGCTTCAGTATTTTCTTAGGCAGAAAGACAAAACAAATTCTAGGAGCCCTATGCTATCTTGGTAGTCCTTAGAAACCAAGGCTGAAATCAGATCTGTGAGACATATTTTTATCCACAGAGCTGAGTCCTCATCCAAGGAGGGGTGCATTTAGAAGGTACTAGAGCTGAGGCATTACTTCACTGGGTGTGCCTCCAGTTGGGGACTCTAGTCAGGTATGGTAATTTGCAAAAGCAAGAGAAATTTTGCATGCATCACGCAGGGTGTGCATCCTCAGCATTTTCCAACAGAGGATCCCTATATAAAGGTACCCCTGTTTACCACCCTGTGTCTGCCTCTTATTTCAAGAACCAGAGAGAAAGGCATCAAAGTGCATGGAGAATGGATGATGGATGCAGAGTGAAGGACAGATGGATGGAGAATGAAGGGTGGATGTACAGAGCATGGATGACAATTGGAGAAAGGCTGATGAATGATGATTGGAGAGGGAGTGGATGGAGAGTGGATGAGCAATGGATGTGTAATGGATGAATGCTAATTGAAATTAGCAAATCAATAAAGACTCTACACGTGTTGTTCCGGGTGTGTATCCTCAGCATTTTCTACCTGAGGGAAAGTGCACCTAAGGATCCTTACATAAAGGTACCCCTGTTTACCACCCTGTGTCTGCCTCTTATTTCTAGAAACAGAGAGAAAGGCATCTAAGTGCATGGAGGGTGCATGGAGGATGGATGGATGGATGGATGGATGGATGGATGGATGGATGGATGAAGAGTTGAATGATGATTGGAGACTGACTGATGATTGGATGCATGTATGGAGACTGGATGATGAATGAATGAGGAATGGAGGTATGGAGAGCTGGATGATGATTGAAAGGACGTATGGAGAGTGGACGATGAATGGAGAGCTGCATGATGATAGGATGGGGGGGTGGAGAGCTGGATGGAGAGATGGATGGATGATGGATGGATGGAGAATTGGATGATGATTGCAAGGTTGAATGGAGAGCTGCATGATGATAGGATGAGGAATGGATGGATGGAGGGAGAGTTTGATGATTGAAAGGATGTATGGGGAGTGGATGATGAATGGAGAGCTGCATGCTGATAGGATGGATGGATGGAGAGTTGGATGATGAATGAATGCGGAATGGAGGTATGGAGCGTTGGATGATGATTGAAAGGACGTAGGGAGAGCTGCATGATGATAGGATGAGGAGTGGAGACTGGATGTATGGACAGTGGATGATAAATGGAGAGCTGCATGATGAGAGCATGGGTGGGTGGATGGAGAGTTGGGTGAGTGACAGGATCTATGGAGAGTGGATGATGAATGGAGAGTTGGCTGATGACTGGGGAGTGGCTGATGATTGTGTCATGGATGGAGACTGGAGGATGAAGGAGGGATGGAGGATGAATGTATGGAGAGTTGGATGAATGAATGAGGAAAGAAGTATGGAGCGTTGGATGATACGATGGATGTAGGGAGAGTGGATGATGAACGGAGACCTGTATCATGATAAGGTGGACGTATGGAGAGTGGAATGATGAGTGAATGACTGCTGAATGAGGAAGTCCATGGCTTTGTGATTGTGAATTACTGCTAAGAGACAATGTGCAACACAGCTAAGTGACCGCGAATTACCGCTAACATGCAACACCGCCAAGTGAGCACGAATTACCGCGAACCAAGACATAAAGCTGTGCATTACCGCGATTTTCCGCGAACCGCCAAGTGAGCGCGAATTACCGCGAACCAAGAAATGCAACTGTGAATTACCGCTAACCGCGAATTACCGCTAACCGCCAAGGGAGCGCGAATTACCGCGAACCGCCAAGGGAGCGCGAATTACCGCGAACCAAGAAATGAAACCGCGAATTACCGCGAACCAAGAAATGAACCTGTGAATTACCGCTAACCGCGAATTACCGCGAACCACCAAGGGAGCGCGAATTACCGCTAAGCGCCAAGTGAGCGCGAATTACCGCGAACCAAGAAATGCAACTGTGAATTACCGCTAACCGAAAGAAATGAAACTGTGCATTACCGCTAACCGCCAAGGGAGCGCGATTTTCCGCGAACCGCCAAGTGAGCGCGAATTACCGCGAACCAAGAAATAAAGCTGTGAATTACCGCGAACCGACAAGTGAGCGCGAATTACCGCGAACTACAGCTAACCGCGAATTACCGCGAACCGCCAAGTGAGCGCGAATTACCGCGAACCAAGAAATGAAACTGCGAATTACCGCTAACCGCGAATTACCGCGAACCGCCAAGTGAGCGCGAATTACCGCGAACTGCCAAGTGAGCGCGAATTACCGCGAACCAAGAAATGAAACTGTGCATTACCGCGAACCGCCAAGTGAGCGCGAATTACCGCTAACCGCCAAGTGAGCGCGAATTACCGCGAACCAAGAAATGAAACCGCGAATTACCGCGAACCAAGAAATGAAACTGTGAATTACCGCTAACCGCGAATTACCGCGAACCGCCAAGGGAGCGCGAATTACCGCGAACCGCCAAGGGAGCGCGAATTACCGCGAACCAAGAAATGAAACTGTGAATTACCGCTAACCGCGAATTACCGCGAACCGCCAAGGGAGCG